>LR812524.1:36164136-36764136 GCA_903798195.1 Danio kyathit | reverse complement strand
CCGACAAGGTCCACACGCGGCTGTCAGAAAGGACTGCACACACACATACACAAACACACACACACACACATCGCGAAATGCGGAAGTTTTTTTTTTCTTACCATTTGGCATGCGTTATTAAACTCCATAACTCTCTCACCTGTCCTTACTCCGTATTTGCGTCTATATTACCAGTTTGTCACGAAGGAATAAATGAAAAGTGAAACTGCAGTTAGAGTCAGGCATCCTGCTGATTTGATTCAATAGAGCAGACGGCTCACCGGTCAGGTATACATCCGCGGTAATATATCAAGGTGAAAGTCATCATAGCTTGCGTAGAATAGACCCAGCTCCCAACCCAACTTTGAGAATAGATTAACGGCGACATTTTTTTTATCGCGCGATAAGAGTCTCGCGTTAACGCAGCACGTTAACGCCGTTAACGGCCCAGCACTAGTGAATATAAAACCAACTTTACCTTTATGTGTAAGTTCACATACTCTGCCCGTACAGGTGTAGTTGGCTGTCAGAATGCAGTTGTTCTGCTTGTTGATGATTATACCCAGGCCTTGTATAACGTTAGCTCCGTCTTTTTTTCCTTGTCAACAGCTAGGCAGAACCTCGGTTTTTAGCACTACATAGTTTTGAGTCTGGTAATCAGGGAACATTATTTCTTGCACTTGTTGGCACTTGTTGGCATCCAAAGACTTTTAGGCCTTTAACTTCTCTGTTGTAAAATCCCTTGGAGCTTCAATGAGATGGTTGTATATTTCGGGCTGGATGCTTGGTCATTTCGTCTTAACCAGTATCCATTGGGAGGGTGCTATCACAAATGGACCTGTCAGACTCACTTTAACGTTCATTTTGCCGAATGACTGTGCTTATCACTGGTTGACAAGCTGTTATAATACGCTGAAAGCATTATGTAAATAATATATATAATATGTCATCAATATAACTTATTTCTAAGACAACAACAAACTCTGTACCGCATCGGATGCCATTCCCTCACTGTAAATGCTAGCGCTCCCGGCTTTTTTCTGCCACCTCCCTGGCACGCATCCTAAATGTTTACAAACATGGTAATTGGTCTATTCTCTATATTTTTCTTCTGGATAAAGTCTTATTTATTTTAGTTTGATTGAAAGAATAAATAAATAAATATATTTATTATATATATATATATATATATATATATATATATATATATATATATATATATATATATATATATATATATATATATATATATATATAATAATGGCATATATAGTATACTTATACTGTATATATCCACAAATTAACAGAATTAATCTAGATAATCATTTACAGTGAAATAAAAAAATCTCAATACTAGTATTAATTGGTTTACATTTTATTAATCTTTATTTTTTATATTTATGAATCACAAAGCTTATTTTTTATATTAGTGTTTTCTGCTGCTAAGGTGATTACATTAAATTTATGCACATTTTATTTAAATACTTTTGTTTTTAATTTTCTTGCTGAGTGTCGCTGAGTGTAACCTAAATTCATTCTGCTTTACATCTACTGTGATGTTAAGAATGACAAAATAAAGCAAACTGAAAACTGAATTAGTATCTTGCAAAATAGCTAACAGAATTTTGTGTACTGTCATAATGGCAAAGACAAAAGAAATTAATTGTTAGAAATTAGTTATTAAGAATATTAATAAGTGTTAAAAAATATATTCTTCAGAATATATCTTCAGAATAACAGAAATACTTTTACAAGAGGTCTTCGACTGTATAAAGCCTCAAGCTAATTTTTAAATGTTGTCTGCATGTATAAATAATTTGACTCTCGCATTTAAATGTGGTTGTCACTTCTTACAGTGTGTACACGGCCATAGTTATTATATCAGAACACAAACAACTCAGACAGTTGATAGAGTGCTGCGATTCTGACAAACTATATCATGGTCATTCAACCATTTATTCAGAATAAATGATTCATTTAGAAACAAAGCAAGTGAATATTTTATGCACGGATCACTGACTCACTGGCTCACTCAATTTGTTCAAAAACATTTCATTTTGGAAAGAAATACTGCAGTGTTGCTCTGAGACACACAAAAGGTCTGTTATTGGCAAAACAGAGAAAAAATATGACAATATTGTGTCTAAAATGTAATTCACTCTTCTCTGTTGAAATGTATTAAATTTAATATTGCCACTCTTGCTCATGTTACATAACTTGACAATATCATCTAAAACCCATACAGGGAATTTGTCGCTTTCATCTTTGAATTACAGGGCAATTCTAGCTGCATTCATATGCTTCATCACACAGTGAATGCTTTTGGACTTGAAGAACATGCTTCTGGAAAAGTATTTTGTGTTAAAGCAACTATTACAGTATTACCACAGACAATAAATACTGCAAATCTCTAGATGGATAAGAGTACATTATGTAGTGCTGTACAACCAAAGTACCTCGACTTCATACTGAGTCTAGGATGTGGATTTATTCACCAAATGTGCAAAGAGGATGAAAATATGACACTGGCTGCTCTTAAGATTACACAGATAAACCGGAAATTCAAATGAACAAAAGCTATGTAATCCATTCCCTATAGTCTGCAACTAATCCTTTAATGTTCAAGATCAAATGCTGTCCTCGCACATATAAAAACGTCATATAACACCACCACGTTTGACCACTAGCTACAACAAACTGACCTTCACAAATAAACACATTCTAAAAAAGGATTAAAGGTGCTATGAAGTATAAAAATGGTTGATTTTATTGAAATTTAATTTAATTACTGCACTTAACTCTTTGTAAGGATGCAGAGGTTTTTTCAGATAAAGTATAAGTTGGATGTTTTAGCATGCAGTAAATGCTGCTTGCACACACTAGACCAGGGGTTTCCAAACTTTTCAGCCCGCAACCCCCAGAATAACAATGTCACTGACTCACGACCCTCATTTTTTTCGAAGGTGGTTAAAAATATACAAACGTTGCACACACAACTATAGGCCTATATAAACATGAGCATATTGACAACACAAAAATGCAACATTCTAATAACCATATCACTTTTTTATAATCATTTAATAATTTAATTTAATATTAACCTAAAATATCATATTTTAATGCATTACAGTGCCATAAAAGTTGTCAGAAAGTTTAACCTGGCTCCATAAAATCAATCTGTTCCAGCTGACACTATTGCTGTGTGGTTACTCTAAACACCCCAGGGGTCGCAATCCAATGGAAAAAAAATTGGAAGGCTGATCATTTTTTATTTGTATGTTGTTGTTTTTTTAATGTAACTACAAACTGTCTTCTGTGGGTTATGAATAAAATATGGTAATTCTAAGAGCTTTGAAGTCTAAAAAAAAGTGACCTACAAATAAAAATTTGGGGAAAAACGATACCTCTTAAATACCATAGGAAATGTGTATTAATTGGATCTAGGGGAGATCAATCAGCCTCTGTCCAATCCCCGGGGCTCAGTGCTTGTTGTGGATAATTAAAATTGAAACAAAACAAACGATTCTGACTAAGAATGGCAATAAAAATTCAGAAATGTGCTTCAACCGGCATACTAGGAGCCATAGAAAATTTTAAATGAATAAAATAATAAAATAAAACATAGAAATGTGTATTAATTAAACATGAAATGTAGAATATTTTGTTTAAGATTTGCATTTGTATTACACAAAGGGAACTATATCTCTGCTATTTAAAAAGTATCACTTTGAGAAAGCATTACTTAAAAGTGACAGTGACAAATTTACAAAGATCTAAATTTAAATGATTGTTTCCTTTCTTTAAAAATGTCATATGGTATATTTATTAAAGAATCCTGAAAAAAACCTACTTAACTATTCAATATTGGATCAAATAATTTATTTAATTTAAATAAATTATACATATATTAAAAATCACTTAAATAAGTAATTTTCAAGTAACCTATTAATAATAAGCCTTGAGAATCAAATTAGCATTCTTTTAACACTGAATAATGGATTAATAACCACAAATAATGCTTTTTAAGCTTTGCCATTAACAGAAAAAACTAAATTATATAATTTTTTAAACAGAAAAAAGTCATTTTAAATTGCACATACTGCATTTCTGATTAAATAAACACAGCCTTGGTGATCTTGAGACAATTTTCAAAAACACCTTAATAATTCACATACAACACAACAAAACAGTATGTATCACAATATACTTTTATGAATTAGTCATACCGAACAAATGATACCATTTGAAGTATGAATATACTTCTACTTTCACATACACAACTAGAAGTTAAGATTTATGTTTTCCTAAGACCACTCATATTTCACCTCCACAGTGCTCAAGAATTAATGCAAGGCTAAAAAAGATCTGTGTATAACTCACCTTATATTAATAACCACTGTCAGTGGCGACTGTATAGGAAGAGGGCCAGCTGTAGGACTCTAGGAGATGTGAAGCTAATGGTGTTTGGCCCACTAGAGACTCTGCTTGTGTGTATGTCTGAGTCTGTTTGGGATCTCAGGTGGCTGCTTAACTGGGCCAGGAAAGAGAGGAAAGCAGAATTCCCAGCTCACAGGTGACGCTGAAGTGTGAGGACAGTGTTTACTAGCCTGAAGCGCAATATTAAACAAGGGTGCCTAGCAAGAGACTTGAAAAACAACCCTGTGTAAAGTTGATTCAACTCAGCATGAGCGTTCTAAGTGTGATGACATAAACGCTTAGATTTAAATTGCATTTAGATTAAAGGGATAGTTTACTCAAAATGAAAAATGTCTTTTCATTCACCTATTTTTTAATGTGCATTTTAAAATATTGCATCAAATATGCTAAATAGAAAGGCCAAGAAGTGCATACATTTGGAAATATGCGCACAATTGAGTAAGAACTGTTTATAAGATTAGACAAAATGTGCTTAAACTATGACAGAAACAGGAATAAATAGGAATAAATCCTAGAATTATAAAAATCAAGTGATTTTGTTTTAACAGATCATGTGATAACAAATATAGTCACGATGGGATGGCATTATTGGACAAACCAGCGGAGCAAACACATTGTAAAATACCTGAAATATTGTTTTTGTCATTCCTGTCAGAGTCTGTGATTAAAGTGGTTGAGTATTATTACCTCCCAGAAAGTGTCTTTATCAGCTGGAGCACAAGTCTTTTTTTATATAAGAATAATTTGTTATTTTGTTATTTAGAACTTTGTTATTTAGTGCCAGCTTATCAGGAGGTGACGATTTTGTTCTCTTTGACTTCTTGAATCGAAAAAGTGCGAAATTTTCTAATGTTTTATGCAATATTCTAGTTTTGTGCATAAATATAAGTTGCATCTTTGGATGAAAATATTTACTCATCCTAAACTTGCTCCATGACCGTCTGAGTTTATTTCTTCAGTTGAACACAAAGGAAGACATACTGAAGAAAGTTGGAGAAAAAAAGCCATTGACTTCAATAGATTTTTTTTTTTTGTTCCTATACGTCATTGGCTGCATTTTTCTTCAGAATATATTGTTCAGAACCAAAGCACTGACGTGGTGTTAGTAAATGATTAGCAGATATTCCTTTTTGGATTAACTTTTATTACCTTTAATTACTTAGACATTCTTTTGAGTCAATGAAAGTATGCAACTCTTAATGTTTTTTAAGAAAATGGACATCAAATATTACACTAGACTTTTGCAATTTATAAATTTTGAATGCAGAAATGTTACAATATGTTTCCGTTAAACAGGTCTAATATAAAAGGTCAGGTCTTTTCTGAAATTTTTTTTAATAAAATGCAATTAACAATTTATTTGTACAGTTGGGATTATAAACTTTTATTTAAAGGGGTGGTCCAAAGTATATTTTTAGGGCTTGATTGTGTTTATAAGATGCAAAGCATTGTGTGCTCATGCTTCGTTTGTAAAAAAAATGATGTTATTTATTCATATATCATACTTTAATTATATAATGCTACTCAGCTAACATGAAAACGACTGTCATATTTCCTAGTTCCTCTGAAAGGTCCGCCCACAAGAGGCTCTGATTGGTCAGCTAACATAATGTGCTGTGATTTGTGGATCGGCTCCACGTCACCAGGAAAAGTGTCACGCCTCTAATATAAATATGAATTTGTAGCTAAATTGTTAACATTGCCAAACAGCATTTTCCGTTGTTTACATCCTAGTTTACATCCTTGCTACCACATACCCTTAACGCTAGAAACTGTCCATGTAATAGATCATTTTTAACAAATAAAAATACTTACAGGTTGTGGCCCACTGCCACGTCTATTATGTTTGGAGCTGCTCCTCCTTTGAGGAGATTTTAGCCAAATCCAGCACTGAACTGGGAGAGATTCTGAAAGTTGTCCTTTGTCAAATGCTAGCTATATATTTTTTATAATTCTCTGGAACATAATTAAATTAAATTGTAAGCACTTCTCTCTTTTGTGTCATGTCCATTGGAAGCCTAAATACAGAAACAGAACAAGCTCTGTGGAAATAGCAGCATTTGGACGGCATTTTAGCTTTCTCTGCTATAACATTACAGCGCCTCAGGCCACGCCCCTTTGCTGCGCGGGGTGTATGCTCATGGTGAATGCGCGTAACCTAAGGCGGTACAGGTGAATTGGGTAGGCTAAATTGTCCATGGTGTATGAGTGTGAATGAGTGTGTATGGATGTTTCCCAGAGATGGGTTGCCGCTGTGGCGACCTCGGATTAATAAAGGGACTAAGCCGAAAAGAAAATGAATTAATGAATGAATAATAAATTAGGTTTAATTTAAAAGTTTTTAAAGTGCATGTATTCAGACCATAGGCACGCGTGAGTACACAACAAACAAAACAACAATGGTGGACTATACAGCAGTGCATCAGTTATGCTCAAGTTTTGTAGTTTTCATTTATTCATTCATTTTCTTTTCGCTTTAACACAGCGGATGCCCTTCCAGCTGCAACCCACCACTGGGAAACATCCATACACACTTACTCACACACATACACTACAGACAATTTAGCCTACCAAATTCACCTACAGCACATGTCTTTGGACTTGTGGGGGAAACCGGAGCACCTGGAGCAAACCCACGCGAACACCGGGAGAACATGCGAACTCCACACAGAAATGCCAACTGACCCAGCCAAGGCTTGAACCAGCGACCTTCTTGCTGTGAGGCGAACGTGCTACCCACTGCGCCACAGGCATGGTATTGCCTATAGTAAACATCCACCCTGACCTGATACAAAAGACATTGGTGAACAAAGTTGTTTTTACAGTTTTTTGATGTACAAAAGTGTTCTTGGAGCTTCATATGCATACAGTTGAACCACTAAAGTCACATGGAAGGTCTTGGTTGCTTATCTTGACTTTGAGTGTCTTGAGACCTTATCTCTCCATGTAAGGCAAAGAAACCCTAGGATTTCATTTAAAATATCTTAATTTGTGTTCCAAATATGAACTAAGGTCTCAGGGGATTGGAACAACATCAGAGAAAGTAATTAATAACTATTTTTATTTTTGGGTGAACCTTTAAGTACATACAAAATATAAATGCAATATTTAGCCAAGTGCTTGACATTGCTCCATCAGATTTCGGCTGTTGCTTTTAATAGTGATTTTCAATGCAATATCTGTGGCCAAAGCAAAATCATTTTGGAGTCACCTTAGCAAATACTGAAGTGATGCTAGATTGTTTTGAAAAAAATGTCAACTCAAAGACTCTACATGCAAATGACAGCAAGTTCATTCGAGTTAAAATGCCTAAAATGTCTACAATGAAAGTCGTTCTTTCAAGGCAGCATGTAATTAAGTGACACTGTCTTCTGCTCAATTAGTCTTTCCCTCTCACTTCAGCACTTTACTTCCCACAAAAATGACTAATAAGATAGCATACATTTAATTCTGGCTTGGTTGTATATTTTAATAATAGAAATAGTGAATACTATTATTATTGTTGTTGTTATTAAGGTCAAACACTGTAGGTAAAAGCATTAAAAAAATACCAATAAAAACTGTTTGATTAATTTAGAATTCCAAAAATGTTCCTAAACATTATGTTTAAATGGAAAAATTAGCTATTATTTAATGGAATATGCACTAACTTGCATATATTTCTAGCACAAGAACATTGGATAAATCACATTCAAAACTCTTGATTTGTTTTTACATATAATAGTCCTATAATGCCTGGTTGATGTGGGAGGTCAGAGGAGAATGGCCTGACTGGTTCGAGCTTATAGAAAAGCAACAGTAACTTCCACGTTACAACCGAGGTTTGCAGTAGAGCATCTCTGAACACACAACACGTCCAACCTTGAGGCGGATGGGCTACCGCAGCAGAAGACCACACCGGGTGCCACTCCTGTCAGCTAAGAACAGCAAACTGAGGCTACAATTCGCACAGGCTCACCATAATTGGACAATAGAAGATTCTAAAAACATTGCCTGGTAATGATAATGAGTTCCCCTTCGGGGAACATGCTATGTGGAAAAACTTCCACTATGGGGATTTCGTCATCTGAAATCAATCATCTGAAAGAGTATAAAAATGGGCCAATGAAATGCCAATGAGTTGGCGGTGTCAGCGTGCACAGCTGTCGTCAATGACAATTAACTTGGCATAAAAGCCCAGCATGTGCTCAGCAATGGCATCCTTTTCGCTTTCAGAGCCTTTCACGAGCTTCTGAGAGAGTCACTGAGGGTTTCTCCAACCTGTCTACCAGAGAGAAATTGAGAAGCAGTTCTCCCAGTCCAGAGCGCGTATACACAGTGGCAGACGATCGAGCTGGGTTCTTCTCCCTTGCATGGCATCCTTTGGGTCCGGTCCTACAAACGAGCGGTTTGTATAAGGAAGCAAGTTTCCTAAAAGAGCAACACGGTCGTGCAGCGCGTCTTTTTCAAGAGGTCGTTCCGACCGTGCGTTTCTGGATGTGGTGGTTCCCTGTACCCGGATGATGGGCACGAGCACTGCATTGCATGTCTGGGGGTCCAGCATGTTAATGCGGTGCTTGCGGGCAGTGCATGCCGTCATTGCGATGTCATGTCTGTTGCGCAGCTAAGATCGCGGCTCGCTCTTGCAAAAGGGCGATCCACCCCAGTTGTCCCCCGCTCTGCGGTTGGCACTCGGGCAGATCTGAGGGTTACACTGGGAGTAAACCCGCCGCCTTCGGTCTCGCGGACCTCTCACTCCTCAGCGCGCTCCATCCAAGCTTCGAACGAGAGAATCGATCCATCCTCTCAGATGATCGCCCTCTTGCTCGATGACACCGAGGACCAGATATACATCATTGCATCGGAGGGTGGGCTATCACTATCTGACGAGGATCCAAACCTGCTCCCTCCCTCCGGGGTGGAGAGCGCGGCGCCAGATCCAGAAGCGGATATGCTGGCCGTGCTTTCCCGGGCTGCTTTGGCCGTGGATCTGGAGATGGTTCATCCCCCAGCCCCGCGGCCGGACCGACTAGATGGGTGCTACATGAAGGATACTAAGAAGGCAAAGCCTTCTAAGCCTCCCGTCCCCTTCTTCCCGGAGGTGCACAGTAGGGTCATGCAGTCTTGGAGGGAACCTTTCTCTGCCCAATCTGCTTGCGCCTCCATCCTCACCACCCTTGATAGTGGAGCAGCCAGGGGGTACGAGACAATTCCCCAGATTGAGCGCGCCATTGCGGTCAATTTATGTCTGCGTGGCGCCTCCTTCTGGAGGGGTCAGGCTCGTCTCCCGTCCAAGGCGTGCAGCTTATCTGCCTCCCTCAGAGCCAGAGCCTACACAGCTGCGGGCCAGGCTGCTTCCGCCTTGCATGCTATGGCCACCTACCAGCGCTACCAAGCGCAGACGCTGGCCCAGCTGCACGAGGGTGGTTCTAAGTTGGCTGCGTGTGCCCTGGGAAGAACGTTGGCCACATTAGTGGTCCAGGAACGCCACCTCTGGCTAAACCTGGCAGATATGCGCGATGTTGACAGGCTGGCCTGTTCGGTGACACCGTTGGTGAATTCACCCAGGAGTTCACGGCGGTGAAGGAGCAGTTGGATGCGATGGGTAAAGTCATCTATCGGCGGGACCGTAAGACCGATCCCCCCTCCGAGCCATCCACCTCCATTGCTCCTCGCCGAGGGTGCCCGCCTGCGGCTTCAAGACCTGCTCCGGCGACCCCGCCCCAGGGCGCTGTTAAGTCCAGTAAAAGGACAGCGAAGCGTCCCTGAGACGGGCCATCCAGAGAAGAGGAAACTTGCTCTTTCCCCGGCGGAGGGCCGGGCTCTACAAAAAACACCAACAGCGTTTTTTCAACGCCACTCAAATTCCAAAGAAAGAGCATTTTCCCCTTCCCCGGATGTGACAGCCCGAACACTGCCAGCTTGGGACGCTATGCCTTCCAGCTCGTACTCATACGCATACTCAATTATCTCGGCGACTGGCTGATTTTAGCGAGTTCGCGGGAATCAAATGACTACGCACAGAGACAAGGTGTTCCGGCACGTCGACCTGTTGGGGTTTCAGCTGGACTCGGTCACCATGACGCCGCGCCTCTCACAAGAGCGCGCCGGGCTGATGCTGAACTGTCTGAGGGAGTTCGACAGGAAAAAGGTGGTCTCCCTGAAATTATTTCAGAGACTCCGGGGGCATAAGGCCTCCGCAGCCGCGGCCACGCCACTCGGATTGCTCCATATGAGACCACTTCAGCACTGGCTTAACGATCGAGTCCCCAGACCCGCATGGCACGCGGGCACACACCGAGTGACTGTCACTGCGCTGTGTCGCCGTGCCCTTCCCGCTGGAGGGACCCCTCTTTCCTACGGGCCGTTTTTTTACCGGTGCCCAGAGGGCAACACATGCTGGTCAGGACGGACAGCACGGCGACGGTAGCGTATATCAACCGCATGGGGGGTATGCGCTCCCGCCGCATGTCTCAGCTCGCTCGCCATCTGCTTCTCTGGAGTCATACGTAGCTGAAATCGCTGCACGCCATTCATATTCCGGGTGAGCTCAACCGTGCAGCCGATGGGCTCTCTTGGCAGCTTCTAGCCCCGGGAGAATGGAGACTCCACCGAGTCTGTTCAGCTGATATGGGCACGCTTCGGGGAAGCCCAGTTCGACCTGTTTGCTACCTCCGAGAATGCCCATTGCCAGTGGTTTTTCTCCCTGACCGAGGGTTCCCTCGGCACGGACGCACTGGCACACAGCTGGCCTCGGGGGATGCGCAAATATGCGTTTCCCCCAGTGAGCCTACTCGCGCAGCTACTGTGCAAGATCAGGGAGGACGAGGAGCAGGTCTTGCTAGTTGCGCCACTCTGGCCCAACCGGACCTGGATTTCAGAGCTCTCCCTCCTCGCGATAGCCCCCCCTGGCAGATCACTTTGTGAGAGGACCTCCTCTCTCAGGGACAGGGCACCATTTGGCACTCTCGCCCAGATCTATGGAACCTCCACGTGTGGTCCATAGACGCAGCGAGGAAGACTTAGGTAACCTACTGATGGCGGTGGTTAATTTCGTCACTCAGGCAAGAGCACCCTCGACGAGGCATGCCTACGCCCTGAAGTGGAGTCTATTCACTGAGTGGTGCGCTTCTCGCTGAGAAGACCCCCGATCTTGCCTGATCAGTGTTGTGCTTTCTTTCCTTCAGGATAGGTTGGAGCGGAGGCTGTCGTCCTCCACACGGAAGGTTTATGTGGCCGCCATTTCTGCTCATCATGACGCGGTGGATGGCGGCACCGTGGGAAGGCATAACCTCATCATCCAGTTCCTCAGATGTGTGAGGCGAGTATTTCCACCCCGCCCCCCTCTCATACCCTCTTGGGTTCTCGCAGTAGTGCTTACGAGCCTACATAGAGATCCCTTCGAACCACTCGACTCAGTATCCTTGAGATTTCTGCTCCTGAAGACAGCTCTGCTGGTCGCGTTGGCATTGATTAAGAGGGTAGGGGACCTGGAGGCATTTTCGGTCAGTGACTCGTGCCTGGAATTCAGGCCGGCCTACTCTCACGTTGTCCTGAGACCCCGGCCTGGATATGTGCCCAAGGTTCCTACCACACCGTTTAAGGACCAGGTAGTGAGCCTGCAATCGCTGCCCACGGAGGAGGCAGACCCAACCCTTTCATTGCTGTGTCCTGTCTGCACTTTGCGGATTTATGTGGACCGTACTCAGAGCTTTAGATCCTCTGAGCAGCTCGTTGTCTGTTATGGTGGTCAGCAGAAGGGAAGTGCCGTATCTAAACAGAGGTTGGCCCACTGGATAGTGGATGCCATCTCCCACGCTTACCAGAGCCAGGGCGAGCTGTGTCCCCCAGGAGTTAGAGCGCACTCCACTTGGAGCGTTGCCTCGTCAGCACGCGGCACCTCTATAACAGACATCTGTAGAGCTGCGGGCTGGGCAACACCTAATACATTTGCCAGATTTTACAATCTGGGAGTGGAGCTAGTTTCCTTAAGGGTGTTGGGAAACCCTGATACATGAGGAAATTCAGTTGGGTGTTGTAAACGCTTGCTGTGCCTCTCTCTCTAACACAGAGATACGTGCGCTTTTTTCACTTTGCCAGTCGAGTTCCCCACTTGGCGAACCCTGCAGAGTTCCTCCGAGGCCCCCACCACCTGACTCAGTGGAGGAGTCAGGTGATGGCCCGTTACATTGTTGGTGGGCTCGTGTCTTCCCTCCCCACTAACCATCTTCTCATATGTGTACTCCCCCTTCTCAGGGCTAGTCCATATGCTATTTTGTCACCAGGTCTCCCCCTCCGGGCAGCAGGTGGCCTCCGTATTTAAAATTCCTAGAATCTAACTAGGTGTATTTTTACGACTCCCTGAAAAATATATCTAAACAGGAACAGGTAAGTAAGGTAAGTAAGGGCCAGGGGACACGTTGGAAGACTGCACCTCAGGTGATGCAGGTGCACTCGTGCTGCTGCGTGGCGCGCACCTCACCAGAGACGTGGTAAGGTTCTTACGTTGTGGCGTTTTCCATAAATTTCCCCATAGTGGAAGTTTTTCCACATAGCATTGAAGTTCCCCTCCTGAAGGGGAACGCACTGGTTACTAAGGTAACCCTCGTTCCCCGAGGGGGGAAACGGAAATGCTATGTTCTTTCGCCTCAGCGATTGTCCCTTAGCTGTTGAGCATGAAGCCTCTTCAGCTAGAAAAGATGCCGTTGCTGAGCACATGCTGGGCTTTTATGCCAAGTTAATTGTCATTGACGACAGCTGTGCACGCTGACGCCACCAACTTATTGGTATTTCATTGGCCCGTTTTTATACTCTTTCAGATGATTGGATTCTGACGAAATCCCCATAGTGGAAGTTTTTCCACATAGCATTTCCGTTCCCCCCCCTCGGGGAACGAGGGTTACCTTAGTAACCAGAGCATTCACTGTACTCAAATGGCCTCCACAGTGCACCTTTGGGATGTGGTGGAACGAGAGATTTGCATCATGGATGTGCAGCAACTGTGGGATGCTATCATGTCAATAAGGATCAAAATCTCTGAGGAATATTTCCTGTATCTTGTTGAGTCTATGCCACAAAGGATTAAGGCTGTTCTGAAGGCAAAAGGGGTCCAACCCAGTACTAGTAAGGTGTACCTAATAAAGTGGCCGGTGAGTGTACATACTGTATACAGCAGGGAAAATAAGTATTGAACACTTCACCATTTTTCTCAGAAAACATATTTCTAAAGGTGGCATTGAATTGTAATTTTCGTATGTTGGTAACAACCAAAGAAATCAATGTATGCAAACAAAACATGCATGATGCAGGGAAATTTTATTCATTAATTTTCCTTCGGCTTAGTCCTTTTACTTACTGTATCAGGGTTCACCACAGCAAAATGAACCGCCAACTTATCCAGCATATGTTTTACACAACCGACGCCCTTCCAGCCCCAACCCAGTACTGGGAAAGACACATACACTCTCGCCTTCACACTCATACACTATGGTCAATTTAGCTTATTCAATTCACCTACAGCACATGTCTTTGAACTGAGGGGGAAACCGGAGCACCCGGAGGAAATTCACACAAACACTGGGAGAACATGCAAACTCCACACAGAAATGCCAACTGACCCAGCCCCGGCTCAACCAGCAACCTGCTTGCTGTGAGGCGACAGTGATAACCACTGAGCCACCATGGCACCCCCGGAAAAAGTATTGAACACATGAAAGAGGGAGGTGTAAAAAGGCAGTGAAAGCCCAGACAGCAGCTGAAATCTCTCAGTAGTTATACAGCAACCCTCTGTCCTTCCTCATTGTAAATTAATATTAGCTGTTTCAGTTCAACATCTTCATTACCAGGACCATTAGGATAAAGCAATGAAGCAGAAGGGAAAATCTTTTAAAAAAAACAACCTTTTATGCATTTTAATTGAACTATACAGACAAAGAATTATAAAGTGTGACAAAAGAAATACTTCAAAGTGTTTTCTGGATTTAAAAAAACAGCCAAAAAGCCCAAAATGTCAAAACTGACAGGTGCATGAAAAAACTTAGTACCTGCAGTGTCCCTCTATTAGTAATGTTCAAATATGGTATAAGCTAAGAATATGAAAAGATATGCCTTTGTTCAATACATGTCGGTTCAGTCAAGATACGCTGTCCTACCTGGCTCCTCCATGTGCGCTATTATCCAGTTAAAGGCCATCTCTGCTCCCATATTCCCAGTGTAGTACACAGCCTTCCGACAGGCTTCCAGAGGAAAGCCCATCTCTGCCAGCTGCATCACAGAAGATTCATCTATTTCTGGAGCTGAGGAACAAGTAAAGATTCAAATCAGCATCAGTAACCTATAACATAACATTACAGATGCTGAGTCAATTACTGTAGAAACTAACTGACCCTTTTAATATTGTTCATTGAATAGGTATGTAGCATATTCATACAGTTTATATGTATGGAATGAATTCTGCATATTTACAAAGTGATACTTACATTCCAAAGAGTTTGTTGAACTGTCTGTATGTGAAAACAAGAATTAATTAGTACAGAGGAAAAGGGAGTGTTAAATATGCTATTTTGTTTCCATTATATTACATTACATCAGTGTAAGGTAAGTAACTTAAAAATAGTAATTCATTACTAATTACATCATTCAAATTGTATTTCAATTACTTTTCTAATTACACTTTCTGAAAAGCAACAAAGTTCTGCAATAAGTAATTAAATAACTTGACTCAATATTAAATGCTAAATAAATTGACTCAATACTATGCTTTTCTTAAGCATATGCAATTGACTTGATACATCTAGTGTTCTTAAGTTCTTACAGTGCATCCGGAAAGTATTCAAAGCGCATTACTTTTTATTTTTATTTTTATTTTTTTACTTTTTTTTATGTTACAACCTTATTCCAAAATGGATTAAATTCATTTATTTCCTCAAACTTCTTCACACAATACCCCATAATGACAATGTGAAAAAAAAGTTTTTTTGAAATTGTTGCAAATTTATTAAAAATAAAAAAACCTGAAAAATCACATGTACATAAGTATTCACAGCCTTTGCCGTGAAGCTCTAAATTAAGCTCAGGTACATTCTGTTTCCACTGATCATTCTTGAGATGTTTCAGCAGCTTAATTGGAGTTCACCTGTGGTAAATTCAGTTGATTGGACATGATTTGAAAAGGCATACACATGTCTAAGGTCTCAGGGTTGATAGTGCATGTCAAAGCACAAACCAAGCATGAAGACAAAGGAATTGTCTGTAGACCTCCGAGAAAGAATTATCCCGAGCCACAAGGCTGGGGAAGGTTACAGAAAAATTTCTGTTGCTCTGAAAGTTCCAATGAGCACAGTGGCCTCCATCATTCGTAAGTGGAAGATGTTCAGAACCATCAGGACTCTTCCTAGAGCTGGCCGACCATCTAAGCTGACTGATCGGGGGAGAAGGGCCTTAGTCAGGGAGGTGATCAATAACCCGATGGTCACTCTATCTAAGCTCCAGCTTTTCTCTGTGAAGAGAGGAGAACCTTACAGAAGGACAACCATCTCTGCAGCAATCCACCAATCAGGCCTGTATGGTAGAGTTGCCAGACGGAAGACACTCCCCACCTTGAATTTACCAAAAGGCATCTGAAGGACCATAAGAAACAAAATTCTCTGGTCTGATGAGACTAAAATTTAACTCTTTGGAGTGAATGCCAGCCGTTACGTTTGGAGAAAACCAGGCACCGCTCATCACCAGGCTAATACCATCATGCTGTGGGGATGTTTTTCAGCAGCAGGAACTGGAAGACTAGTCAGGATAGAGGGAAAGATGAATGCAGCAATGTACAGAGACATCCTGAATTAAAACCTGCTTCAGAGTGCTCTTGACCTCAGGCTGGGGCAACGTTTCATCTTCCAGCAGGTCAATGATCCAAAGCACACCCCCAAAATATCAATGGAGTGGCTTCACAACAACTCGGTGAATGTCGTTAAGTGGCCCAGCCAGAGCCCAGACCTAAATCCTATTGAACATCTCTGGAGAGATCTGAAAATGGCTGTACACCATCGCTTCCCATCCAACTTGATAGAGCTTGAGAGGTACTACAAAAAGGAATGGGCAAAAATTCCCAAAGACAGGTGTGTCAAGCTTGTGGCATCATATTCAAAAAAAAACTTGAGGCTGTAGTTGCTGCCAAAGGTGCATAAACAATGTATTGAGCAAAGGCTGTGAATACTTCTGTACATGTGATTTTTCAGGTTTTTTATTTTTAATAAATTTGCAACAATTTCAAAAAAGCTTTTCTCGCATTGTCATTATGGGGTATTGTGTGTAGAATTTTGAGGAAATAAATGAATTTAATCCATTTTGGAATAAGGCTGTAACATAAAACAATTTGGAAAAAGTGAAGCGCTATAAATATTTTCCGGATACACTAAATAAATATATTTGTATATATTGTATATATGTTTAACAAAATAATACAATTCCTCTGCTTTTCTGAATAGATTCATACAGAACTGTTGAACTTAAATGTAGTATTTAAGCAAATGTTTTGTACTAATTACTGTAACTGTAATTTAAAATATTTTAAAATGAAAAGTAATCTAAAAGTATCTAATAACAAAAAGTAATATTATTATTATTGTTATTTTACATTCTGACATCTATGTTCAGCAATTTTGTGCTGTTTTAAAAAAAAATCCCTACCAAGGCTGCATTTTTTTTGTGCTGTTATATTTACTCAGAATATATTTTTTCTATTTAAATGTATTGATTTAAAGTCTTTTTAATATTTCTGGTATTTATTAATAATATTTAAAATACACATTTTTGCCAACATACTGCCATATTGCCAGGTCTTAACTTCCATATTTGATTGATTTTATATATCCTTACTGAATGAAATTGCTTCTTTTTTTTCTCAAAATGTAACCAAACCTCAACCTTTTGCGAACTAGTCTACAGGTTCTCACCTCGGGTGTCTTCAGGAATGACAATGGGAGGTGTAAGATCAGGCAGTTCCTCTTCTCCAGCCTGTAGACCTGTGGCTCTAAGACGATTCAGATCCAAAAAATCAGGTACATCTACTGACATATCTGTAACATAAATGAGTATGAAATAAATAAATAACTAGATGTGAAATGTGGCTTCGCTGTCCCCCACAGTTCAAAGACATGCACTATAGGTGAATTGAATAAGCTAAATTGGCCATAGTGTATGTGTGTGAAAGAGTGTGTATGGGTGTTTCCCGGTGTTGGGTTGCGGCTGGAAGGGCATCCACTGCGTAAAACATATGCTGTATAAGTTGGCGGTTCATTCCACTGTGGTAACCCCTGATTAATAAAAGGACTAAGCTGAAAAGAAAATGAATGATTGTGAATGTGACAAAAAGACATTTACATTCACAATTTTCCAAGCAGGCTTGGAGCACAAATCCAAAAACACTGCACACAACATTTTGCTTCACCACAGAAGCGGGTCTCTAATCTCCAGATTTGTCATGCTTAAAAACAGTGTTACACTACCCTCTGCTGGACAACAGTAGAGCTTCTGCTGAGCAAACCACACCTTGCAAACTGATATTCTTTTGATGCAAGCAATCACGACCATTGCTCAACATGCATAACATGTGATGATGTGAATTGCACAAGACAAGGCATGTGATAGGCTGACACAGCTGACAAACAACAACATGACATATCAATAAATCTACTTTAACAGGAGCCAGAATCACATGGAATCAAACATCAAATGATCCAACATTTTGTGCATGCATGAACTCAATAAAGTGTAGACAAACTGTAGTAACTACAAACAGGGTGCGAATCAAAGGGGGGTTTGGTGGGGGTTGACCTCCCTAATTAAAGTTAATTCCCCCGAAGGACTCATAAGATGTATAAAAGATCAGCTCTTTAAATAGTGAGAAACTGATTTTGCTCTGCTCTATAATTTTAATAATAATATTTATTAAATATTTAATTCAAATAACAGATACTATAAATATACCTTTGACCACCCCTGCAATGGTTCATATCATTGTGAATACATAATCACCCCAGGCAGCCTATGCAATAAAATGTTCATTCAGCAGTCTGAATCCGATGGATCTAGAGCACCAATAGACACCACAAGTGTTCACAAGTAGGCATGGGGGGATATAAGATTCTGACAGTATGATAATCTTGGATAAAAATAGCACGGTTTCACGGTATTGTAATTACTGCTCTAAAATATGCTCTTTTTAAATGTCTGGGTAAAAAAAACTACTTTTCCCCCCATTAAACACACTATATTTTATTTTAGGATACATATGATATTTTTGAACAGTAAACATGTTAGGCTAAAGAATTCAAATGAATCATTGACTTCTGCTCTCTTCATTAGTTTCAAAAACAGATTTCTTTACAACTTGAAAAGAAAGATCTTTCTTTTCTTTGGATATAAAGTAAGCCACTGCACTGTGCAGGTCCATAGCATGTTTGGATGTTGGTTTATAAGCTAAATAAAACTAAATAAAATAGTCCTAAAAACATGTGGGGAAAAAAAAAACAACAACAAAAACTTACATACACAGTAGGAATGGTATAACAGAAAATGTTAGCGGTTTTAAAACCTTGACTTTTTCTTTTTCTTTTTTTTTTACTTTTTATTTAAGATTTTTCAATATATTTTTTACAGAACAACCCCTTCCCCAACAATTTAACCCCTTACAGATGAGAGAGCACATAAAAAAGTGGTTAAGTAACCTCTAAATATATGCCGTAATACTTTTCCACCTCTTCAGAAAAATATCAGTCTTCATTTGTAGACATGCAGTCATTCTTTCCATTATATAGACCTGTTTTAGTCTCTGACCACTGAGCCACCTTTGGAGAACCTTCTTCCATCCAATGTACTGTTATCATTTCTTTTGCAACAAGTAATAATATCCTTAGGACAAATCTGGTTTCTTCATTAAACATTTCTTTGGGCAGTGCTCCCAGTAAGCACATAACTGGATCTAGGGGTATTTCTATATCTAATATCTTATCTATTTCTTTTTTTCAATTTTTCCAAAATTCTTGAATCTTAGGACAGTCCCAAAAAATGTGGGTATGATCTCCAATTTTACCACATTTTCTCCAACACAAAGCAACAGATGGTCCCTTTACATATGTAGAAATTACAAAAGGAGTATTAAAGTACCTCATTTTTACTTTCCGATCAAATTCTTTCCATAATTGACTATTAATTCCTTCATGACATCCTTCACATAACTCAATCCAGACCTCATCCTCAATTATGGTATTTAGTTCTAGTCCCCATTTTCCTTTAACATGATCTGTATTTTGTACAGTACGTATTAGTTACTAATCTTTTGTATAAATGGGAGACATGTTTTTTTAGCTGGAATGTTTTTTTTCTGCAATATTTATGAAGTATTCCTCTATTTTATTTGGTTCTTGCATGACTAGAGCTTTTTCTTAGATGAAATATTAAATTGTTCTTGGAGTTGTGAGAATGATTTAATTTCTTTTCCAACGAATAACTGATTTATTGTTATAAGACCTTTATCTGCCCATATTCGAAATCCACCATCCCACACAGATGGGAGAAACTCAATACCTTGACTTTTTCAAACCGCACTAAACCTTGAAACCAATTATCGTCCCATGCCTATTCACAAGACACTTTTTTGTAAAATAGGTGTTTGTATCTACATATAGCCTAAAAGCAAACTAAAATTAGATGCATTGTTTCTATTTTAACACGCCTGCTCACACATGAATGTTAAACAGTCAAATAATAAGTGTAATCCTTCATTGTCATCCGTTAATTGATGCAGGATTACAAACCTGTCACCGTTTGTTTTATATCAAAAATAGGTCATCTTTGAGAACCACACATCTGCTGAAATAGCCAATCAGAGTCAGAATACATTCAATATCCCTCAAAACACGGAAAACAAATAAGTTTGATTAATAAATTTTATGTAATTGAATTAAGTACATAAAATTGGTTCACTGAAGCACGCTTTACATAAACTAACACTAGCAAAGACATTACCCTCGATGGTCAATTTATAATTCGCACCCTGACTACAACCATGAGAAATTAAAACACAACAGCAAATCGAGAGCATGTTTATGCACACACCTAACTTTTTAGGCACCCAATCGACACCAAATGTGAACTTCTTTAGCTGCACGATCATGTACTCTGGGAAAGTTGCAAAACGAGAAGTCCTGAAGAGAGAGAAAAATACAATCTTTTAGAGCATGTAGTGACTGTATATACAGTACTGGCTAAAAGTGATGAAGAAAAAGTATAGATAAACAAACAACTCACAGTAAAAGAATTATACACCGGATACAATATAATAAATGATTAATATTTCAATGGATTAGCAGTCACTGTCTTCCTGCACATTTAGTCTGTACATTTAATTGCTGTCATATACTTCTGTGGTTGAAACTCTTCAAGCTGAAGTCAGAAAGTTTTGTCTCTGTCAGTATCTCTGTTGACTTTGAAATGGGAAATTGCAGTTATTTGCAGAATTACACTCTTCCCATGGATTGAGGATCAGCACGTCTCCGCAGCGTGGGTGAATCTAATATTTGCTGTGTGTGTTGGCTGTCAGTCACAGTTCTGGTGTGGATACTGTACTTTGTGATTTTACATGTTCACAGTTAGACCCAAAAAAGTATTTTCACTGGAGAATGTTTTTGAACAAGAACTATGTCTGCCACTTTTGTGGAGAAAAATACAATAAATCAAACTAAATATGTTCATTCATTCATTTTCTTTTCGGCTTAATCCCTTTATTAATCTGGGGTCGCCACAGCGTAATGAACCGCCAACTTATCCAGCATATGTTTTACGCAGCGGATGCCCTTCCAGCTGCAACCCATCACTGGGAAACACCCATACACACTCATACATACCCAATTCACCTATACCACATGTTTTTGGACTTGTGGGGGAAACCGGAGCACCCGGAGGAAACCCACGCAAACACAGAGAGAACATGCAAACTCCACACAGAAACGCCAACTGACCCAGCCGAGGCTCAAACCAGCGACCTTCTTGCTGTGAGGCGAACGTGCTACCTACTGCGCCACCGTGCAGCCACACTAAATATGTTATTAAATCTTATGATCGCCAAATAGCTTATATCACATTAAACTGTAAAAATTATTTTTAGATCTGTGCGAATTGTTATACTTTGTTCTGAAATTTACATTAGTATTGTGTGATGTGAATTTATTGTGTATTAGCATTACATTTAGATTTCAATATTTATAATTGTCATACTACTCACATTTCATATAAGGAAATTGTCCTTTTAACCCAACGAGCAAATCAAAGTTCCTTAGCAGCACTCATTCTCTTTTACAATCTGCTATTTATTCCAGCTGCTATGCTAAAAGATCAATGACATGCAGCTCTATGCGCAATAGGCATGTGACGCCGGGGCTCCTTCTGTATGTATACATATACAACATAATAATGCAAAGACAAACCTACTAATACCACTCCAATTATAAAATATTATTACAAGCTTACAAGTTTTCTTACATAGTGTTTTATTTAATTATGAATATTGTTTATTTATTTTTAGATTGATAAACCAGATAAAAGGTTACCCTTAATATCAAAACAACGTCAAAAAAAAAGAAACATCAAAAACGCAAATGCAAAATTTTTTTTAAAAAGCTTGACGTCCATTTGACATCCACACATTGACTCCCTTTTGACCACCAAAATAACAACAAGTATAAAAAAGTATTATAATATAAGCAAATGTACATATGTAATACAATTACATATGTACACTAGATTTTTCCCTATAATGCATGCAAACTGCCCTGACGTCAAAATGACGTCAAATAGACATCTAAAGATGGCATCAAAAAACAATTACATGATACCCCTTTTATAGATTTTTGACATGTTTATGACATCAATGTTAGATGTCAATTTAATGTCATTTTGAGATCAAGGAAGTCAATTGACATCCAATCGATTTGTGTTTTTTGATGTTGTTTTGTCATCACAGTGCCTGCTGGGTATAAAGAATGATACTAAACTAAGGAGCGGTTTCTTCTTACTGAGCGAAGTCAGATGATCCAGATTCCTAAAAATAGCTGGAATTCTCATCAGATTGAAACACAAAGCTTATTGCAGTTACTGACAGGTGGTGTGTCTTGTTTTATTCATGCATAAATTCTTAAATCCTAAAATCAGACTTTTAGTCTACTAAATTCATATTAAATTTATTTATTTTTATTTATATAAAAAATTATATTTTTAAAAAAAGTTCATTTCTGTATCAATACATGTACTATTACACCACTGCTCCATATCATAGACATATACTGTATGACATTAAGTAATTTAAATATTGAATATCATATATGATTTGATATGATTTGAATATGATTTTCTTCTAAATTCAGGAGAATTAATTAAGTCATTTGAAGGTCTGCAAACCAGAACCTTGCTTACTTCACTCCGGCTGATTTGGCCTGCAGCGCAGAGCTCCAGAAGTCTGGCACATTCTCCGGCTCAGTGAAGGCTTGCAGACAGGCAGTGAAGGGCACTCGGGCTCTCACCACCTCTGGAAGGGGCCGCATGTTCTCCTCAGCTTCCTTCCGTTTACCCTCATATGCTATTAGCTCCTCTGTACAAACAAAACCATATGTAGATAAAACACCATCAGGTCTACATTCACACTGGATTCATTGATATTAATGTGATAGTTCACAAAAAAAAATTCTGTCATCAAATAGTCACTCTTGACTTGCAATCAGTTAAACACACACAAAAAAGATATTTTAAAATATTTGTAACCATAGAAAAAAAATGTACTAGTTTCCAACATTCTTCAAAATATCTTCTTTTCTGATCAACAGATTTGGAACAAGTCAATGGTGAGTAAATGAGGACCGAAGTTAATTTTTTGGCTAAACTATCATTTTAACTTTAAAGTTTTTATTCAAGTCAGCAATAATATTTTCCATAACTACAAGACCTGACTGCATTAGGTTTACAATGTTCAGAGTCAGATCAGGTAGGAATGGCTCTTTTAAGTTTTAGAAGTCATTACCTCTGTTGCTGGCTGCCTCTAAAGGCACAGGAAGCTGCATAAGGTAGTCCACTCGCTGTGTGTATCGCACCTTCTGCGACTGACAGCACTGTGTTCGCTCCTCCACTATAAATCTGAACACGTCGCTGGGGTTCTCAGAGCCTGAATTGTTCCTCTGAAAAGAGCAAAACACAATATCACCTATAGAAAGTTATCTATTAATGGCTTTCTGGCACAGTGTATAGTTCACCCATAAATAAAACTTCCCTACTTACACTAAAGTGGTTCTAAACTTTTATGGATTTCTTTCTTCTGTTGAACACAAAACAAGATACTCTGAAAAACGTTCTGAGGAATAAAATAAACACTATGGAAGTCAATGGCAGTTTTTCCCCCAGCATTCTTCAGTATATCTTCCATTGTGATCATTCATTTATTTTATTTTCAGCTTAGTCCCTTTATTATTCAAGGGGTTTCCACAGCGGAATGAACCACCAACTTATCCAGCATATGTTTTACGCAGCGGATGCCCTTCCAACCGCAACCCAACACCGGGAAACACCCGTACACTCTTACAATCACACACATTCACTACAGCCAATTTAGCTTATTCAATTCACCTATAGCGCATGTCTTTGGACTGTGAGGGAAAATGGAGCACCCGGAGGAAACGCACGCCAAAACAGGGAGAACATGCAAACTCCACACAGAATTGCCAACTGGCCCAGCCGGGACTCGAATCAGCGACCTTCTTGCTGTGAGGCGATTGTACTACCCACTGCGCCACCGTGCTGCACTTTTTTGTGATCAGCAGAAGAAAAGAAAATCAAACAGGTTTGGAACAAGTGGAGAATGGGTAAATAATGACAGAATTCAAATTTTTGGGTGAACTATCCCTTTAATGTTTCTTTCTCCATTAAAGGCACATATTAAGTTCAGTTGTATCACTAAAAAAGTTTAAAGACGGACAATACTGAATACCCCAGCAGGCACACAACGTCATAAAATGTTAATATTAGGTTCGATTTAGGTCGTGACGTCAGGTGACCAAAATTCAATGTCTAGCCAGTGTCTAAGGACAACTTTATTTTGACGTCCAATAACGATGTCTAATGATGTTGATATTTGGTTGATTTTAGGTTGTGTAATGTAATGTAATGTAATGTGTATTTTATATAGCGCATTTATTGTGTATGGCAACGGCGCCAGTGCGCTCACCACATACCAGCTATCGGTGGAGTGAAGAGACCGTGATAGAGCCAATTCAGTGGATGGGGATGATTAGGAGGCCATGATGGGTAAGGGCCGATTGAGGGACTTTGGCCAGGACACCGGGGTTACACCCCTACTCTTTACGAGAAGTGCCATGGGATTTTTAATGACCACAGAGAGTCAGGACCTCAGTTTAACGTCTCATCCGAAAGACGGCACCCACCGACAGTATAGTGTCCCCTTCACTTTTACTGGGGCATTAGGACTCACACAGACCACAGGTTGAGCGCCCCCTGTTGACCTCTCTAACACTACTTCACACAGCAACCTAGTTTTCCCATGTGGTCTCCCATCCAGGTACTGACCAGGCTCAGCCCTGCTTAGCTTCAGTGAGTAACCGGTCTTGGGCTGCAGGGTGATATGGCTGTGGCATGGCAGCATATGGCTGTGGTGTGTAAGAAAGTGACCAAAATCCAACATCAAGCAAACACCTTAAACCAACATCATATTGACGTCAAAAACTGACATTTATTCATCAGGTATTGCAACCAAAATCTAACGTCTGATAGACATCATAGTGGTAACGTCCACACAATTTCAAGCTGTAGCATCATTAGACGTTGATATTTGGTTGATTTTAGGTTGGACATTGGCGTCAGCCTGACCACCGTTGGGTTCTGATGTCAACCCGATTTTCATTTCCAAACATAATGCAACGTCCCCACGATCTTGAGGTACAACGTCAATCTGACGTCATGTGCCTGCAGGGACATTACAGAAACACAATTGTCCAAAATGTTCCACACATCTGCCCAAAAATAAAATTTCTCTCACAACTTACCCTCATGTTGTTTCAAACATGATTTTCTTTCTTCAATTGAACTTAAAAGATCTTTTTAAGAATGTTTTTAACTAGCCATACAGTTGTATATTTGTACTTTTACTGAAAACTGAAACTTTTGATTATCAACATTCTTCATAATTTTCTCTTACATTCAAAACAAAGAAGGTAATGCAGGTTTTGCAATGACTATAAGCAAAAAAACAAAGAGAGCAGAACAAACGGAACAACGGACATATAGTTACAGTTCTACAAAAACAAACAGTGAACAAATCAACATTATATTAACATTGAAACATATTTAGGTACAGCACAGAGTTGGTGCATAATTAAAATCAACGAGGTCATCGAACAGCAGTTTTGCTATTCTGAGATCATACAGAAATACCAGCCTTAATATACCAAGACTGAGACACCAGAGACCACTGAGCAGAGAACAAACCTGCTGAGGATGGAGAAATGCACTGTAAGGTCCCTTCACTGTTCACACGCCTGATGCTATTTCACAGAAGGCACTGCTACAAATAAACCAGTCGACATTTCTGAGCACTAAACATTTCAGGAGACTATAGCTCTGTCTTGGTTTTATGTGGTTGACCTTCTTAGTTTATGTGCACTGTCAGAAACAAAGCAAATGTCACCAAAGATTAGGGCTTGATTCGTAGTATCGCATCAAAACAAAATATAAACATATCAAGCTGTGTATAAACAGTAAAAAAAATAAAACTGACACTTTTTATTCTCTTTTTATTCTTATGTCTTTTTTCAATGGTTTGTTCTATTATCAATGATTCCTGTGTGCTTGTTTAAAAGTGTATGTTCTAACGCTATATCCAGCTACATTGGTAATGAAGGATATATTATCACATCACTACTACTAAAATTTAAATTTAGGTCAATAAAATATATATTTTTTAATTAATACACTTATTCAGCAAGAATGTATTAAACTGATCAAAAGTTACAGTGCTAAGGATTTAATGTTTACAAATTATTTATATTTTATATAAATGCTGCATTTTTAATCGCCTATTCGGTAAAACTTTATTTTGATGAAAGTGTTCATAAGACTGTCATGAAACCTTTATAATCAATGTCATAAACATCAGTTTTGTCATTTTAAGTGTTTTACATGTCTTTTTTAATGATTTGACATTTACAAATACATCATAACCTGTCTTTGTCTTTGTCATGACAACTCAACATTACCAAGAAAACATGAATCATGTTATAACGTAAAAAAGTCATAAATCTGTCATAAACTTGGTTGTCATGACACCATTATGTTTGCGTCATGAATTTTATAACAAAGTCATTAAAGTTTTTGTTGACCTCAACTACAGTGGTAAAAATGAATTTGCCATTAAAACGTAATTAAATATTAATGATATTGTTCTAGAATTAGTATTGATACCTTTTCTGAGAAATTTAAAATGATGAAATATTTTTTTTCCACTGAAAAAAGTAATCAGAACAATATTCATGACACAAGTATAATGGCCTCATGACATTTATGTTTATGACAGATTTATGACAAGTTTTGTTGTCTTGATAATCTCAAGCTATCATGACAAAGACAAAGACAGGTTGTGATGTGTTTTGTTATGTCAAGTTGTCATAACAAAGACATCTCAAGCAATGTCACCTTTGCATATAAATTGACAACTGAGCGAATAGGGTGCTTTCACACTTGGTTTAATTGCCTGGACCGAACCCAAGTTCGATTGTCCTCCCTCGCCACCTTCTCGGTTGGTTTGTGTTCACACTGACTTTTTGCCTTCTGAACCCCGGTACGCTTGCATCATCGACCAACTGTTGTGTGTACAGCTGTTGCTAGGTGACGGCCACAAAAGCAAAGCGCCAAAATGGAAAGACGTACACACATCCCGGTTGTTCTGTTGTGCTGAATCTTTTGCCTTTGGAGATACAGAAGGCGACTCGCGTCCATCTGCCGCAAAAATATAATGAATATTAAGAACATAACGCGATGTCCGCAGAAGCTGTTTTTGGAGGAGACAAGCAGACATCATCACTGTGTTTGCCCTGGCTCAGTCCCGCTTGTCACTAAGGTACAGTATGTGATACATAGACACACACACACACAAATGAACGTTATGAAAACGATAGCTTGTTGTACTGTTGGCGGTTGACTTCTGTATTTTGGTACGATTGTATTCACAACAGAAGTAAACCAGACCAGAGTTTGCATGAACCGTACCCCAGACCACCTCTTTCAGGCGGACTCAGGTAGGGTTCACGGGTGCTCACTTGAGTTCAGAAGACAGTGTTAACACTAGCTAAACATACCAAACTCTGACGTCAAATGAACCTGGGTGAGGACCAAAAGTGCTAGTGTGAAAGCACCCTCAATGACAGTTGCATGCATACAATCTCCTTCATATTCATGACCTGTCACATTATATTATAAAGGTGTCATGATAGTCTTATGAACAGCCCTTCAAGAAAAGTATTACCGTCTAATCATCAAATAATCCTGAAAAACTTATAGGGATAAAACATCAGATTCATTATTAGATCATTATTGATTATTAGAGGATTGTTTTCTTCTGAATGCTGAAAATTAAGCTTTGATATCACAAAAATAAACTGCATTTTAAAACAGTAATAAACAATATTTCACAATATTAAACAAACAGTCAAAAAGAATTATTTTGGAAACCTTATAAACTTACCAACCCCAAAAGTTTGCATAAAAATTATTTTTACTGAACTCTGTTTCATCCACAATGATCTATGTTGCTTACATCACAGAAAACGTTACTATTCAGTTGATGTCACCAAGCACTTATATTTTCCATCCCCTCCCTTCCTCTACAAGCACCTGTCATATAGTAGTCATTTTGAACAATCTAATCAGTGTGTATATTCAGTAAATATGATGAAAATTGGGTTTTTCAAACAGTACAACTGAGAATATAAGAGTTTTAGAGCATGGTGTCCTGCTGTTGTTTGTTTTTCAGTCATGGAAAAGTGTCAAGCAATGGCTTTCATTCTGGCCACAGACCAAGTCAGAGAGTAACAGGAAGCATTATCTGCCCTGTGTAACTGATAGGGGGGTCTAATTTTAACTCAGTTGAGAAAGTCACTTCAAGTGTGTGTCTGCCAGCAGAGTGCAGTCGAATGTGTCTCCTGAAACCAGAGCCTGCTGACAAGACTCAAAGTCTACAAACATGTCTGGGGAAATTCCAACCAAACCCTAGAAACCCTCTGAAAACGTTTCTCAAAAAAGAGACAAGCAAGAGAAGAGATTGTTCACCAAAGAATGTCCAAGCTGCTCTTTTAACACACAGTCATACGGCTTTGGAGTGGTATGTGAGGGAATATGAAGGATTTTTCATTTTTTAGGTGAATCGTCTTATAAAGATGCAAAATAATCACAATGGTTAAGAAAACATTGGATTTTAACAAAAGAAGCGCATTCGTACCTCAACCAGGTTAATTAAGTGCAAGAGGAATTCATGGGCATCTTGTTGCCGGTTTGAAGAGAACTCTGGATGTCCTTTACTGACCAGCGCTTTGAACATCTTAGGTGAAATCCCCCTTTGCTGCTGCTGCTGCAAAAGAAAACAACATGATACATCTAGGCTCAGGGTCACCAATTGCACTGTAAAATGGCATCACTAAATCTGTTAAGGGGCATACTTGACACTCTTAAATGGCCACTCTTAAAACTCTAACTTTAGGAAAAACTCTAACTTTTGTTTTTAAATACAGCATGAAAACAAAATAAAAACAGACAACGCAAGATACAAAAACACAATATGCAATTGTGAGTTAACATGGTCTCTTAATCCTGAATTTTTCCTCAGGATTTTTCATTTGTGGTTTAATTATAAACTCAGAACAATTTTAATTTTAAGATATGAACTCAAACTTGTAAGAAACACAAAAATTGCATATAAGCAGACAATTCTATAAAATAAATTCATAAACTATAAAATCAAAACAGAACTTTTTTTTCATGCAGATCTTTCTCGATGCAGAATTGCATGGGAAAAAAAATGCATAGGCTTTTTAGCAGTTAGCCCTGTTGTCTCACAATTATGAGAAATGAACTCAAAATTGTGTGATGTAAGCTTATGAGTAAAGCTTTTTTTTAATCCACAGCAGTACAAAGCTGTTCATAGGTAAGTGCCACATTGTGTTATTGCTCGTTTGCATAAAATCCATAAACTTTACTCAACTTTATTGTATGCTGTTTTCACTTCAAATTGCTAATGATTGGCATCCAGGTTAATTCAAATGATTGTCCGTATGCAAGTACCATTAAAACAAATTTACACTGAACTGTCAGACACCATAAACATCATAAACACAACCCAATAAGAACCAGTTGAATCAATGAAAACACTTGTCTGTTGCTATTGTAAATAACCGTTTTCAAGGTATACTTCGGTTTGAAAAAGTTTTCTGATATACCGTTCCTAAGCTATGTGTAAGTTTTTATTTATGTTTTTTTTTTTTGTCGTTTTTTAGGACAACAGTATCTCCAGCAGAAAAGAAATCCAAAGATGGTGTTTTAAATTGTAAAAAAAAAATCTGTTTTTGAAACTAATGAAGAGAGCAGAAGTCAATGATTCAATTGAATTATTTAGCCAGAAATGTTTACTGTTCCAAAATATCTTAAATGATTCTCAAAATAAAATATATTGTGTTCAACGTGGAAAAAAGTAGGGGTTTTTTTATACCCAGACATTTAAAAAGAACATATTTTAGAGCAGAAATTACAGTACTGTGAAACCGTGATATTTTTATCCAAGGTTATCATACTGTCAAAATCTTATACCGGGCCATGCCTGGTGTAAATTGGCCTTAAGATTGTCTGACTGTCATAGGTGTAGTACATTCTAGCTTAACATAATGGCAAAAATGCAAAAGAAAAGGCATGCCAAAGGCTGCAACTGCTGATCTTGCAATCGTAAGCACAGACCATGAACTTAATTAAGCCAACTATCAACAAGACAGACCGAGTCAAATACCTTGTGTTCTTCTTTCATCACCTGTTCAATAAGTTCTGATTTCAATGGAGGCTTGGAGTATTGGCCTGAGAGAAGTCCATGACCAAGTTTTGCCCTTGAAAACAACCAATTTAGATGTCATGTATGAATCACGCAAACTTTAAGATAGATATCAAATGCTGTTAACGTTCCAAAATATTATCAATAAAACTCATATTACTGGTAATAAAGTTTGGCATAATATTGCAAGATGTTATACAGTACTATAAGCGAAATGAAAATAATTTAAGTTTTAAAAATAAAAAATAAATAAATGTTAAATGACAATAAAAAATTACATGACAAAAACACCTACATCTGTGTGTTGAAATCCTGAGTTGGATCGAGAGGCGAGTAGTCAAATATTCTCTGTAGGTTCCCAGCATACCTACAATAAATATAATAATATATTGTCAAGAAAGGCACATCCATACTAAATTCATTGAGTAAAAACTAGATTGAATGTGGTTTTGAGTCTGGCACACACACACATGCTTGTTTTTGTAAATTGTGGAGGACATTCTGTATGTTTACATTGTTTTTATTCTGTATGAACTCTTCTATCACCCTATCCCTAAACCCAACCCTCACAGCAAACTGTGAGCATTTTTACTTTCTCAAATAAAAAAAAAATCATTCTGTATGATTTTTAAGCCTATTAAAAAATATAGACATGGGTAATGTCCTCATAAGTCACTTTCTCCTTGTATATCAGTGTCATACTCTTTTCATTATACAAATTTGTCTCCCGATATTTCACACACACACACACACACACACACACACACACACACACACACACACACACACACACACACACACACACACACACACACACACACACACACACACACACACACACACACAATCAAACTGTAGTAAAACAAGTTCTTTCATAAATGAAACTCAAACACAATGGTAGGAGTATGTAGAATGCTTGAATGTACTCACGCTCTCTGGAACTCTGGAATACTGAAAAGCACTTGCATAGTGGTGCTCAGGTAGCAGCTGTTGCCCAGGTTTTTGATGCCTGTATATCCTGAGCCATAGACAGGTTTTAGCTTTAGACCTGCCTCCTGAATCACTTCCCAGTCACTGATACGCGGCTGAACGTGGTTGTCTGTATGATGGCCATTCTCTGTCTGCAAGGTAAGCACAAGAACAATTGAAAACAGAGAACGTAGCTTGATTTTGCTTTATCAACTACACTACACACACACTGCTCAGCATAAATGAGAACACTCCTTTTTGAAAATATGTATTTATTATTCTTAGCCAATAATATTGGTGCATTTAAATAAATCTGTTTTATCAAACTGTTATATCTATTAAAATAGAGTTTGGACATCTTTAGGAATAAGCAAAAAAAAAAATTAAAACTACAAAATTTCAACTAAATTTACTATTTTTTAACGTTTCTCTTGATTTTCTTCTGTTTATACATTTTTATTTAAGACTTTTACCCAAGATATTAAATTGGGTGCATCATTTTTGGACTGTGATCTTAAGTTGTTTTGTTAGATTATATTTCCATTTTTTATTATGTGCAAAATATGTGTATACATATTATTAACCAACACAACCTCTTTTACTGAAATAGTCATTAATTAATATACATTTTACATAAAAATAAAAGATTTCTATTTAAATAATAAATTTGTAATATCATTTTGTACAATTTCATAGAATCTGCACAAGTCCATGTGACAGTAAATTTTGTGGTTGGCCTTTATACTTATTCGTTCATTTATTTTATTTTCGGCTTAGTCGCTTTATTCATCAGGGGTCGCCACAGCAGAATGAACTGCCAACTTATCCAGCATATGTTTTATGCAGCGGATGCCCTTCCAGGTGCAACCCATCACTGGGAAACACCCATACACTTCCATTCAAACACAAACACCACGGACAATTTAGCTTACACAATTCACCAATACCACATGTCTTTGGACTGTGGGGGAAAACGAAGCACTCGGAGGAAACCCATGCCAACACGGGGAGAACATGCAAGCTCCACACAGAAATGCCAACTGACCCAGCCGAGGCTCAAACCAGCGACCTTCTTGCTGTGAGGCAAGAGCGATACCCACTACGCCACTGTGCTGCCCTTTATACTTACTTAAAAAAAAATGTAATTAAAATCCTGTGATTCTGTGAAAATGTGAGATTGTCTGTAAAATATTATCACAATCATATTTATTTAGTTATTTAAAAAAGCAAACAGTACATTGCTGAAGTATACTTTACTGAACATACTTTTATGTTCACATTTTTATCAGAGCTTCATAATCAGTGCTGGATACTAACAGATTATATGTAATCTGGATTATGTAATGAGATTTTAAAACTAAAGTACTTGTAATCAGGTGTAATCTACCCAACTCTACACATAATGTATACCATAGCATAGATACATTTGACATATTTGAAGTCGTAGCCTTCAGGTTTCACTGTATTAAAGACAACAGTGAACAGAATGTGGATCAACATTTTAAAAATGAAGTTTTAATGAACTGTTTTTAAATACAAGTTTACATGTTAATAATTAATACAGCTTGGATTATTATCCAGTTAAGCGATTAAGCAAAGAAATTATCAACAAAATAACCAATTATCAAAATAAACGTTTACATTTAAGAACTTTTTAAAATTGTGATTAATACTCTGTGAAGTGTAGTTTTACATGGGTATCATTTGATTTGTAAATTTTGAACAATTTGTAAATAAATAAATAAAACATACCCTTTGCATTTGTAGCATATCTATTCCGAAGTGTAATAAATGTTCAGATATGTGAGGATCAAGCACTGCTTCTTCTTCATCAAAGGAATAAATATCTGCAAAAAAGAAAAAAAACAGAAACCAGCAAAAGGTGAGTAAATTATGACTAAATTATGGCTAAACTATCCCTTTAATATACACTCACCGGCCACTTTATTAGGTCCAACTGCTCGTTAATGCAAATTTCTAATAAGCCAATCACATGGCAGCAACTCAATGCCTTTAGGCATGTAGACATGGTCAAGACGATCTGCTGCAGTTCAGAATGGGGAGGAAAGGTGATTTAAGTGACTTTGAATGTGGCATGGTTGTTGGTGCCAGATGAGTATTTCAGAAACTGCTGATCTACTGGATCTTCATGCACAACCATCTCTATGGTTTACAGAGAATGATCCGAAAAAGAGAAAATATCCAATGAGCGGGAGTTCTGTGGGCGCAAATGCCTTGTTGATGTCAGAGGTCAGCAGAGAATGGCCAGACTGTTTTGAGCCGACAGAAAGGCAACAGTAACTCAAATAACCACTCATTACAACCGAGGTATGCAGAAAAACATCTCTGAAAGCACAACACATCAAACCTTAAGGCAGATGGGCTACAGCAGCAGAAGACCACACCAGGTGCCACTCCTGTCAGCTGAGAACAGGAAACTGAGGCTACAATTTGCACAGGCTCACCAAAATTGGACAATAGAAGATTGGAAAAATGTTGCCTGGTCTGATGAGTCTCGATTTCTACTGTGACATTCGGATGGTAGGGTAAGAATTGGAAACTGCCTTGTATCAACAGTTCAGGCTGGTGGTGGTGGTGTAATGGTGTGGGGGATATTTTCTTGGCACACTTTGTGCCCATTACTACCAATTGAGCATCGTGTCAACGCCACAGTCTACCTGAGTATTGTTGCTCAATATGTCCATCCCTTTATGGCCACAGTGTACCCAACTTCTGATGGCTACTTCACATAGGATAACACGCCATGTCATAAAACGTGAAGCATCTCAAGTTTCTTGAAAATGACAATGAGTTCACTGAACTCAAATGGCCTCCACAGTCACCAGACTCAATCTAATAGAGCACCTTTGGGATGTGGTAGAACAGGAGATTCGCATCATGGATGTGCAGCCGACAAATCTGCAACAACTGCGTGATGCTATCATGTCAATATGGACAAAAATCTCTGAGGAATATTTCCAGTACCTTGTTAAATCACAAAGGATTAAGGCAGTTCTGAAAGCAAAATGGGGTCCAACACGGTACTAGTAAGGTGTGCCTAATAAAGTGGCCGGTGAGTGTATGTGTGTGTGTTATATATGTAGGTCAACATATTTCCAAAAAGACAAACCAGACATGGAGAGACAGTTACCTGCTCCATCTGGGGTGATTGTGTCAAGTTTAACTGCGAGAGGGAAGTTGCTTTCTCTGTAGTGCTCAAGGGCATGTCCGTTTCCTCCGCTCCCATCAAAGAACCATTTCCCACAGAGGACAGAGCCATCCGTCAGGTTTAGCCACAGGTTCTCTCTCATTTCACACTTGGCACACTTCCAGCCGCTAATAGGACATAAAGCATATTGAAGACATGGACAGACAGGACAGAAACTTCTCATATTTCAGTTCAGGTGATGCAGGTGGGAATACGTTACTCTATAATCCACTGACTACATGCTATATTCTGTTTGTGCAGACAGAGACAATTTCTGATTATGAGTCAACACATCAACAAATAAATTGGCTACACCAATCAACTGCCTGCTATTTTTAGATTGTTTTGCCTCGTGATAAAAGAAATAAGTTCCCCTTTACATGTATTATTGCCAAAAAATTTGATTGATGTGAATGAAAAAAATTGAACTATTATATTAAAACATAAACATGAGATGAAATACTTTAAATAATAATATTACAAAAAAAAATCTTTTTATAAAGCATGAATAGACATCACTTTAGATTAGGTCACAAAACTGCATGAAGTTGTGTTAATCAAGCATTTATTAACCTACATAGTAACTTACTATATGGCTGAAAAATCAGATGTATAAATCTTCATATGAATAGTTTTAGTTTTAGAGTAAGTAGAATTATTTACTCATTCTAAATGATCTTAGAAACCACAAACTAAATATCTGCTTTGTAAATAATGCAATACTTAATTTAGTAATGAAAAAGAAGTTACTAATGTCTATTATTGTAGAGTTATTGCTTTACAAATGGTTAATTAACTGTTTGCTAATGCTTAATAAATGATTCATAGTGTGCCGTTATTATAAAGTGTTACCCAAGTGTTCATTTAATAAATCTCGCTAAATGATTGCTAAGCCTTATTAATCTGTAATATTTTTTAGATATCATTATATTACACACTCTGCTCTTTAGATATCAGCATCTGTGCCAGTAAATGTATTAGACACTGAAAAACACTTGACAATTTTGACAACATTGTCACTGTTTAAATTTGCTTATTAAGCAGACACTTTTATCTAAAGCGACTTACACATGAGAATTAAAGAAGCACTTCATATAAACAGAGAGTTGAAGTATATAAATGCTATGACAAGTTTAAGGTTTTTTTTTTTTGTCCTCAGAGCATTTGGAGAGTAGTGAGTGTATTAAATCAGCTAATATGTAAGTCGTAGAATTATTTATTTGAACAGATTTGTTCTGATTTGCATGTGGATCAGAAATGCCCAATATTTTTGCTTTGGATTTGTTAGGAACTATGCCAAAAACGCAAAAAACATGATGTCTAACTTTTGCAATTGTGTACATATTTGTGAAAAAAAAAAAACTTGTTTTTGTGATATCTCTTAATTTGATTACATTTTGTCATAGAAAAATAAGATTAACTTTATTATTAATGTAAATTAATGTATTGCATTTTAAAATTAAAGTAATTTTAATTAATCTATTAATGTACGATTTAAAACAATTAAATCGCAAATTGTGATCTGTTAAATCACAATCTTTTGCAGTTCATTGATATGCCTGAAGCTGTGGTCTTGATTTGTGTTAAAATATGGAGTTCTCCAAGTCTGATACAGAGACTAAACAGTCTAGATAAGACTGGGACTTTCAAAAAATGGTCTTGGGACTGGTCTACAACATGACCAAAGACATTATATGGCATCAAAATAGACTTTCTCAATAGTTTAATAGCTTGAAGTTCTTTTTTTAAAGGTTCAACAGTAAGATTATACAATATCCAATCAGACCAATAATAATCCAAAAATATCCTGCTGGGATTTTGGTTTAAATCCATACTCATTTTTAACGTAGTTAACAAACAGCACATATTGCCTCATAGACGTAAAGGCATTTTACTGTGTGTATTAATAAGTATCAGCACTTCATTAAACATCAATAGCTTGTTTTGATATTATTCCACTTGGCGAGGAAAGCAGACATATCAGATTTAAGCGTGACCTGGAGAAAGCACCAGCAGTCTCAACTCTAAAGTGTTAGTCCATATGACTCCATATGAGTTCCCATGTGACCAACCTGGGAGGAATTCGAACTCCATTATCCTGCTGTCTGAGACTTCTAGCATGTTTAGAAACTTGGATCTCCTCTTCCCATGAATCTGATTCCTGCTTTTTGTATGGAGATGAAGCATTGAGGACAGCGTCACAGGCTATTGTCACCTGAAAGATAAAGAACATGAACATTTTATTACAGCTGTTCCATTGCTTCATGTGATATTGCAGCTTTATGAGTGATGTAGTTACAGTTGCTATCAGAACTATTAAACCCCCTGAATTATTAGCCCCCCTGTTTATTTTTTTTCCCTAATTTCTGTTTAGCGAAGAGAAGATTTTTGTAACACATTTCTACACATAATAGTTTTAATAACTTATCTCTAATTTATCTTTGCCATGATGACAGTAAATAATATTTTACTAGATATTTTTTAAGACACTTCTATACAGCTTAAAGTGACATTTAAAGGCTTAACTAGGTTAATTAGGTTAACTAGGCAGGTTAGGGTAATTAGGCAAGTTATTGTATAACGATGGTTTGTTCTGTAGACTATGGAAAAAATATATAGCTTAAAGGGGCTAATAATTTTGACCTTAAAATTAATTGACCTTAATTTTTGGCTTTAAAAATTTAATACTATTTTATTCTAGCCGAAATAAAACAAATAATCAGAATTATCAGACATACTGTGAAAATTTCCAGGCTCTGTTAAACACCATTTGGGAAATATTTTAAAATAAATAAATAATTTCAAATGGGGGCTAATAATTCTGATTGCAACTGTAACTACATTAACAAGACATTTGCAGTTACATTTACAAGACAGGATTCAGGATTCAGCCGAATAGATAATCTGTTAGATAATAGATAATCTGACTATTTTCTAAGTCATATATAATAAAGAAGCAGAAGTAAGTATGCACTGCATGCAACTACAAGTGTCTACTAAAACAAAAATGCATATTTGTGTGATACTGGGTATGTAATTGAAATAAGTAAAGTTGTACAGCATAAATACATTAAAGAAGTAATACTGTAAACTGTTTTGTACTGCAATATATTTAAAATTTTTATTTATTCCTGCATGGCAAAGGGGAATTTTTTATTAGGGATAAAATGTCCCATTCATTCAGAAATTGTTGCAATATGCTGATTTGATTGTCAAAAAAAAACATTTTATTATTAATGTTGAAAACAATTACAATTATATTTTAATCATTTATAGCGATTATTTATATTGTTTATGGAATCATGGTGAAAAAAACACTTAGTAGACAATACAAAATTGTTAGCTATTTTTGCATTTTTGATCAATTTAATGAATCCTTGCTGAATAAAAAGCATACATTTAATTTAAAAGGAATAATATGGACTTTTAAAGTACTGTATATTTTGAGTAATTCACAATTTTTCAAAAAAAACTTTTCAAACGGTGTATTTCAAGTAAATATTTTATAATTTTGTATTTTGTTATATTCAATCAATTATAATAAATATTTCTGTTTTATGTGATCTATTAGCCACTTTTTTTAATTTTGAGAAAATTATAATCTTCTCATATTGTAGTGTGTATTTCAGGTGTTCACGTTCTACAATTACTTGTTTCATTTGTTTTAATTTTGTAACATTTAATCATTTTAAAAATATGATAAATCTGTATTATGTCAGCTATTAACCACTTTACTCTCTAAAAATCATTACAAAATCTTATCTTTACAAAAAAAAAACTCATATTGCTCTTAAAATTTTCAAAAACATTTGTCAGAATACAACACAAGCTGTATGTACACTCACCGGCCACTTAATTAGGTACACGGTGTACCTAATAAAGTGGCCGGATAGTGTACAGTCAGAAATAACAGACGATTTGCCTTGAAACTATACTACTTACAGTAATTCAGATCTAATTGGAAATAAACTTGTTTTGTAATAAAAAATAATTTAGCTGTTTTTAGTGTATAAGAATTATTAAAAGTGAGAGTAAAAAAAGAAAACTCAAATTACTGCAACACAACATGACATCACTGCACACAATGAGAAAGATGAACAGTGAACACATAAAGTATAAGGTCATCTGTTGACAGAATAAAATGTTATGACAAGCAAGCAGTGAAACTGAAATGGCAGATCAGGCCTTTGGCATGCAGGGCACAAAGGGCGCATGAGCACACACTCTTACTAACCAGTGCGGGCAACTCTTCAATATTTGGTAAAGGGATCTCATAGTGGTCTGGAAATATGACAAGCTTGGCTTCATCTTCATACTCATAATCATCCCCGTTAAAATCACGGTTAAGCTCTAAATCTTTAGGAAAGGAAGCAGAGAAAGTTATTTGTAATTTGAAGCTGATGAGATAACCGCACTCACAACAAGTGATTAGAATTATCCAAAAAAGTATTAAGAAAGCTATAATGGTATTGCACAAAATGTACATAATCAAAAAAAAACTTTGCATTTCCCTCTTTTGCCATTTAAAAACATCTATCAGGATTTACTGATGGCACACAGTAAACAAATTAGCAATTAAAAGGTGTGGACATTGTTTTTTGCAGCTGACCAATGCATTTGGTTTCCCATTCAGACACACAATTCGCAAAAGAAGAGTACTGAAATTAGTCATGCAAATTTACTAAGGTTTGTAGTAGTCAGTTTACTGTTACACTAAATGATTAGATACTTTAGTTTAAAAAAAGTGAGTAAACCTGTTGTAACTGGAACTGTTAAAGGGATAGTTCACTCAAAAATGAAGATTTACTCACTATTTAATCCCCCTCAAGTGGTTTCAAACCTCTTTGGGTTTCTTTATTCAGTTGAACACAAAAGAATGTATATTGTATATTAAATATGTTGAAGAAAGCTGAAAACCTGTAATGATTAACTACGCTTCCATCCACCTATTTTTGTGCATGTTTTGGATATGCGCATAAACAAATCGGTTGATGGAAACGCTAAGATGCGCATACATTTTGAAAATGCGCATAACTGAGTAGGATAAACTTTTTATTCGATAAGAAAAGATGCACATAAACTACAATGGAAACACTTTTACCAAACAAGTTCCAGTATGCGCAATAAAAAAGTCATGTGATTTTGTTATAAGAGATCATGTGATGATAAAAATGTGTGTGAATGGACAAACCAGCAGGATGAGCACATTGTAAAACATCTGAAATGCTGTTTTGGTCATTCTAAAACGCCTGAACCGTTTCAGTATTAGGGTTATTACATTATTAATTACCTCCAGGACTGTCAAGAGTGTCTGTGTTCTGCTTCTCAGGCCTTCAAATGCCACCACGCGTTTATTGCGTGCCAGCATCATCTTCTGAAGCGCAAGTCATTTATTAAATAAAGAAAAGATTCACGCAGATTCTCCTACCACAGCAAATTATGCTTTTACTGTTGAAATGTGGCGCCAGATAATTAGGAAGTGATGATTTTGTTCTCTTTGACATGTTGGATGGAAGCGCTGCTTTATTCGCACATCTTTTATGTGATATTTCAGTTTTGATCATAAAGTTAATTCGCATTTTTGGATGGAAACATAGCTATTGACTTTCAAAGTAGAAAAAACAAATGCTATGGAAGTCAATGGGTAACAGGTTTTCAGTTTTCTTCAACATATCTTCTTTTGTGTTCAACAGAATAAAAATAACCAAACAAAAAAAAAAGAAAGGAAAAATAATTTTCATTTTTTGATGAACTATCCCTTTAAGTCGACTTAACTTGCTTTTTAATTTTGCACATAGTTCATTTAATTAATAATTTTGAAGCAACTGATTTACTCCTTTTTTACGTGAAGTCAACTATGAGTTTTTTACAGTGCGTAAAAAGTTGCAGTGTTACTCACTCCCACATCATCCAAGAATGTACATTTTAACATTACATTTTACATTTACACGATACTTTTATCCAAAGTGACATACAAATGGGGATTTAAAAAAGCACTTCAAATCACCAGAGAGCAGCATTATATAGATGCCATGACAAGTTAGTTTTTCTTCAGTAGAACATTAAAGAAGATTTGTAGCAAAAAAAATGAGGTCAATGGTGATTCTTAAAATTCCCTTGAACTAAATTTAATTTTAATTGACAGATTTTAGACAAACTGTACAAAAATACAAGTATCCCATAAATTTTGAAATAAAACCGTTGAGGATAAAAACACAATAAAGCCCTGGGCTTGTTTCCATTGTGGTATGGCTGCATACAGTTACCTCCACATTTTAAAACAGGAACAAAATTATTCACAATACAATAACATACAAAAAACCATCATTATCCATCATGCAAACTAACTACCCTCATCAAACAACCATCTTTTGATCACTTTTTTGAACCTCCTTAAGTCTTTTATTTCCTTGTTCAATTTTGGTAATTTGTTCCACATGATTGCACTTGTATATAAAAACATATTTTCCCCACTACACTTCTAAAATTAACTAAACAAATAGTAAAATCCTAACCCCTAGTACTATGAATGCTGTTGCCTCACCATTTGAAACCAAATAACTACTCACACCAAAGAGCACTTTGAGAATCAAAAACATATACTGTAATGATAAAACAACATTAATTAGTGTGACTCCTGATAATACACAGAGGTCTTATGACAGGAAATCAGCCTGTGCAACAAACTGAGCCTTATTAGCAATAACATTACTTTTATTTATCAAATGTTGGAAATCTGTAAACCTGACATCTGTCTTGTACCACAGGTAACCTTATTTTTTTACATGGATTTATAAACCTCTTCTTTAACTGTACAATACAAAACAACCAGACAGAAGAAGAATTGAGTGAAAGAGGAACAAAGAAACTCATTATTATTGTTTGAATCATAAAAGACACAGAGATCCACATGACACTTACTACTACAGTATGATCCTCAACCTATTAAAAAACAAAGAAAAAAAGTCCATGACAAAACCTAAATTAATCCAAATATTTTAGGTAGAAAATAATCTGACGCTCTAAAAACATCATAAACTTGATCGATTTAATAGCCTAAATAACAAGCCCATTTGTGACTATATTAAAAGAATATCACAAATATAAACACCACACAAATCTGTTTATCCGTGGTTTTGTTCAAATTTTGTACAATATAGCATGCATTTGTGAAGTAATAGAAATTAGATTTTTAACCACGCTAATGCAACAGAAATTCATTAGAAATTCTTCCATTAGAAATTATTTGATTAACTTACTGCTAGATGACAATATAAATGATACAGTAAATACTGTGAAATAATCCATAAGCCCTAAAGTGGCACTTGCCTGGGCTCTTCTATCATCTAAAATCAAAATGGCACTTACTTTATATAAACAGAGTATGTGTAAAGTAGGACACATTATAATGAACAATCACCATCACCAACAAAGCAAAGTTTGATTATGAAAGTAGATGTAACCGAATCAAATATATGAAGTAGGTTCACTGAAGCATATATACATTACAAGTCAAAAATTTGGGGTTGGGTTTTTTTTTTTTTTTCATGTTTTTTAAAGAAAATTATTCTGTTCATCAAGGTGGCATTTATTAAATGTAAAACAAAATTGTTAAATACTTATTTATTACTTATTGTATGTATTTCAAATGAAAATATTGGTCCAGTCATTATAGCTTTTATTACTATTACCATTAATAATAATAATAATAATAATAATAATAATAATAATAATAATAATAATAATAATAAATATAGCTGCAAGCAGCCATTAAGGGGCCAAGCACTTTACAGCCAGAATGAGCAAAGCAGTCCAGAGGCCAAAAACAGTGAAAGAGTTACAAATTTGATGTGTTGTCATCAGTGTTAGGTGACAATGAAGAACCTAAAGTTGGGTGTCAAAATATTTAAGCACTCCAGAGAGACAGCCTCAGAAGCAGTTTAACATTATACCAGCACATTTGTCGATGCTGTAAACAAAAACCGTTTTGCCTATTGACATGAATTTCACAACACTTAGGCCCAATCCCAATTCTATTTTTGTACCCCTACCCCTTCCCCTTCCCCTTGGCCCTTACAACCGAGGGTTAAGGGGAAGGGCTTCAAAACTTACCCCTATAAGAATTGGGACAGCACTTCAACACCTGCACATGTCATCATATGTCATCACGATCTCTTGCTTCATATGAGATCAGACAATTGTGACTGCTGTAGTTATTCCAGTTCTGTTATTTTTTGGCATTTATCTTCAGGAAATCACTGAAGACATATATTATGTTATCATAATGATATAATGTGGCAATAAGATTGTAACTGTACTGTGTATTTACACAGTGGTCGTATTCATCTCTATAAACACAGGAAAACAGCATTAACATTATCCCAGACACTGTAAAAAGCTAATTTTCAGCCACTAAACTTTTCTGGCAGGGTATTCGAGTGTCATCGAGTGTCAGAATGTTGTGGGACTGCTGTACAAGAGTTATGATTATGGATTATAGATCGCGTTTTTTTTTTTTTCGTTTTTTTTTAAAAGCATGACGGTAAAACATGAACCCGGTTATGAATATATTAAAACATATGTTTGTTTGTCGTAAAAATTCGTAATAATGACAAAAAAATACTAATTTGTGGATCTCCTTACTTCCGAGTGCAGTGAAACTGCCGCTGTAGCAGGTGTATTCTGGGAAATTTCTCACCCCTCCGTTTCAAGTGTGCTCCTGAAAAATCTTCATTCGAAGGGGTGTATACCCCTTGCCCTTAGCCCTACGCCTTCAAGCTAAAGGGAATTGGGACACCACTACCCCTTCACGGGAACGCGCAAAACGAGGGGTAGGGGTAAGGGGGAGGGCTAAGGGGGAGAATTGGGATTGGGCCTTAGTCATCATGGTCTGACGATGATCCGAGTTCAATCTGGATATATTTCGGTATACGGTCTAACAGAAGTTTGCAAAAGAGTTTTTTTTTTAAACAAAATCAATACGGCGGACAGGACGTTTAGCCAAATATGGCATATTTGGTATCAATGTTCTCGGCATCAATGGTTTCGGCATGATCCAAGAATATAAGACACATGTCATGTCAATAAAAAAAAGAATTTTGACTGTAGCCCATTCGGTTCAAAAGTTATAACGATAAACATAATTGAAATTTTGGACAAGTGGTGGCGCTAGAGAGTTTCAGGTTTGCTGTGGTTCATGTTGACACTGCCCTCTATCATTGTGCCAAATTATACAACTTTCCCACATACGGTTATATGGGCTGCCACTGAAATCCGGCGTAAGAAGAAGAAGCGGAAGAAGAAGAAGAATTATAGGAACGCTAACGAAAGCAATAGGTGCCTTTGCAGCGTTGCTGGCCCCTAATAATAATAATTAATATTAGATTGATTTCTGAAGGATTGTGTGACTGAAGACTGAAGTAATGAAGCTAAAAATTCATCTTTAAAATCACAGAAATAAATTATTAAATTAAATTATAAACTACAGTTATTTTATAGTGCAATAACATTTCACAGTTTGTACTGTTTTTTTTTATTAAATAAATGCAGCTTTGGTGAGAAGGATAAGCTTATTTTAAAACATTTAAAAATCATACTGACCCCAAACTTTTGACCGGTAGTGTACGTATTACACAAAATAACAATATCGAAAAAAGCTGACCCTCCTGATAGTCCAAGTATAATTCACACACTTCAGAGAGTGAGTATATAAAAATATATCACAATTTTTATTTAAATTAATCAGCGCCATAGTTCAGAAAGCACGAGATGTATGGGGTTACTGCAGAGTTTAACCATAATGGAGTAAATATTTATCATGTGCATGTGGTGTGGTTTTGAGAGCTGTGACTATATTAGAATTTCAAAAAAGATAAAAGCATTTAGGTACAAAAAATACCATTTGTAACTTTAATTTAAGAAAAACTGTATTATTTTACATTTGATTGTTGGGTTTCTGTACCTGAATACTGTTCAACTCCCCAGAAACCCTCGATTTGTACTTATCTATGCTTGCAGTTTGTTTATTATATTTCATGCCTGATTCAATCCACTGCTACAGAATTACCCCCAATTAATCCAAATGAATGAAGTCTTTCAAAATAGAGCTATTTAAGCCATCTAGGGAAACTGAATTCATATCACAATATATAACTGCAGACAAACTAAATGTTTTCAGTATTGTGCTGCCTCAGTTATAAATTGTGTTATGAAACATTGTTTGTTTTATTAAATGACTGTGTGAAGTGAACATCCAGTCACATTTGTTTGTGCTCCAAGCAACAGGGTAGACATACTATCCTTCAGACAGAGTTGTCTAAATGACACAATTGGCAAAGCATTGTGGATTCACAAAATGACTGGCATCTGCTCTGACGTATCGTCCTCAAACAAAGAAAGGAGGCGTTTATATTGATTGGACGCATAAGAATTCAAGGCTGTCAGTTCCTCCACCTGCTACGTCACACTGCCAATGGCAGAAGTGTGTCAGCATGAGGGCTTGATAGGGCACAGCAGCTGACAGGCACAGTCGGCCACTGTAAACCAACCCTCCATAGCAGAAGATTAGGCCAGGGCAAGCATGTGGCACTTTAGATTTAGAATGGTTACTAACTGCGTATACAAATAAATTAGATAAATTTAGCCCTGGATGGTAATGACTGAGGCTGCTAAACATACAAATCTGAGACTTATTCCAAAAGGACTGTGTTAGGTGTTTTACTTTAAAACAGACTTACCTAAAAATACTTTTCCATTCCTCCTTCTTGGTATGGCACCCCCTGCAGCACCTGTGGCTTTCTGTAATTAACATCAAGGAAAAAAATGGGTAATAAAGTGACATGCAATGTTACAAACGTTTGTAGTACAAAAATATTGCTAAAATATGTTGGGATTGGACTGGATTCAATGAATGCACACATGAAAGTTTTACAGGTGAGAGACTGATTGTTCCGTGCAAAGACTATCATGGTAAAATCAGTTGACTGTGGAGTAAAGAGGGCTGCATGGGTAATGCTGACACACTCATGTAACCCCAAGTAGAACACAAGGTGAAGAACAGGGCCATCTGTTTCTACAGATCCAGACATGCAAATAGCAGCATGATGATTTCAAATCAATTTATATTGAATTAAGCACATAACTAGTGGCAAACCAAATCAAAACTAAGTTTTAAATTTTGTGTGTGTGTGTGTTCCATGTTTTTTTTATTTACCATGCTATATATTTTGGCCAAAGATGAAATGGGTAATTTAAGCATCAAAACAACAAAAGTGTAAAAACAGCTTTAGCTTTTTTATTGCATTATAATTATAAATATATAATGTATAATTTTCTTTTTGCAGAACCAAAAAAAAGTAATTGATACATTTTAGTAATTTTTTAAAAGACACCCACTAAGATTATAATTTGGTGTAACAGTTTATCAAAAAAAATCTGGTCTGGCATATTTAGAACAGAAATCATTTGATGACAATAAAACAGACTTTGTGTTAAGTTTCAATCTTTGACTACGTTTAAATTGGTGGTATCTTTCAGACCACTGGGGTTTGCACACAATAATATCACTAAATATGTTGTGATATTTATTCTTTTATAAATTTAAATACGTACAAGTCAGAATAAGCATGTTGTTTAATTTTTATGACAGGATCATATCTGATTCACTCAGTAATGATGGCACATTCTGTCACCCATATTTTATTTCAACAAAAGTTATTTAGAAGATTAAAGTAGATGATTTGCTTATTTAACAAATTTTCTGTGTATAAAAAATAAAAATAGGGCTGCACGATATTGGAAAAAATCTAACATTGCGATATTTTGTTATTATGCAATATAATTGCGATGTAAATACAATTTTACCAGATGATTTAAATATCTCAAATTGGAAAGAATTAATCATTTTAGATTGATTATGATGATTCTGTAGAGGAGAGCATCTGCATAAAATCAAATAAACAATCTACAAGCATATATAAATACAATTATATATATATATATATATATATATATATATATATATTAGGGGTGTAACGATACACCAAAGGCACGGTTCGGTTCGGTTCACGGTTTTGGAGCCACGGTTCGGTTCGGTTCGGTTCGGTTTCTGTTTGCTGTGGGGTTAGGGTTGATGTCATCTTAACAGCAATGCTAAGGAATAGATTCACTTAATAACAAGAACAACTAAACTTTTTCTTTATTAATTTTGCCATCACATTTTTAGTACAGTCAGGATACCAGAGTAAACAACAAACATGAAATAAATACCTCCAATATAGACAAGTCAGAAAAAACAATTCTCTTTAGTGCAGCCATCTTAAGAAAGTAAACTCAAATTAAATAAATAACTGCAGTGTAGACTATAGTGAAAGATAAACAGGCTTGTCCTCTTTAAGGACATTTGGAATATTCAATTAAGTTTTAAGTTCTTCTTTAAAAACACCATAATGTCCACATTCTCAGGTGAGGGGCTTGATTTCTGTGCAGACAAAGTGATGCTCATTTTAGTTATCATTTAGATAGGTTTCTGTTTAAATTAATGAAAAAATAATATACATATAATGTGCTTGTAAAGTGTTTTTTACATGACCTATTCACCAGTAAAATACATTGCAGTTTTGTCTGAAACTAATGTTAGGGTTGTAGCCGTATATTAGTTGTATTTTTGCCTCTCTCTCTCTCTCTCTCTCTCGCTCTCCATGCCTGTCATTTCTGTATATCCGCCTTCACGACAGCTAATTGGTCAGGAGACCGATCTATAGGCTCGTTTGAGGTGGCCAAAATCTGCGCAGAATCGATCACCGGTGATCACCGCAAGATGCATGCCGGTTAGAAATGTGTCCGAGTTGCGTCCGCCTGGCTCTGATGTCACGCTGACGTGCGCCAAAAAACTCTCGCGATCGCGAGGCGGAAACCTCGGATTGAGCAGTCGGCAGCAGTTGCTCTCAAAAGACTGCGCTTACTAAAAGCATGATGGGAAACGGCTGGCTGACGACACAGCTGAATGCTCATTGGATGAGACTGACAAACTACACGTTATTACCTATGTTGTTTTTACTAAGATTTATCCTGGCTTTGTTGTATACCTTTTTTGTATTTTCGTTGATAATGAAAAAAAAGTCATATAGAGCATTACATATGTTTATTTATTCAGATTTACACGCAAACAAAAACAAAACACACCTTTGTAAAAACCTAATGTGACCTATCTAATATAACTAAATGTTACATATATATAATTAGGACGTGCATGTGCTGTATTTTATTTCTCAGTTTAAAGTCCTGTTTGTTGTCATTTTCACTTTTTTGTATGTTTGTGTGAGTTTTGTATTGTAATTTTTATGCAATGTTATTCCATGAAAGTCAATCCAAAACATGCATATATGCATACATACAAAGGTAATCTGACTGTTTTGCCATTATGCCTATGCTTCATCTTTGTGTGGTTTCATAAGTGAAAGGGGTGTAGTAAACAAAACACACACACACACATGTATGTGAAGTCAAAAGTTCTGTTTAATAGATCAAGAACATTTTCCCAGTATTTCCTACAGCCTATAGTTTTTATTCTGGTGAAAGTCTTGGGCTGTTTATTTTAGTCTGGCTGGAGTAAAAGCTGTTTATATAGGTCTAATAAACATGTCAATATAATTAGCCCCTTTATAACTTCTTTATGTCTACAGAACAAACCACTGTTGTCCAATGGCTTTCCTCATTTATCTTTAACATAATTAATCTATAGTTAACTCTTTAAATTGCACATTAGGATGAATACTAGTATCTTGCAAAAAAAAAACTGTATGTAAAATATATAATATAATACTGTCATCATGGCAAACACTAGACAACAGAGTTAGTAGAAATTAGTTTATAAAACTGTTGAAAACAAAATCTGTTAAACAGCATTTTACATATTTGATGCAATACCATTTCTTTAAACTTCACAAGAGGGCTAAGAATTTTGTCTTCAGTTGTATTTCCCTTTATACCTTCTAATGCCCTCTATAGAAAGTCTGAAATGACTATAGAAATGGACCACTTGTTCAATAAAATGCCAAATTCTAGGGACATTCCTAGCCAAACAAATAAACAAACATTTGTCATGACCTGTCACTCAAAAACATCCTGCTATAGCTACTTAATTTATAACGTAGCCAAATTAGATTTCTTGAAAGCTTTCTTGCTGTATAAGCTGTTTATTTTGACGTTCTTTTAACATTTACCACTGTTGAATATACAGATTTATATTTTAAATAAACCTTTTTAAGTAATGAGCTGTTCATCTTCTGTGATTGTGACCCTCTTTTTGTAAAAACAGTGATATTTCAATTGCATCCACTCCCACATTAAAAAATACTATAGTAATTTATAGGAATACTATAGTGTTTTTGAACCATATTATAACAAATAGCCTATTTAAATTCTATAGTTGCTCTGGTATCACAACAACTAAATATAACCCAATACTGAAAAAACATTTTCAAAAACACTACAATATTTACTATAAATCACCATAGTAGCCTATTTTTTCATGAGGTCATTCGTCCGCGATAGAAAACGTGAACGCGATCTCCACCACTGGTGACGTTTCCAGGCGGCAAAACAGCGAGATTCGGGAGGTGTCCGACTTCTGATGTATTTTTTGAGCCCTCCTCTTACTGCAGCTGCCTGCTCTCGTCTACAATGCAGTCAAGGCGAGGCGCACCTCAAACGAGCCTTATCATTACTGGGCGACTTGGCGCGGGAATATAAAAATGACGTCAGGAAAAGCGGAGATAAGCGCATCTTCCTTTGATCTCGTTTTTTCGTGTATTTTGCTAACATGATTATGAATTTCGTTGTTTTTGCTTAACTTTCGTTTGGGCAAAATTATTTTGCATTAGTTTTGCCCACTTTGAGAAATTTTGTGATTTTTGTACACTTTTATTTCGACTGATTTGTTTATTGCTTTTTTGTTCAGCTCTTTCTCGTCATATTGAGCTTTACCTCCTCAAGTTCACCCTCTCTCAGAGTAAGGTGGATAGGGAATATGTCTTACGACATCCATTTTGCAAACACATAGAAAATGTATTGTTAAAGACATCAGGTAAGAGGTGAACGTCATCTTTGTATATATTTTATTCTACAGTTCAGTATAGGGAAGAATAATCAGTGTTTCCTCTAGGATTTTTTCCAGCAGTGGGCAGGACTTTTTTTTTTTACACAGATCTGCCAACTATTTCAAAGACAAATATTACACGCGCAGTATAACAAGTCGAGATGGCATTCATGTAATACGAGCATGCGAATCTCTTTGCTTGCGCGCCGATTTCCTGTTCGAGCACAGAACTTCTTGCACGCACTCAAATTTACACGTTCAAGTGCAGATCTTCTCGTGCGCTCTCCAGTAAGCGCTGCTGAAGCGTGATTTAGTGTGTTTTTGTGCGTTTTCCGACATCAACGCGTCCTGAAGTAAAATGAAACAGCTATAAACTCCAGCAAGATAAAGTCATTGTATGCAGAGCCATTGACCTTTATCAATAAAGTATACTTATGGAAACTGTGTTCATCTTAACTGAAAGCTACGCCGTGTTTGCTAGACTCACGCACCTGTCAGTCAGTCTGTCAGAGAGTCAGCATGTCACCTTGAACAAATGGCGCACAGCACTACGGTTACAGAAAAGTTTGCGCGGTTTACCTCTAATATGTTTTGGTGCGATTATAATCCGCTATTAAAAACACGACTAAATGTTTTAAATAAGAAGCTGTAATGTAGCCGTGGCGGGATGAATTTTGGCGTGGCGGCCCGCCACGGATGAATGTAGCGGAAACCTTGAAGGCGCACGGCGCTGAAAACCTTTTTTTCTTTTCATCAGTTTCTAGCGAGGTAAGGGGTTAAATCCCTTTTGTTGGCAGTTCTGTTGTCAGTGTCTTTTGCGTACACCCTCACATTGTGAAATTTACCACATTTTTTAAATGTTATTCCTTATTAAGTTTCGTGAAACAGTTAGTTACAACGTGCGCTTTGTCTACAACACAAATTCCATTCCTGTACTCCACTGGAAAACCAAAATGTTCCCAAACAGGAGACTTAAATGTATTTGGGGGATCTGCAATCTCAATATATGTGAAGCAGCCGTCCTGCATATACAGTAGTAATGGAGTGTGATCGCTCACTCAAGTCACATGACATGACATGCACTTGGAAAATACTATTCTAAATTCTAAAACATTAGAATATAATATTTAGAACAAAAGCTCATCATTACTAATACAATTAATCAAATGTGATAAAATAAAGATGTTTTGGTTCAATTAGAGACAAGTGACGTCAACCTTAACAGTGGGCAGCAGGGGGCGTGACAGTATCGCGGTCCGCCACGAGAGTTTCGCGATACGTATCGTGGTTGGTGTATCGCGATATTTCGGTTCGGTTTGGAGTATCGTTACACCCCTAATATATATATATATATATATATACACAGTTGAAGTCAGAATTATTAGCCCCCCTGAATTATTAGCCCCCCTGTTTATTTTTTGTCCCAATTTCTTTTTAACGGAGAGATTTTTTTTTATCACATTTCTAAACATTTCTAAATAGTTTTAATAACTCATTTCTAATAACTGATTTATTTTATCTTTGCCATGATGACAGTAAATAATATTTGACTAGATATTTTTCAAGACACTTCTATACAGCTTAAAGTGACATTTAAAGGCTTAACTAGGTTAATTAGGTTAACTAGGCAGGTTAGGGTAATTAGGCAAGTTATTGTATAACGATGGTTTGTTCTGTAGACTATCAAAAAAAAATATTGCTTAAAGGGGCTAATAATTTTGACCTAAAATGTTTTTTAAAAAATTAACTGGACTTTCTCCAGAAATTTTTTTTTTTAGACATACTGTTAAAATTTCTTTTGCTCTGTTAAACATAGTTTGGGAAATATTTAAAAAGGAAAACAAAATCAGGGGGGAGGGGGGGGGGGGGGGGGGGGGGGGGGGGGGGGGGGGGGGCTAATAATTCTGAATTCATGTGTATATACATTGATATACAGTTGAAGTCAGAATTATTAGCCGCCTTTGAATTTTTTTTCTCTTTTTTAAATATTTCCCAAATGATGTTTAACAGAGCAAGGAAATTTTCACAGTATGTAAATATATAATATTTTTTCTTCTGGGGAAAGTTTTATTTGTTTTATTTTGGCTAGATTAAAAGCAGTTTTTAATTTTTTAAACACCATTTTAAGGACCTTTAGGTTAATTTTTTTCTCTCGATAGTCTACAGAAAAAAACAACGTTATACAATAACTTGCCTAATTACCCTAACCTGCCTAGTTAAGCTAATTAACCTAGTTAATCCTTTAAATGTCACTTTAAGCTGTCTTTATAAATATCTGGTAAAATATTATTTACTGTCATCATGGCGAAGATAAAATAAATCAGTTATTAGAAATGAGTTATTAAAATTTATATGTTTAGAAATGTGTTGAAAAAATCTTCTCTCCGTTAAACAGAAATTGGGGAAAAAAAATAAACGGGGGCGAATAATTCAAGGGGGCTAATAATTCTGACTTCAACTGTGTATATATATATATATATATATATATATATATATATATATATATATATATACACACACACAATTAAAATAAAGTGTTTTATTAATAAATAGATTATCTATATTGCAACAGCATTGACTTTAATGTTATACACAGCCACTTTTGGGTGGATATTAAGATTATTCACATAAAAATATAACATATGGCTTGTTTGCGTTATGCTTTGTTTATGCTAAGTTTTTTGGTTATGTTAAGTTATTTAAGTCAAAGAAAGTTTTGTTCATTCTACAAAGAAATCAATTTTACATTTACACAATATAAAACAATCATAAATATACAACTAAAATAGAGTGTTTTATTAATAAATAAGCAAAGTCTGAGTCTAGTATCTAAAAAATAAAAATAATCCAATAAAATTATTCAATATTATAGTTACAAATGGTGCAATTTATTAAGCCTAAATGCGTTTAATATCATAATATGATCACAGGCCTCAAAATCACATCCAAATTATAAACTATACTACAGACTCAACATTGCATATCCTGCGATGTGAATATTGTGAATGACTACATTGTGATATTGATGCTGAAACTATATATTGTACAGCCCTAATAAAAACATGTTTTATAAATATCAAGATGTGAAAAAAAATCTTACATTTCCCTCAATTTGTAAAAGCCCAGAAAACATTTGACTGTAATCCCTGTAAAGGGCCACATATTTCTTTATTGTAGTGCAATCTAGTAGGAAGGTACACAAATATACCTTATCTTTAAAACTCAAGAAAGACGCAGGTAAAAAGACCTCTGAAATATCATCATGAGTGATATTTAAATACATTTATATAAAATATAGCTGTGCTGGACTTTAAACAGCATCCCGGTCTTACACAACAATCATTTTCAGCATATAAATTTGTTCTGCTGAAGCTCACACCTTAAACCCTAACATTACACCCCGCTCTCAGGTCACTTCAAGAAGCTGCTTTCAAATCCAAAAGTCATCTCCAGTCTGCTAAATTGAATTTGTCAGCATTTTTGGAAGTTTGTGAAAGTAGTGTGAGATAAAAAGTTTATGAAAGAAGTGTAGGGGAAAAAAATCAAAAGGAAATTATTTCAACAAGCGACAGTCCATATTAAAGAGATAGTTCATCCCAAAATTATAATTTCCTGTTAATTTAATCACCCACAGGTCATCCAAAACTCAGTTGACTTTATTTCTTCATTAGAACATTATAGAAGATTTTAGATGAATCCATGGTCCTTGGTGATTTATATAATGCCCATGAATGGTGATATGATGGTCTTTTAGATTAAAACCTGCTGAACAAATCGCACGGCCTCGGCTTTCATCATTAAAGAGACAGGACTACAACAGACTACTCACATACGAGCCGAGAACTGTTTGTTTATTAAAGCTAATAATATTGTAAGTAATGTTCAATTTCTTACACAGACAAATCATTTAGCTTTACAAGCCCTCAGTGTGTCATCAGGAGCCATGGCTATTGATTTGGAGTCGTTTGTATGTGTTTATTTTTTATCTAAATGACCTATCACCATTTACTAACATTACAAGAATCCCCAAGGACCACAGATTCAGCTTAAAATCTTCTTTAATGTTCTACTGAAGAAGAAAAAAGTCACCTACATCTTGGATGACCTGTGGGTGAGTAAATTAAAAGGATGTTTTCATTTTTGGGAGAACTATCCCTTTAAGGCAGCAACAGCTAATCAATACCAAAAATAAAAAATAACCTACAATGACTTTTCATATAAACACTGTGCATGGGGCTGGGGGGAGGGGTGAATAGAGAATGCAGCATATTTAAGTTTGTGGCAGTACATTTTTTTATTTCCTCTATTTTTTAGACAGTAAATGCAAGTTTGAAATTGTACGTGTGATGCATGTAACTGAATTAGGCCAAATGAAAATATTAATGCAATATAAATATAATAAATTCAGTAAATGTGTGTTTCTCCTATTTAACACAGCTGTTTAAAATTCTGTCTGTGCTTTTGTTTTTATAGTTTCATTTGTACTCCAGTGACTTTCAAATAGTAATAGAAACAAGTTCAATCTCAACCACATTTGAAACAGTGTTTAATCACAAAGTCTACTCACACAATTGTAATCATATTCTTTATAATAATGTATTTATATATTGCTAAAAATATATATTCATATCTAATAAAAATTTGAATAAAGAAATAATGATAATCGAAATAAGCATTAGTTGCAACTTTTCTACCTACACAGCCCCAAGTATTTTGTAATGTGCTGTACTTTAATTAGTTTGCACTTAAACAAATACATATGGATGTCCAGTGTAATTGTACAGTGTAAATGTCCATGTCAAATAAATCAAATCAAACCAATAACATTTGAAATGCTTTATGCTATTAATGTAAATTTTGTTTTGTAGATCTGTTTTAGCTCAAAATATTTAAATTTACTTCACACAGTTTCAACCTTGAACTAACAAGACTCTTGCTTGTTCTGAAAAAATTTGCAAGATAAAATTTTTAATTTACATTCATGTTTCCAGTTTTGTTGTTATCAGTAATGAACATTATGCATGCACTGAATTAGCAACAATGTGAGTCTAAATTACAGTAAACTGACAGCCCAATGCAAGTTCTTCATCAAGAATTGATCTATATTAAACCAAAGAACATTGCATGTCACTTTCCCACTTTTGCTTAAGTGTATACTTCCTTTTATAGTGCATAATAAGCCATATGTTGATGTTCTTACCTCTTTCACATGCCGCTTTAAGTGCATGTACACACTCTGTCCAGTTTTACGGTAATGTCTCTCCACGTGTTCTCTTCCAAAACCCAGGAATGAGTTCATACACACATAAAGACCTCCTTCTGATTCCTAGAGAAATAATGAAACCAGAATAAAGTGATGTCAAATCGTCACCTTAGAATTATAAGGTTCTATCTGACATTTTTGTCAAATTTGAGGTATTCACATATTCTTATTAAATGACAACTTATTTACATTATGTGATGTTTTTGCATATGTTGTTTACATTTTAAGACTTTTTGTTTAAAAAACAAAAAAGGTTTTATCTACAAAGTCGAACTCTAGCTTGGCTCTATAAAGTTCTTTCTGTGAGCCAATTAGCATTTCAAATGCACGCACAAGGACCAATCAGGATCAGCTTTCTTTGACATTTGACCAGAAAGAAACAAAATCAGAGTTGACTAAATAATGCCGCACAACATAAAATTGAGAAGAAACCTGAAACTGAAAAAGTGTGTAAATGTGATGATTTAGAAGCATTTTTGACATTGAGATGAAATGTTATATTTTACATTGCTGAAAATGAAAGGTATTAAAAATGTAATATATTAAATGTGAAATATTTTATTTGTGTATATATAGTCAGTGAAACGTTTTTCAGTGTTTATTATCTGTTTTCTTTTAAAGTCTTTAAATTTGCCTTGAAGGGCAGAAACGTAAATTAATTCATGGGAAATATAATTCAATAAATATAATTCATATAAAGTATATCATTCATAATAATTACATTAAATGAACAGCTGCACTGAACAAAATATTTAGCACAGCCTTATATGCTTAATTTGAACAAGAAAAACTATTCATCCTAAAATATTAAATAAATGCTATCGAAAGCAAAAATGTAACTTTCTCAAACATCAACATATTGTTACAACACCAATTTTTATTTATTTTTATTAAATTAATAAGCAGGCTGATTGTATTTCTTGAAAAGTAATACTTCAATTAATGATCTGCCAGATAGAACCTTATAATTGCAGCGGAAAATGACTTTTTAGAATTAGGAGGTTCTATCAGCATTTGCCCTGTTTGTTTTACCCCAACGTGCAAATTTAAGAGAACTTTGATCATTTACATTTAAAGTACTTTTAGGGTCTCTGTCATGTTAATGTATGAAAGAGAACTGTTACACGCATATTGTTTGCTATATGGAATGCATAAACTTTGAAGCTCAATATCTCAAAATCATTCAGAACACAGATAGAACCTTACAATTCTAAGGCGACGAAATGTGGCCATTTTTTTAGTTACATTAACAAGACACACTGTATGAATATATAACTATTATAGAGCAAAACTTTAAAGAGCAAAACACCTCCTTTTCAGAATCTGCACTGAAATTTGCTCTTATGTATCTGATCTGTATTCGAAATACAAAATATGGACATTAACATATATACAATTATGGGACCTGGGTTATAAAAAAAAGACAAAAGTGTTCAGTCCAAACACCTTTTACTTAAGAATTTAAAGAGTTAGTCAGGAAAAAAAACATTCTATAGAAGTCAATGATTTTCTGGTTTCCAGAACATTTTTCAAAATATCTTGTTTTGTGTTCAACCTCATACAGGTTGTGATAAGTGAATGCTGAGTAAATGATGAAAGAATTGTCAGTTTTGGTTGAAGTATGCCTTTAAATTACTATTGCAACAACAAAGCTTCTGAAAGTTCTTCAATTCTGTTGCTGGACATGATAATAATGTTTCATCAGGTTTACACTACCTACATCAAGATTGGTAAAACTGTTTCTGAAAGAAGCCTCTTCAGCTCACAAAGCATTCATTTATTTGATATGTGAATAGATTTTACATTGATTTATTTCTGTGATTCAACAGGCATTGCACCAGTCTTCTGCGGTTCTTCATTCTAATATGCTGATTTGCTGTTTAAATGCATTTAAGATTATCATCAGTGTTCAAAACAGTTGTACTACTTCATATTTTTGTACAAACTGTGCTATAACGCCATTTAATTACAATTAACACATAATATTAATCAAAAGTGACTGCAAATGTCACATATTACAAAAGATTTTCTTTTAAATAAATCCTGTTCATTTTTAAGTTTCTGTTTATCAAAGAATGCTAAAAAGTAAAAGCACATTTTCAACCTATATATGAATAGAATAACACTAAAGACTGGAGTAGGGATAAGGAATAAATTACCTTTTAAAATATATTTACACAGAAACAATTATTTTAAACAATAATATAGTTCACAATATACATTTTTATTATATTGTTGATTAAATGTATGAGCACTGGTGACCAGAAGTGACTTCTTTCAAAATCATTAACAAAGCCTTTAAACCAGTAGTCTAAATTGCAACAGCATTGACTTTAATGTTATACGCAGCCACTTGTGGGTGGATATTAAGATTATTCACATATTGATATAAAAACATATGGCTTGTTTGTGTTATGCTTTGTTTATGTTATTTTGCTAAGTCAAAGAAAATTTTGTTCATTCTACAATCTAAATTTTACACAATATAAAACAATCATAAATAATAATAATAATAAATAAATAAATACTAAAGAAATCAAACCCTTCTGAGCAAAATCTGAATCAAAACACTGTGATAAAGTGCCGGTGTGTGTTGGTTAGGGTGTTGAGGGGCCACCAGACTGAAAAACCTGTCACTTGCTCCTGGTGACACACGAGCTTCAACAGATAGTGTGTAAAAATAACCTGTCTTTTAGTCTGACATGATGAACTCCAAACAGCTGAGTCACCTTTAACACTTTTACAGCAGAGAGACAGTTGTGCACATTTATGAAAAAGTTCATAGCGCTCTCCAAATGATATGCCATTAAACATAATTTGTGGACAGAGTTTGTTCACTCCAGTACAACAACACAAGATGACCTGGATTCTTTTTATAGGTTGTGTGGGATATGCTTATGTGCTTTTTAATTTACAATTAGGAAATCCCAGTTTTCACATTTATTAATCAAGCTTTAACAGTCGTTGTCCTTTGATAACAAAAAAGGATATATATTAATGAACAGATATAAAGGGATAGCTCGCACAAAAATGACAATTTACTCACTATTTACTCACCCTCAAGTGGTTTCAAACCTTTATGAGTTTTTTTCTTGTTTTTTTTTTTTTTCATATTAAACACAAAAGACAATATTTGATGATGAAACCGGGTAACCGTTGACTTCTATAGTAGAAAAAAATACCATGGAAGTCAGTGGTTACAGGTTTCCAACATTCTTCAAAATATATCTCTTGTGTTTAACAGAAGAAAGCCCAAAAAGGTTTAAAACAAGTAAATGATCGACAGAATTTTCATGTTTGGGTGAACTATCCCTCAACAAGTACTAGGCTACTACAGTAGATGTGGATGGGAGGATGTCGAATGCAAAACTATTGCTCTGACACGCCTTTAAAAACATGAGAAATTATGTGTAATATAGTGCAGCGTTTTAGCAGACTTCCAGTGTTTATGTAGCTAATTACCATTATGTACAAGAATCTCGTATAACGCCATTGATTTGAGGCGAACCTGCTCCCGCTGTAAGATGTAAACACCCGTGTGTTATTTATTTATTTAATTCTGAAGGCTGTCACATAAGTTTAGCAGGAGAATGGTGGCCGATGATCCCCAGTTTCTCTCTACTACGCGTTATAATGCAGCTTTTTCACGTGTTTGGGGGACGCCAGTTGTTGTTTAACGCTCATGCATGGAAGTATTTGACGCGATACTCACAGGAGAGTCGTAGGAAAAAGCGCACTCGCTCTTGAAAACCCTGTCTCCTGTCCTCGGTACTCTAATGGTGGGCATGTACGGGACCAGCAGCTCTCCCAGATCTGTAGCCATCTTCACATTCCTGCTGCTCGCACCACTGTGAGCCTCAGCCTCGGCGGAGCAGCGTGTCAGGCTGAAGAGGAGATCGAGCTATTTTTAAATCACACAGACCCGACATTCCTCATGGACCGACACTGGGATGTGACGACGAAAACATTGGGACATGCAAGGATGGAGGTGGGTGGAGGGGGGTGTACAGGAGTGGGAAAACAATGGGTGTCCCCTTCGAGAAATATTCGGTATTTGACATTATTCACCCTGACGCCAAACGGTGGCGTTTTCAGATCTGCACACACTGCGTTTGATGCGTTATATTAGAAATCACAATAGCGCTCTATGCGTCACGCTGGATGTAGTGCTGTTTTATTGCTTGTTTGTTTGTTTGTTTTTATTATGTAATTCACATTTTATATAGCTTTTTTCTTTAAATAAATAAATAGTATGATTAATTTTAGTTTGTGTCAGAGAGCTTATTTGTTCATCAACCTATGCAATGGTATCACATGAGTCATTCTAGAATTAAGGGTACATTATGCGTCTCCAACCTACTTTTCAAAAAGAAAAGCTTTAATTAAACAGTTTTAAATAAAAACACAAGTGATATATTATATATAAAAAAAAAGTTTGTCTTGAAAATATTCATTTAAAGGGATAGTTCACCCAGAAATGAAAATTAATTTGTCATTTAGGCCTTACTCTCAATGTATTGGGGAAAACAAATGTGGAAGTCAATGATTACAGGTTTCCAGCTATCTTCAATATATGTTCTTTTGTGTTCAACAGAAAAAAGAAAGTAAAATAGGTTTGTGAAAGTGAATGGTGAGTAAATGATGACAGAATGTTCTGTTTTAGGTGAACTGACATTTGAAAGATTCCCACTCTTGAATCACACATGCAGCTTCAATTTTCATAAAACAATTTCATCTAATTTTCATATTTCGTGTGTTTACTATGTTTAATAAAGTTGCATGAAACGTCTATTTTCTTGTCATTTCTGTTATAGAAAAAATACACTTGTGTGTTTGTTCTGGTCAACTCTCAGTTATTAAAGGCATACCAATCTCTAGAACACTGATTATAAATGGATGTGACTTGCTCCAAGTGATGTCACTTCCACTGGCCGGAAACTGTGGAAGGCATCGAGGCATGTTATAATTCTTCTTATTTTATTTGTACAAAATGTTTAGAATACACCAATAGTAAACTCATTAAATGTCAACTCTTTTATTGTGATATTTCAGTGAATTTTACATTGATTTAAAAAAAAAACATTATAAAAGGTATAAAAATTGTTTATGGTTTAAGTGTTTAACAATAAACGACAATTAGTAACAGAATAAAATGTTTAGTTTATTTTGCATACTTTTATATCAATAATAGATTGAGTATACTGTAAATTATACATTTGCTGTCATTACGGTTTAAGGAAAATAATGAAAAATGCTTGAAAAATACCCACAATTCTGTAATCAGTCAGATATTATGTAAAACACATGTTGAAATTGATGTTTTAGACAACATCATGCAGTAGTTGTTTTATTTTCTACACTGCATGGAAGAGTTTATGAACCAAAACAAATTGTATTCCAATATAATGAGCACATTACTATAATTATGGGTATTATGGAAAGTGGCTTCTGATTCCAGTGTGACCCGATTGCAAAAAAAAAAAAAATGTGTCCAAAAATGTTCTGTGGTTATTTATTGATTTTAAATAATGCTAATTAATTTTTTGATTCCAGTTTTGAACATTTGCAATAAAACAAATATTTTAGTAATACAGTGTTTTCATTTTTTGTGTGCTTGGCTGTGAAAGCAAACTAATTAAATATAAAAAAATAGGTTACTCTTTTACATGAAATTACTGTAAGTGGACTTATTAGCATTCCATTTCCAAGATCAATAAACAGTGTAGGTTTCCAGTTCATCTGCTGCCATACTGCAGTAAACTTTGTACTGAACAGTTTGAAATGAATAAGTGATGACAGAATTTCCATTTTGGGACAAATAGCAACAACTTAAAGAATACACAATAGCAGTCACTTATAATAATTAGTTTATTGGTGCCAGAGGCAAAGAAAAAGGAAAAGATATTACTCATAATAACATAACATTATACATTGTATAATGCCTGAATATTTTGGACAGGTCTACATGAACCCTCCTAATTATCAGGGGTTGACTTGATGCTGTTGTCGATGAGATCCTTATCAAGTGTAGGAATTTGGAACCAGGGTCCATCTCCTTTTTCTCTCATGTGTTGGCGAACATCATTTTGCATTTTCCTGCAACAAAAATATCGGAAAAAAAAGAGCTCAAACTATGCTACATATAAGCAAGATTTTGACATTTTAAACATTTTAAGTGTCCTGTAATTGTTCATAACATTTTCTTATTGATTCCTCCATAATTTTAAATCTACAGAAGAGGTCTCTCTTTTCTTCTAATGTTCTACATGATTTATTAATGAAATGGTGATGTTTCTTTACCTGACAGCACCTTATACCCAGAATGAACTTGAATCGCTTCAGTCTGCAAACTAAGATGTCTTTTGCATGTCATCTTTCTCTTTAATGGACAAGTACACTCAAAAATCACATTTAATAATGTACACAGGCGGGAGATTACGGCATATGTATTACTAATTTAAATCCTTGCATCAGCCACCTCATGGTGACTATAATATTTCTTCTAGTAATTCTGTTGCAATTATGACTAGGGGTGTCACTCAATTTGATTAGGAAATATATCATTAAAAAAGCCCAAAACCATTTACTATGTGATGAGCCCTATTAGAATGCAGTTAGAACAGAGTTGCTCAAAAAAAAATCTCTTTTTGTTTACATAATGCTAGAAACATTTTATCCAAATATCAGTAAGCGTGATTATGCAGCAGTTTAACAAAGTGTCATTATTTTTTTCAATGAATCAATCGTCCATTCATAAAGATGATGTTTCTCAATGGGTTCAACCACTCAGTCATGTTTGAGCTTTATATGGTTATTTTATCATTCAACATGGAAGTCTGAAACCACTATATTAAATAATAGTGCATAAGTACATGGACTGGGATGAACCAAGTCACTAGCTTTGTTTCTAAGTGAATCTGTCAGAGACATGATAGAGATGGAGACTTGTCGCCACTTACTGGCAGCTTTGTTGTCATTTATTTACCCATGACAGGCCTAAACAAATCAAAAACTGATTCTGCAAAGCACTGTTTAGTTATTGTAATTAAAAACAATTCCCAAGAATGCTGGACTCCCCTAATTATGGCAATGCTTCTTTTCATACAGAAACTGTGCTGATATATTAAATGATGTATGATTCCTGATTTCCTGACCCAACAAACCTGATGAACTTGATGAACATTGAATGGAAGTGTTATGATTATCTTCCTACATTGATGTTTGTCAGCTAAAAATATTCAGAGAGGGGAAAAAATAAATACAAAAAAATAATAAATAAATGAATATATATATATATATATATATATATATATATATATATATATATATATATAGTATGAATGAAATTAAGCCTTTTTTATCTTATGCTCTATTGTTTAGTTCATGGTGTCGCAAGATAGTCTTACACCCAACCACATGGATGCAGGCAGAAATGTGAATAATAGCATGGTGAAAAAGCTTGTAATACGATGTTTAGATTTTGCATTTTATTTCCAAATATTGTGGGTTTTGCCTCAAAGTGTTTTTTAATAAATCATTTTCTATTTTATTAATATATATTTTAAAAAATATTTCTGCATTCTTGAACATTTGCCCTGACGTTCAAAATAAAGAGAGAAAACATTCATATATGAATGAGTACACTGAAAAAAATATTCAAAGATGATTCCTTGGATTTAATAATTTTTTATGTCAAGTGGTTGTAAACAATTTATTTGGGATGAATTTAAACTAACAAATTAAGTTGAACATTACTAAATTTAATTTGTTTGTTTAAATTCAACCCATACACCTTAGCAGAATTCATTTTTTTTCATTGTAGATATTAGAGTATACTTCTTATAACCCACTTTGTATTATGTGTAAATCAGGCAGTGTAAAGCATTGTTTAAATAAAAGGCAGTGAGTTTTTTTAATGGCATGACAGTTCACCAGAAGTGCCTAAGGGGGTTTAATCAGAATTAAAAATCCAAGGTTATACTGCTGCCTTTGCTAGGAACAGTCTTTAAATGCATTTTGCAGCGGGATGTTATTTGTTTGGTGTCTAATGCCAAAAAACAAACCAATTCCATAAAATGGATGACACTGTGGGGAACTACGAAATCCCAGAGGGGCTTTGGCGGATGTTAAGAGTGAAAACCAATTTTCATTGAAACAAATTGATGGTAACTATACAGTTTAGTTAATTGGAGAGGGAGTAAAATCTCTCCGTGGCAGGGGCAGCTGCCACTAAACCTGCCACAGCTAAGTGCGCCTGTCACAAATACCTGCCACTCTACCCGTCACCGCTAGAGGCAGCTGCCTCTAAACCTGCCACTGCTGAGCGAGCCTGCCATGGCACCCGCCACGGTTTTATGCGCCTGCCACAAAGACTTGCCACTGTTTTGTGAGCCTGCCACGGCACCCGCCACAGTTATGTGCGGCTGATACGGCACCCGCCATGGGTATAGGCCTATGCGGCTGATACGGAATCCGCCACGGTAATATGCGGCTGATATGGAACCCGCTACGGTTATACGGGTCTGCTACGGAACCCGCCACGGTTATATGCGGCTGATTCAGAACCCGCCACCGTTATACGGGGATAGTATGGAACCAGTCACGGTAATATGCGCCTCAGGCCCGGCGCCACGATGTCATAACTGAGGGGGCAGTTTAATCACGTAGGGGGGCACTAGACCTGGTGACTGATTTTGGTACCTAGCTCTTTTTCCTTTCATTTAGGCTATTTATATACTTATTCATTATTACTTTGCATTATTGCCTAAGATACTGACTTAAGGCAGTAATATACTTTTATATAGTAATAATAATATGCACAGTTTCGCTATTACTGATTTTATCAATAAAGGTTATGCAACGATACAGTTTACATAATTGCAAACTGATCATGGCTTCAGTGCCATACGAGTGGTTTAGCCTAAATTATATTTTATTCTCCTTATTTCTTTCTGTTTTATTTCAAATAATATAAATGTTTAAAGTTTTAGATAAAGACATCAAACTATGCCCACACATGCAAGCTAACCCACAGTAATTCGAATAACCGGTAAATAAATATAGGGAAATCAGCATAACAGAGTCATCGCTTCATGTTGCCTATTACCCAACCAATCATTTATCAGTGTTAGGAAAAATTTAAATGTTGCAATCTAATGTCATTTTTAAAAAATAGTAGCTAAATGTGCCAGAAAAAAACCTAAAAAAAAGAAAGAAACTCAGTTATTACCATGAAAATTTGTTAAATTTTGGCATAGATAACACGCAACTCAATATGCAACTTTTTTTCATAATTTTAAAGGTAAAAATAATGCTTTATGTTAGGCTATCATAAGTGGGTTTTTTTTTAGTGATATTGTCCAGTTGGCATTTGTAAAAACGGCATCATAAACCATTATGATATTAGCCCTACCCGTCGTTTAATTTAATTATTAAGCCTATTTTAATTACTTGTTTTCAGGTTACATTTTCATTTTTAGGGCCATGAGCTACAACTCAAAATAAAATCGATATGCTAACTGTATTTTAGCTGTTAATATAGCCCAACAATGTATAGGAAATACAAGGAAATATAGCTAATACTTAAAGTAAACTGAATTTAAATTAATTGTGTGAAATCTGCCTTTATAAGCATGTGTTACTACTAACCCCCTGTCTGTTACAACTTGCCCTACAGGTGATGTAAATAGTAAAATTTTTACTCCTGGCACTTTTGGCAATACTGCACAGAAACCACAGGTCCGGCGATCATAATTGCAGTGCTCATTTGCAGGAGAGGCTTGTGTGTTGTTGGTAAAAAAAGTGGTTTGTCTAACCCTTTGTTCATTATTTGACCAAAACCAAAAAGTGTTACTTTGTGCCCCGCTCTCTCCTATAACCGTGGCGGGTGCTGTGGCAGGCTCACAAAAACGTGGCAGGTCTTTGTGGCAGGCGCATAAAATCGTGGCGGGGGCTGTGGCAGGCGCGTATAACTATGGCGGGTGCCGTGGCAGGCTCACAAAACAGTGGCAGGTATTTGTGGCAGGCGCATAACAGGTGATGGCTCAGCAGTGGCAGGTATAGAGGCAGCTGCCTCTAGCGGTGACGGGTAGAGTGGCAGGTATTTGTGGCAGGCGCACTTAGCTGTGGCAGGTTTAGCGGCAGCTGCCCCTGCCACGGAGAGATTTTACTCCCTCTCGTTAATTGATAAAATTGATTTATTCTCCAGGCCTCTCGTGATATGAGATATTTGTCATATGTCCCACCATACATGTATTACATCTATTCTCTTGTTAACACATTACCGCATCCAAGCACTCCATCAACCCAAACCAACAAATAGTGCTAATGTACAGTAGTCAATGTTCAAAGTAGATCAAAACCTTTCATCAAAGTTGCCCTACAACTACTCAATAACACCCATTCTTTTCGTAGGACAATGTTGAAAAACCTTTTGATCCACTTCAAATGTTGACTACTGTACACTAATGATGTGTAATACTATTGAAAAATCATGATGCTAACTTTGTTGTTCAAACAGAAATCTCAGATGAACAGACAGTTTTTAGTCTTTCATGAATCATTAATATCAATATACAAGACACCATGAGCTCAGACACTGCATTGTTTTTACACTGTATTAACATGAATTTTCTGTGATCCGAGCACAAGTGGTCAGGCAAGACTCATTACCATTTCCACCAGTCATTAATGTGTTGTAATACATAATAACTTGCGTTTTTATAATGCCAAATCCATTTTCTCTTATTTTATCACATTTTACAAGGCGAGTAGGTGAACTGGCAAAGAGTAGCATAGGTGATTCAAGTGTAAATTTAATCTTAAAGTGATCAAAAGTGGCTCAAAATGTTTCAGACCCCATTTACACCAGTATTTAGAGTTGCACATCATTGTAATTGGCTTGATAAAAATGTATCTTAATACCAGATATAAACAGGACCATTTTAAAACTTTACATTAAATGCATGATATGAATAAATAAATAGTTCTAATAACAGCTAGCAAGAAAGTAGAGGCTTGGACCCAGAAACAAGAGTCCTTCTGTTATGATAACACTTTACAATCATCAACTTTAACTAACAATAGAGTAGGGATGCAATGATTAACCGGTTTCACTATTAACCGCGCTTTAATTTGTCACGGTTAATGAATCGTAAAGGCTTCTCAACACCGCATTTCTGCACAGAACTAAACTGCAGCAACCAAACAAAGGTATGCCAACTGTGCGCTAGTTTGTACACAGAGACTAACAACCACGCACACTGGATTAACTATGAATAAGGTTATTAACTAAGACAAGCTGGTGTAAATTGGTTATTTCTAATGGAGGGACGCGCACGCGACGCAATGTGCTCACGCTTTTCAGCCGCACCTAGTTGAGATAACAGGAAGATGTGTGACTGAGAGAACTGCAAACGGCTGAAGATTGGAAAAGAAGCAATAAAAAGTACACAGGTTTGCAAACACCTTTAAAGTTACAAATAATGGCGCGGTGAGAGCATGTTAATTCGAGAGAATGTTAATTCGCCAGCCGAGATCAATCGAGTGATTTCGGAGAGTGCTGGAAAACTTGAAGTGGATCAGCCGTTTAATGGCCCAAATCGCTAAATGTAAAATCTAACACAGTATAGTCAAAGACTATAGTATAGGGACTTTGGTATAGTATATACGTATAAAAACAATAGTGCAAAATGTATATTTCTTACTGCAATGCTTCATTTTTGCTTGACGCAAACCATACATTTATTTGTCAATGTAACAGTTGGACTTTTTATAGCAGATAACTCACATTTAAGCAGATTCAAGGCAGCATGAGAATGAGAAATGTACTACATGGTTAGTATTATTGTCATCTTAGTCATCATTAATATTTTATAAATATTAAACATTAATTTAGGAATTATTGCACAAATATTAATGAGTCATAATAGAATTAGTTAGTTTTTGTTTTTTGTTAGTCTTGATTGATGTTGTTTTCAAATACAATAAATCTGTTGATATACAATATGCAATGGTGCTCATTCATTTTTGCTGGGTGCTACTAAATTGTTTCTGGTGCTCCTAAATGTTTGACGTTGGGAGCACCAGTGCTACCAAGTAAAAAAGTTATTTTCGAGCCTTGCATTAGACAAATACAATTTTATTTATTCTCCTTTTTATTTATTTACAGCGTAAAAATTATGTTTAAATGTCAAAAATGTTACTTATTTTTAATTGGACTATTGTTTGTTTTTAATATTAAGATGTGCTGTATTATTTGGTTACTGAGCAGCAATAAACAACACTTAAAAAAATAAGGGGTTTTCATATGATTTTCTAAACTAGTCGTGTTTTGAAATTAATAAATGCATAATAATCGTAATAACCGTGAAACCGTGATTATTTCTCAGACTATAATCATACAACCAAAATCTATAATCGTTGCATCCCTACAATAAAGACGACATTAATTACAGTATGCATTAATCTTTGATTTTTAAAAAATCATCCATTCACTGACAGTCCATCAATTGATATCAAATATAAACACTGCATTTGTACATTTTGAACTGAACATTAAATCTTTTAAAAATTATATTCGTGTTACCTTGTAAGGTTATCAAATGAAGCCTTCTTATTAAACACTAACAAATACAACAATGAAACAGAAAACCTAAACAGAAAATCCTATTTGTAATTAAGTAATTGTTAATGTGATCTTACCTCATTTCAGCCTTCTCCGTTTCCATCTGGATAAGTGCCATCATTTTCTCGTAATCCTTTACTGGGCTGTCATAAACGTAACGAGCAATCCAGCGGGTGATTGGATGCTATGAAAGACAATGCAGATAACCAATGAATAAAAAGACATGACCCATTACAGCAGCAACAAACATTTATGCAATTAATAATAGGCTATTTATGCTGACGTAAACAGTGTATTTGTCATCTTAAAATAATCAAAGTACCTTGTAGTACTCCCAGTGTTCTGGTTCATAGCCTTCAGGAGTCTCTGCTAACTCACAATCTCCTGTTAACGCATTGATTAAATCAATCAGGTTATGTGAGCATGTAAGCAATAAAAATGAAAACTGTCAGAAAACATCAAAAACTTACCAATGAAAACATTAACACTCGTCACAAACACTGCCACAGGGATGCCAGTTAGAAGGACATAAAATTTCTACAGTAAGAGATAAACAAAAAGAACGGAAATATGTTATTTGACTACGAATTTTCAGCATTCTTAATCATTTACAACTTAAGTAAAGTAATTTTCAGAGGCTTTACCAGCAGGTTAAGAAACCTTTTGTCATAGAAAGATGAGGGCTGGATCATAAACATCCGTTTACCATGGCTCCCATGACGGACAACCACTGTAAAACAATAAGATTTGTTAAATATACGTAAAAATGAAAACAAGGCAAGAATACAGAGTGTTACAGTTAACCCAAATTATAATGGCGTACAGTTATTAGCATTGTCATGAAAAAAAATTGAAATGAAAGTGTTACATACAGAACAAGAGTCAAGTATTATGCTTGTCTGATTTCGTACATCGCATGTACTTGAACAAACAAGAATAGAAATACTTTTTGACAAACAAATTAACTCTGTGTCTACCTAAAAACGTCGATAAAGGATAAAGTTGGGATTATTTTGAGGCCAGCTTGTACTCTTGACAAGCTAAGCAAGGTCACTGCTAAGAATGAGAGTCACAGATGGACATATCGTTGCGTTTAGTAACAGTGAATGTTATTTACCTTGTTCTGAACGTGCAACAGCCCTGGAAAGTAGATTTGAAGACTGGGATGTTCGTTTCAGAGGGTTTAATCGGGCTGTAAATGCAGCCGCTGAGCGGAATATGCTCATGCCCACCATGACTGTTGAGGGAGTGCGTGAACACCGGCGTCTCTGATTGGTTGATCGTCCGCAAAGTGAGGCCGTGTTCACCATTGGTACTGAGGGCAAAATAAAGATTCAAAATAAAAGACGACTCTTTTAGACAAGTGAAACGCTGGTTCACAAAATAAAATGATTTACATAATTTTTTATTATGAATGTTGAATGTGAAATATAAAGATAATATTTATTATAACGAATCTACATGAGCAGTTATTAACTTTCAATAGGAACTATCGTAAAGGACCACAATGAAAATTAGTTTTGTTTTTTTTAAACTTTATTGTGTTATCCTTAATAAATTAAGTGTATTCATTTATTTTTTGTCAAATAAAAAAGAGGTTTATTTAGACAAAGTACCCATGGTTAAAAACAATTTTTTAGTTACGTGGAGAAATATGGCGAATACATCCTATTGTCCACGGGGTGGCGCTGCTCGCTTTTGCTCATGTATCTATGGCTTCCGCTCATCGTTCTGTTTGACATTGTCAAGATGGCGGCGGCCGTAACAAGCCGCCTGACTGCTGCTGTCTGTAGACAATTTCAGCGTTTTGTCACAGTGTCTGCACACACAAAGCCCCAATATGCGACGTCCACATTTCAACCGTGTCAACAAAGGTATTTTGTTTAGCTGGTTGTATATATCAGCGCGTCGTTAACGGTGCATAAATGAGTATGATTTAGTACATCGCTAATATCTGTTTTCATGTTTCTGGCAATTTAGACAAGTGGCTGACTCGTGGTGGTTCAGAAGTTCTTTGAATAGCCGATCCCTCCACACAACCTGTGTCAGAAAAGGGCTGGATGAATTTTTTGACTTGCCAGAAAACTGGGGTGAAGAAACCGTAAAATCAGGTATCAAATACTACGTTTCTATCAGTAAACTGTTTCTCACACTTTGGGGTCTATACCTAGCACTTGGAGGCCATACAGTAGTAGTAATCTTCCATCATCGCTCTATTGTGGTAATAATGTTGTCATACATTTGTTGTTGTTTCATATAGAGGTAAAGTTGGTTTTATATTCGGATATTTAGACATTCTCCTTAATAATTTAATTTCAGAAAAGTATTATTTGCAAATTCTAAATAGGGAAATCATATAAGCAGCCAAAGATTATCAAAGTACAACATTGTTCACAGTCAACTAGATAGTCTTAATGTTGTTTTGAAGTCATACTTGCATGCTAATTATGATCGAATATTCAAAGTAACATGGTGAAAAATATATAGACATCTAAATGAACGAATGTGCGAATATAAAATCAACTTTACCTCTATTTGTTTCATCAGGTGCTCCGTGGACTGCAAAACAGCTGAGGGTGAAAAGTAATGAAGATTTGCATAAACTTTGGTAATTGAGTAGGGGTGTTTTTACAGTCTGAAGACTTAAACAAGCAAACAAAAGTAATGCATACTGACCCGTATTCCTTGTATTTTCAGGTATGTTCTTCTGAAGGAAAAGCATATGTTACTCACTGTAGAACAGGAGGCCAAACGACAGTGTGTTCAGATGCCCAGTCCAGAGCGCATCAAAAAGGTATGAAAAGTTTTATTCATATCCATGTCCATTGATTAAATATTCCATCGAAAAATCGCTGTACAGTGACGACACAGAGCGTACATGATTTACTGTATATCCCATTGTATTCAAACATACAAAAGATTGGGGTCAAAAAGTTATAGTTTTTTTATTTTATTAGTACTTTTATTCAAGAAATACACATACAATTTTCTTTTCTTTATTAAAATATCATCTTACAACTACATGTCTTCTCTATGGAAGGTAATCAGGGCCGAGAATCTAAAAACACTTGAAATTGTGAAAACACTTGATTGTCAACCATTTACAATATATGCAGTGCTCAGCATAATTGAGTACACCCCATTTTCAAAATGAATAATTTTATCCATTTCTCAGTGAATATTGGCAATGTGTTTTGGTGCATTTAAACAAAACAGATTTATTAAACAGATATATTTATTAAAATAATATTTTAGTCTGCAAACATATTTAGAAATTGAAAGATAATACAATAAAATTAAACCAAAATATTGCAAAAAAAAAAAAAAAAAAAGCAATTTTAATTTTTTTTGCTTCTTTTGATTTTTCCTCTTTTTTAAAATTTGTATTTAATATTTTTCTATAACATAAATTTGGGTGTACTAGTTTTTTGACCGTTATTCCAGATTTGGCTTCAATACTGACTAATCTAATGCATATGCACATATAGAATATTGTACAGCTTCCTATTAAAAAGATTTGTGAGGGGTGTACTTGTATATCCTGAGCACTATATATATATATATATATATATATATATATATATATATATATATATATATATACATATATATATACATATATATATATATACATACACAGGGAGTGCAGAATTATTAGGCAAGTTGTATTTTTGAGGATTAATTTTATTATTGAACATCAACCATGTTCTCAATGAACCCAAAAATCTCATTAATATCAAAACTGAATATTTTTGGAACTAGGTTTTAGTTTGTTTTTAGTTTTAGCTATTTTAGGAGGATATCTGTGTGTGCAGGTGACTATTACTGTGCATAATTATTAGGCAACTTAACCAAAAAACAAATATATACCCATTTCAATTATTTATTTTCACCAGTGAAACCAATATAACATCTCAACATTCACAAATATACATTTCTGACATTCAAAAGCAAAACAAAAACAAATCAGTGACCAATATAGCCACCTTTCTTTGCAAGGATACTCAAAAGCCTGCCATCCATGGTGAACAGATCAAAACACTGACAGAATCCATCAACATTGCGTGCAGCAGCAACCACAGACTCCCAGACACTGTTCAGAGAGGTGTACTGTTTTCCCTCCTTGTAAATCTCACATTTGATGATGGACCACAGGTTCTCTATGGGGTTCAGCTCAGGTGAACAAGGAGGCCATGTCATTAGTTTTTCTTGTTTTAGACCCTTTCTTGCCAGCCTGTGGAGTACTTGGGCGCGTGTGATGGAGCATTGTCCTGCATGAAAATCATGTTTTTCTTGAAGGATGCAGACTTCTTCCTGTACCACTGCTTGAAGGTGTCTTCCAGAAACTGGCAGTAGGACTGGGAGTTGAGCTCGACTCCATCCTCAACCCGAAAAGGCCCCACAAGCTCATCTTTGATGATACCAGCCCAAACCAGTACTCCACCCCCACCTTGCTGGCATCTGAGTCGGACTGGAGCTCTCTGTCCTTTACCGATCCAGCCACGGGCCCATCAAGACTCACTCTCATTTCATCAGTCCATAAAACCTTAGAAAAGTCAGTCTTGAGATATTTCTTGGCCCAGTTTCAGCTTGTGTGTCTTGTTCAGTGGTGATCGTTTTTCAGCCTTTCTGAGTATTGCACACCTTGTGCTTTTGGGCACTCCAGTGATGTTGCAGCTCTGAAATATGGCAAAACTGGTGGCAAGTGGCATCTTGGCAGCTGGACGCTTGACTTTTCTCAGTTCATGGGCAGTTATTTTGCGCCTTGGTTTTTGGTTTGGTTTTTCCTTACACTTGCGACCCTGTTGACTATTTTGAATAAAACGCTTGATTGTTCGATGATCACGCTTCAGAAGCTTGGCAATTTTAAGAGTGCTGCATCCCTCTGCAAGATATCTCACTATTTTTGACTTTTCGGAGCCTGTCAAGGCCTTCTTTTGACCCATTTTGCCAAAGGAAAGGAAGTTGCCTAATAATTATGCACACCTGATATAGGGTGTTGATGTCATTAGACCACACCCCTTCTCATTACAGAGATGCACATCACCTAATATGCTTAATTGGTAGTAGCCTATACAGCTTGGAGTAAGACAACATGCATAAAGAGGATGATGTGGTCAAAATACTCATTTGCCTAATAATTCTGCACTCCCTGTATATATATAGATTACAAAATGTAAAAAAATAATATCTGCCACTCCCTGAACAGCAGAACACGTCGTTATTGCTTATTTGATTTTTGATACATTAATGAAGTGTTTTTTTTTTTTTTTTTGAGTAGGTAAGACTAAAGGTTGTTCATATTTATGACTGCTTGTAGTTAATCACAACATTGTATACATGTGAATATGAAGATAAATATGTGCTTGATACTGCAAAATACTCTTGATATTACAGTCATTGTGATATTGCTGTTCAGAATAAAAGAGAATAGACTTTACTTGGACTTATTTTGCAAGCTGTCTTTTAAATAGTATGTGGTTTATATACTTGCTCCTGCCAATTGGGACATTTGAGAAACCCTCCAAACAAGAACAAAACACTGCACACCGGCTATTAGCTTGAATGTGCCTGTTATTGACCATGAGATCCTCTATTAGCAAACTGCAAAAATCCAACAATTTATTCAATTTCCAAAAGGACATAAGTTAATCTCTTAGTCCTGAGGTGTTCTAATCATTCTGAATTCTTTGGACAGGTTGAAAGGTCAATGATCCGTCTGGACACTGTTGTGAGAGAGCGTGAGGACGCCCTGCGCTTACTGCAGACGGGACAAGAGAAAGCCAGACCAGGTGAATGGAGAAGAAATGTCTTTGGCCAAAACTTCTGGTGAGTAAATTAAATGATTATTTTGGCAACTGTTTTCTTATGAATATACTTGGTGTTTAACGTAACTTACTCTGAGCATGTTTGCTTATTAGGTATCGCTACAGGGAATACCCGATCCCCTGGTATCTGAATTCAAGATACAAAAGGAAGCAATTCTATGAACCAGCACATGTTTTCCCTTACACAAGGTATGTCTCGAATCTTAAAAGTTCAAAATGGGAGGAAAAAAAATACTTCAGAGCTTTTGCATTCCACTAACATCCATTTGTTTCATTAGGGGGCTCTGTAATATAGTTATTTTAACAATATTCATTCAGAAATTGTCTTTTGTCAGTTCTGCAAGTTCTATTTCTAAGAAATAGAAATGTCTGCCTTTATATTAATATTTATATAAAATATATATTAATTATATTTAGTTGACGTGCAGTGATGTTTATTTCTGTTGTGATGCATTTTAGGTTGAGAATTGAAAAATACCTGAAGAGCAAAGTCCGGAAAGAAAGAAGAGAAAAAAGAAACCAAAAAAGGCTTGCTGCAATGTTTCAGAAAAAGACTGCACTTGCATGAGCCCACTGAACATTGACTTTATCATCACATAACTTTTTTTATTATTATTTCTCCAGAATTTTGGAATATGTTGTACAGTCAAATAATAAATTACAACTTGTAACAGTGTAACTGTTGTGTATGTGTTTACCTTATTTAAAATAACTTTTACTGAATATACAATTCTAAAGACGGGTTGAAGCGTATTATAGATGCGAACCAATGCCTAGATACACATCTAGGAGTACACTAGTGCTCAGAATATGGATACATTATCGTGAAACCCCGATGATGTGCATATCAGTACGTCCTTAACATGTTGTCAAGTGGCCTTTTTGGCAATGTGAGCATATCAGTGTACAATAAACAAATAATGCCTTTCCTAAATACTGCTCAAAATTAATGTAATTACAAAATGGACCCGTATCTGGATATTAATCATATTGTGGCTTCAGTATCGTGATATGTTTCGTATTGTGTCATCGTCGTTGATGCAAAGCCCTACACAATCACCGCATTGACAAGACAACTTTAGACCAGTTTAACAAAAACAATTTTATTCCGCAATCAGATGATCCAGTTGTTAAAAGCATAACAAACATTTGTTTTCTGTGATCCATTTTCTAGAAAGTGACAAAGTGGTGTAAATAAAAGAAAAAAAATTGTAACTGTCCTAAACATACAATTGAGGTTTCGCATTTCCCCCCAAACTGCATAACCTTGTCACTGTTACTCTAAAATGAATTAGGTGGCCGGAAAAGTTTGTGTTGCCAAACTGGATATGAAAATATTGTGTTGAGTAGAAAAGAGTGCAACCATGTTAAACTGTTTAAAATATGGTTTGTTTGCACTAAAAATAACAGCAAGTGTCCTTAGTTCCTGAGTCCACTAACAAGGCTTTTTCTACTAGGTGGAGGTGTTATTTATTTTGATTTCATTTTCTGAAGGCAACCAGCTGTTGAAGGAACAGGTTAAGGGCACTTCCTGTCAACACACTGTTTCCCGCCTTCTTCGTACTCCTGTTTTGAAATCCACATTTGTTGGAAAGTTCCCTAGAATTGACACAAACATTAGTCAGAATTCATTATACTGCGATGTGATGTCTTGAATGAAGGCGGTATGCTATGGTGAAAATCTTAATAACACTAGCTTTTATTTTACTTTGATAGTTGTAAAAGCTAGAATAAAGCATAAATGATTAGCAAATAAAGCATCATTTACATGCAACACAAATGAATAATAAAACTAATGTTAAGGAATTGAAGAGCATGTGTGAGTCTCATTCAGCTCCTGAGGTTGTGTACAGTAATTTGGCCACTGGTAAGGGCTGTATCATATCGTATCGGTTTTAATGCATGTCAGCTTCATTGGCTATCCTAATGGCTAAAAACAGTATAATACATACAATAAAAAACAATCAAACAAATGTTATATCAGACCTACATTTACATTATTATAGGGTAAAACACTTTCAGGCAAAGATTTACTATACAATTCTTCACCTCAGAAAAAAAACAACTTTAATTATGAGAATTTTATGAGTTCACTTTATTAAAAACCTTTGTACAACATCAAAATTTGGATTTTTCACACAGAAATTTTTCATCAAAAACTACAATATAGATCAGTGGTTCTCAAACTGGTACGCTGGCTTCCTTCTAATGGTATACGGAGAAATACTGAATAATAAAAAAATATATATAATAATAATAACAAAGTTAACCCTTTGACGCGAATGGTTACACTAATCCGCACCGGCTGTTCCCTAAAGCGTACAATCACATTGGTGCGCTTAGAATGTTTACTTAAGTACATCACGTCATCAGATGCTAAAAATCAACCTGCTTTGGCGCAGAGAAAGAGGCGCGCGGCACTTGCTGAGCAGACACATGCTAGAGAAGGGCTTTTGCAGACCAGTGCTGTTGTGTTGGCGTTTCAGTTACTACAAACTCGGGAATCTCCCCATGCTGCTTCATTGGTAAAATAATTATCACAAATGTGTTAAATGTGTGTTCGTAGTTGTGTAAAATAATGCGTGTTTTTGATATATAAAGTTATTTGTTTTGTAGAACAGTGTGGCTTTCGATTAATTTGTTACCTCAGATTTAAGCTAATTTATCTGGATGTGAGTCAAATGTCGAGGGACACAGAACATAGACTCAAGCCGCTTTGCCTTGCTTTAAGCTTGGAGGTAGAATATAGCCTAATTAAAGTTAGTCTCTGTGTGCGCCGGTTAACACAAACTTCACGGTCCACTAAAGAGGAGATCTCAAATCATGGAAATTCCGCACGTATGAATGGATAAATCACGTATGAATTGGTCAGGCAGTGTATTTATGCATATTGATACGTTTCACGTATGTTTTGTGGTGTTTTGTTATTTGTTTTGCGTTCTCTTCCGTTGTGTATTCTGTCCTGTTCTAGGTGTGCATCCATTGGTTGAAAAAGCTGTCAATCACCATCATGACGCAATCGTTGCACTAATCAGGAGCTGGTCCGCCAAGTATAAAAGGCATGCGCTGTTCAGGAGAAGCGCTTGGCTCACCGCCAAACTCCTCACTCGTGTCGGCCAGCCTGTTCGTTGTGTTTGTATCATTTTGTTGTTGTTTAGTCTCTCTTGATTAAGTGATCTATTTATTAGATAAGCTTGTGCAGCTCAATTTAGTATTTATTGAGAAGTCGAACGATCTTTATGAGAATTAAATTATCAGATAATTCTTTGGTTAGTTTAGTGGGTTGGGGTTTAGTTAGATCGTTTTGTTATATTTATTTCTTTGTTTTGGCAACACTCCTGTTTTTTTCATTTAATTCGGTTATTTAAAATTACATTCTAAATTCCTATTTTTATTGTTTGACATGCTCTGTTTAATAAATTGTTCATTTTTGTTTCACTTATCATCGGTTGGGTGTTCTCATTTTCACCCAGCATCATTAGAGACTCATTGAATGTAACTTAATAACTTAAACACGTACTATTCACTCACTTTTCTGACTGACGTACTGTAAAGGATGCGCAGTAAGCAGATCTAATTTAAATATGTAATTCAAAATCATTTATTTTCAAATGCAAGTTAATGTTTAGATTTCAAAGATATACAAATATGTCATGTGTACATGCAACATATTTCAAAATGTATCAAAAATGGTTTATATATATATATATATATATATATATATATATATATATATGAATATGATGACATATAGCCTATATTTATGAGGTCCATGCAACATTTACAGGTTTTGATGAATAGGTTACTATTTGTTAATACTTTACATTTAATTACAGCAGTTTTTTTTTTTTACTTTAAGAACAGTAGCCTACCATTTTTAATTAACTTAAAGCACATTTTAAACGTTGACTTTTTATTTTGTTTGTTTTTACCTACAAGCACAGTACAGTGTTCATGTTTAAACTATTTAGAATGTTTAAAGTGGCTTAGAATAATAAATATTTTTAATAATAGAAATTAATCTTGCCTTGTTATTATGGTGGTATTGGAGAGACAATTTTTTTTTGAGGAGGTAATTGATGAACTTGATTCTTTTTTTTCATCTCGTGTTATGTTCGACATGCGATTCAACTTTTGTTTAATGAGCATCAACGTCAGCTCAGACAATGTTAAAACAATTATTATATTACAGAAAACATGAAAATAACATGAAATAAACTTGTTTTTCTCAGAATCTTTCTAAATACTGTGAAACCTCTCCATATTTGAATGAATTCTCTTGGCCTCAACAATCATGTAGGTAAAATGTGGTAGTGACCGTTGTAGTGAACATTACTTACCAGGGATGCAAGGATGGATCCTCCAATCCAGGCGCTAAATCTGCGCTCCACAGTTGTGTTATTGGCTATTAGCTTAAGACGCATACTCTGCAGAGAGGACACGCACGCACAAATAATTAACATTGTCATTTTAAAAAAATCATTTAGAAAGACCCAACTAATGTTACAAAAAGAGTAAAAAAGCAAAATTTAATGTGCCACTTACTGGTGGCGTCTTCTGTGATAGTTCTCTGTTAAGTCGGTCTGTAAAGCCTTGAATGAGGGTATTTCCTCCTGTAACTACCACACTGCCATACAGACCCTGTTAAAAAAAAAACACACACACACACACACACACACAGAAGATTAAAGGTCTCGTGAAGTGCTTTGAAATGTGCATTTTTTATCCTATGTTTGACGTAATCTCGACTAAAAAATGAAGAGAGACAGTAGCTCCTCCCCTTTAAAACAGCCAATAGAATTTTGTTTTTATCACAGCTCTGTCAGTGAGAGCGGTTGAGATCAATCACATCAAATGAAAAGCATCTTGAAGGGGGTGGGGCATGTCAGATATTAGAGAGCATTTGATTTGATGAGAAACTGAATAATGAGGTGACGTGAATGAAAAAAAAAAATAGTTGATCCATTTAGGCAGAAGTGACAAACTGCAAGCTTTGGATGTTTATTATTAGTTTTATATTTGCTAAATGCAAACTAACATCTACAAAAACTTTATTCTCATTTCACGAGAGGCAAATCGCCTGCATTGGTAGCAAAGACACAGAGCATATAAAAGAGTACGAAATAAAGTTTGGAAATTTTACCGGTCGAATGTCAATGTCACACATGCCAACGCTGGTGGTCACAACATGGCCGACTCCTAACATGGTGTTCCCTGATAGACCCTGTGAAAATATTTTAAGATCATTTTTGAATAAGAAGGGAAAAACACTGGCAATTTGAGAATGAAATTTAGTGTTACAGTGCAAGGACAATATTTCCTACCTTAGCATTTGAAGGATCAAAAAGACCCTCAGGAATCTTAAGTCTTTCCGCTCCAAAGTCACAGTTGTAGCCATTAGGCAGCTCATAGTGAACAGTGGGCATCTGGGCAGCCACTCTGAGGACAGATTGTAACAATGTGATTTTCCTCCCATAATAAATGAACATATTCAAGAGTTTAAATGTAACTTAAAATGTTATTTGCACTGCATTGTAAAGTTTGGGGTCTGTGAGATTATTTGAATGTTTATGAAAGATAACTCTTTTGTTCAACAAGGCTACAATTAACTGATTAAATACTGTAAAAGCAGTAATATTTTTATACTGCTACAATTCAAATTGTTTTTGATTATATTAAATAGAAATGTAATTTATTAATGTGATGGCCAAGCAGAATTTGATGCTGATCCTTTAGAAATCAATTGAAACAACCTGAATTGGTACTCAAGAAACATTTCCATTTATCATCAACATTCAAAACAAATGTGCTTCTTAACACTGGAATTACCAGAACTCCATAACTGCTAGAATTACAATAGTGATATATGACATCATATTGTCACGACAAAACTACTATTGAGATATTAAAAACAGGCTTTGAGTGTCTGTCGTCATATTTTATAAAGTCATGAACCTAAAAATATGATAATTTTTGTTAATACTGCATATAAATATGTAGTTAGGCTACTAGACCACCCACAAAGGTCTGCTCACTTTCATTTTCACAAGTAGGGGAGAAAGCTTTTTCACGGCACTGAATATACTATAAGTAAGGTTATGTTTTTGCTATCAGAATGTTGTGCTTGCATTAGCGGAATGTTGCTAGTTAGTTGTTAGTTTTAAGTTTGCTCAAAGTCACAGGGAAAGTAGTAGACAGCTATAGTAGTGACCGCTATGGTTATTACAGTTAGAAATTTAGGTATTCCTTTTTAATAAAATTACAATGTTAGAAAGAAATATAAAGATTTTTAGAAAAAGTCTTAGTTATAGAAAAGCTATAGATATGTGGGTTTTATTTCAACAAAGATATTAAATTACAAAAATTAAAAATTATCAAAATAACCGCCTCGGTAATTCTAGTGTTAAATGAATAGTTTTGGCATTTATTTTTCCTACTATGGAAGTCAATGGTTATCAGTTTCCAACAGACTTGAAAACACTTCAGGATGAGCAAATGTTAATTTTGGATGAACTATCCCTTTAAAATTTCTATGTAAAAAGAAAAGTCATCACGTCTTTCAGATTTCTCTTGTTTCATTGAATAAGAATGTTTAGTCGCATTATAAATGTCACTTTAAAGTGTGACATTAAATAATAGATAATACATTTTATTTATCACAACTACTGTATTAAGAAATATTTTATAACAAAATAAATACATAAAATTGACCACAAACTATTGAAGCTGTAGTAGTGAAAGAAAAGCAGCTGAGCTTACTGTTCATCATAGGGTGAATCTGACACCTGAAGCACAGAGGCCTGAAAATCCTGGATGACGGTCTGAAATCAAAGATTGCAACTTTTAAGATTTTCTTCACATATTCTCATCCACGCTTGATAGCTTTGATAACTTACATTACACATATAGTTATGCCACGATCGGGTAACTTGAGGTAGTTTCTCTTTTTTCTTCCAACTAGCAGGAGTGCCTTCACGAACTGAATCCTTTAATGAAAACACAATGAAATGATTTAATTCAAACATTTTTATCAACTGAGAATCATAACCTTCAATCAAAGATGCTAATTGATAATTGGACTCAAAAGGCCTTACCTTTGATGCAATCATATAAGGAGGCACTATTTCAACACCTAACTCTTGAAACAGCTCTCTACATTGCATACTCATGAAGTCACCAGCAAGAGGAGACTTTACGATGCCTGGAAAATCATAAAACAAAGATTGTAGAAACAAAATAAAAATAATTTAAATATATATCAGAATTATTGAACCCCCTTAGAATTTTTTTTTCTTTTTTAAATATTTCCCAAATGATGTTTAACAGAGCAAGGAAATTTTCACAGTATGTCTGACAATATTTTTTCTTCTGGAGAAAGTCTTATTTGTTTTATTTCGGCTAGAATAAAAGCCGATTTTGTTTTTATTAGCCTCTTTAAGCTATATTTTTTTCAATAGTCTACAGAACAAACCATCGTTATACAATATCTTGCCTAATTACCCTATCCTGCCTAGTTAACCTAATTAACCTAGTTAAGCCTTTAAATGTAACTTTAAGCTGTATAGAAGTGTCTTGAAAATATCTAGTTAAATATTATTATAAATATTATATATATATATATATATATATATATACATACATATATATATATATATATATATATATATATATATATATATATATATATATATATATATATATAGTTAAAGTCAGAATTATGTCAAAATAACTTAAGAAAACAGTAAAATATTAAGTGAAAATCAAAAGCTTGATTTTCACTTAATATTTTACTGTTATCTTAAGTTATTTTGTTAGATAAGCTCCAGATTTGGCTTCAGTACTGACTAATCTAATGTATATGCACAAATATAATTTTGTATTGATTCTATAGAAAATATTAATTTAAAAGAGATTTGTGAGGGGTGTACTCATATTTGCTGACCACTGTATAAATATATAGAAATACCTTTTATTGCCATAAATGGATCAACTACTGTACTTATAATAAAATATTAATAAAAACATATTAAGTCCACAAATTCACTGTATAACATCTTAATTTGGTGTAATATTTAGTATGATGTTTTAAAAACATGAATAATGTGTTTTACAAATGAAATTCTAGCCTAGTAATATTGAAGTCTAAATGTGTTGAATTACCTTGTTGTAGGACATAACCATCATGCACTGGTATAGCAGTTGTATGTGTTGCTCCGCTATCTAACACTAAACCTGTGGATCGTCCATTGGCAAACCTGGAATGCTGAGTAAAGGATTCAACATTTTGAACTTTCAATATGCATAACATGGCTGAACATCACATACAAATCATCATTTATCATTCCTCTGCTTCAGTGCAAGCATTAGCCACCTTTAAACATGACACTGCCTTTAACAAAGATGTATGCAACATTTTCTATGAAGGATACGCTGACAGCACAGCTGATTTACACAAGAAGAAAGCGGGAATGTTGTAATGCTCAAACATCAGCTCCGTCAGCTTCTCTCTCTTTGCTCGCGTGTTCCACTGCAGGATGAAAAAATCAAGATCACATGAGTCAAATGAAGCATCCTAGCAGATTACACATGTGATGTTTTCTGCAGGTTCAAGTTCTATGCCATGATATCCACATACCGAGGCCTCTGACATCAGGACTGGATGCAGACCGGGCTGTGACTTGAAGTGCATTTTGTAGGTATGATCTAAAATGGCTTGAAAACTGTCCCAGTCCTCAACTTTAGAAAGGGGGAAAAATAAAACAATATGAAAAAGATAGGTATTTAAACAGATGTCAGACTTTTTTTTTTTTTCAAAAGTGATTTACTTAAAGGCATAGTTCACCCAAACAATAAAATTTCCTGTCGATTTACTCATCCACAGGTCATCAAAGATGTAGGTTACTTTTTTCTTCAGTAGAACATGAAGATTTTTAGCTAAATCTGTGGTCCTTGGTGATTCATATAATGTTAATGAATGGTGAAGGTCATCTGACCTTTTATCAAGCGTGTCCCTCTTATGCATGCATCATCAAAAGCAACCAGACTACAATAAGACTACATTCGCAGAGAACTACTAGCCATGGTTATTGATTTGGAGTCATTTGTATGCGTTTATTTTTAATATAAAAACTGATTACCATTCACTGCCATTACATGAATCCCCAGGATCACGGGTTCAGCTAAACATCTTCTTTAATGTGCTACTAAAGAAAAAAAAGTCACCATCTTGGATGACATGCGAGTAAAATTAACAGGAAATGTTCATTTTTGGGTGAACTATCCCCTTTAATATTATGTATAAAGCAAATTTAATTAAATTAATTAAAAGAGTCTGCTAGGGATGCACCGGATGACTAAAATATTTAGTCCGAATCTGGCATTACTGGTTTTTGGCTGAAAAAAAAAAGTCAGAAAATAGAAACAGTGCTTGGATTGCGATCTTGCACTAGCAATTATCACAGCACTACACAATGATCATGTTCATTTAGAATACTTTAAAAATCCAATCCTTACCATTATCCCTACTCTACATCCATCTCAAGTAAGCACTGTATTTTAAAAGTGTTCAATTTGATTCTGTTGAAAAGAGCTAAATGGAGAATAAGCATAGGGTGGTATAAGTTTCTGACCTTATGATAATCATGGATAAAAATATCACAGATTCACAGTATTGTGATTACTGCTCTATAAGTTCTTTTTTATGTCTGGGTAAAAGAAAATGTTAAATGTTTTGCCCCATTGAACAAAATACATTTAGGAATATATATATATATATATATATATATATATATATATATATATATATATATATATATATATATATATATATATATATATATTAGGAAAACATTTATAATATTTTGGAACATTTAACATGTCAAGCTAAATAATTAAAATAAATCATTGACTTCTGCTCACTTCATTAGTTTCAAAAACAAAGATTTCTTTACAACACATTAAAAAAACATATTTAAAAAACGCTTATATATACCTTAGGTACGGAATAACAGAAAATTTTAGCTTTGACCTAAGACCTTGAAACCGGTTATCATCCCATGCCTAATTGAGAATGATACATTTCAATTTGTTCTAAAAACAATTCTATCCAATTTTATATTAACACAATTATAACTTTACATTCCAAAAAATAAAGTTCAGTTTCACCCTAGAATTTACTTGCATCCCAAGTGTCTACTTTAATGTTTCAAACTACTTTGACAACAATATAAAAGGTCAAACATGGTATTTCAGTTTAACAGTTATTCAGTACAACAGATATTTTTATGTATAAATTAAACAACATACTTATTCTGTCCTGTACCTAACAAAATATATAAAAGAATGGGCAATTGTGCTAAACTCTATCATATACTAAAAAAATGTAAACGTCTTGTCTACAAGATAAAATAAGTCTTGTGGTTTGAAGGAGATTGACAGGTGGCAAATATAAATATTAACATTTACACTTAATTAGAATTTTGAGGCCACATCTTTATCCATAAATAAACCTTATAATCTGTCATCAAATTGTTTTCATTTTAAATATGATGCATATGGATTTTTTAGTATACTTTTTAGTATATATTTTCTGGAAATCATGACAAATAATAAACATATGATGGTCATTACTGTTTTGGAGAAAAGAAAAAAAAATACAATTAAACAGGACACATATAAAACTTACTCATCCCATTTTTGAGAGGTGACATGACCTCCATGCTTTCTCTAGGGACCCTGAGCTGGTTGGTGTCAATGTAGTAGGTTGTTCCGCTTTGCTTTCCTTTCTCCCCATCTGTCTCCATCGGTGTACTGCCATCTTCCCGGTCCAGAGTCACACCAATCACAGTAGGAAAATCAGCCTACAAATCCACAAAATAAATCTTATATCAGCTGTAAACGAATGCATTTTCAGCTTCACCTGCAATGTATGTTTTCATCTCACTGCTCATACCTTGGGACAATCCTCTCCTGCATATCCAGCTCTCACTGAATACGAGCCCATGTCAAAGACAAGAGCTCCAACTTCATCTATGAAAAGATAAAAAAAAACAGATGAGGTTACAGTATAAACACATAAGGCTTCCATACAAAAAAAAACTGGCAATCGTGCATGCGAGTTCGCTATAATACAAAACTCTCACTTCAAATTATGTATATTTACAACAAACAGTTAGCAATAATAGGTGTATGTTGCATTCTAACAACATAAACATAGGCTCTATTTCATTTTGACAAAATAATAACAGAACCATGTCATGCTAGTTTAAAGGCTAGCGAGCTCTTAAACGTGGCGCATCCATTCATTTGAGTCTCCCTCCAAAACCGCACTTACCTCCTCCATAGACTCCGCCACTCATTTTTACGGCTGATCAATACCAACAGACGACAACTGCTTGTTTTTTTTAATCCAAAAGCTGGGATTTTAAATAAGAGTACGTTTTTCTCGATATCACAACAAAGGAAACGAATCAGACATCTTTGTCTCGGAGGGGATTACGGTGGACTGCGGCTGTAGTAGATTTAGCAGCGCCACCAATTGGCCTGGAGGAAGAAGTGAAACAAGGCAGACTTGATATCGCTTTGTAAGATTCACAAGTCAAATTGTAATGAAACTCAGAGACGTTAGTCTGTGGTCATTTTTTACATAAACCATCTAAAAACTGAATAAATAAGCTTTCCATTGACGTATGTTTTGTTAGGACATGACAGCGTTTAACTGTTTTAGACAATAGAAGAACTAACAATCTAATCTGAGGGTTGCAAAAATTTAAATAGGCTATTGAGAAATTAGCACAAATTCAATCACTGACAATTTGCTGGCAGCTAATCAAAAATAATGTTTTTTTATGGTCGGAAATTTGCAAAATGTCTGCATGGAACAAAATCTTTATTCAATTATTTTTCACACAGCATATTTTGACTATAGGGGTGACGCGGTGGCGCAGTAGGTAGTGCTGTCGCCTCACAGCAAGAAGGTCACTGGTTCAAGCCTCGGCTGGGTCAGTTGGCGTTTCTGTGTTGAGTTTGCATGTTCTCCCCGTGTTCTTGTGGGTTTCCTCCGGGTGCTCCGGTTTCCCCCACAGTCCAAAGACATGCGGTACAGGTGAATTGGGAAAGCTAAATTGTCCGTAGTGTATGAGTGTAAATGAGAGTGAATGGATGTTTCCCAGTGATGGGTTGCAGCTGGAAGGGCATCTGCTGCGTAAAAACGTGCTGGATAAGTTGGTGGTTCAATCCGCTGTGGCGTCCCCGGATTAATTAAGGTATTAAGCCGAAAAGAAAATGAATGAATGAATGAATATTTTGACTATTCCCACAAATATAAACACAAGACGTTTTAAATGGTTTTGTGGTGCAGGGACACGTAATAATTCAATTATCACATTTACAGTATTAAACATTAGTTAATGCGTTGTGAGTTAACGTGAACTATCAACGAACAACTGTATTTTCATTAACCAACGTTAACAAAAATGAATAAAAGCTGTAATAAATGTGCGTTAACTAACATTAACAACCATATACAACGTTCAGTGTAAAAAATGTTGGGTTCCACACAATTCTTTCATGTTGTCCCGGCACAAATCAATTCAGTTAACTTAATTGTTTTTATAAATTTAAGTGTATTGAACATAAGTTTTCCCAAGAACAAGTTTTCCACCAACTTATCTAGCACATGTTTTACGCAGTGGATGCCCTTCCAGCCGCAACCCATCACTGGGAAATCAATTAAAAATGTTTGTTTAATTAATTTATATCTATTTGATTGAAGAAGATCTTTTTGTTTCGATCAACAAAATAATTTAAATTAATTGACTCCTCTTAATAAGACAAATATGCTTTGTTCCAGGTTATATAAATTGTTTTGATGGACATAGAAAATATTGGTTAAGGCTAATTATTTATTTTTCATTGGCTCAAGTAATCAAGTTTAGTTTAGTGAAGCATTACCCTATTTTCTTTTAATTGGATGAATTAAAACTTTTTGCATATTTACAAAGAAGGAAAATTGTCTGTGGACTGCCTAATGCGAGATGAAAAATGAAAACGAACAGTAGATTTAATCTTTTATTCAAATGTCACAAAATGTGAAATGCAGCATAGCATCTATTTTTCTACATTTCTGAATTTGTTCTCACTGACCTAAATCTGTCCATAATCACAATGCTGCAAGTGAACTATCCTTCTCCTCAAATAAAAAATTAATTCAAAATAAATGCAAAATAAATTCACCTTAAAATCCTTAATGGAGTAGGCTATGAAGTAGCAGGCTTTTAAAATGTTGATTTTGAGATTGGCAGTAAATATCAGTTTACATCTACAAACATTCAGTTACTAGTAGTATTATTTATCCAGTGAGATTATTGTTTGCACAAGGAGTCTCACAATGGACAATGCTGCACACAGAGATCTGATCTCACCATCATTTAGTCTCCCTGGAAAGTCATAAAACTGAGACAGGCTGTTCTAACGATCTGTGCTACCTCATTAGAATGTACCAGTAGCTCAATGTGTCATGTTTCATCTGAAAAAACGGGTAGCACATCTAGTCAGCTTCAAATGTCTATCAGCATGACCTACCACTTTAAATAAGGATATAAAACAGGAGTAGCACATTTCGTCAGCTTCAAATGTCTATTGGAATGAACTACCACTCTAAACAATGTAGAAAAAGGGTAGCACATCTTTTCAGCTTCAAATGTCTGTCAGAGCAAACTATCACCTTACATTTTAAAATTAAATTTAAAAAAAATATTTAATTAGTTTATTGTTTATTAGAGTGATAGTTTATTCTGACTGACATTTGAAGCTGATAGAATGCGCTACCTCTGTTTATTTTAGGTGATAGCCTACATGACAGATTGAGCTACAGTAGTAAGTACCGGCTACTAAATCCAGAAGAACTGACAGCATCTCCAAGATGTATCAAGAAACCTAAATACGTGATGGTTGTACACACACAACATTAAGGAATGTCACTATTTCTTAATTTCTGGTTTGGGGGAAATGTACAGTTTATTAATTATTCACTGGTTATAAACAAACAAACAAAGTCAAAAATAGCCCTCCTGTGAATTTGTAATTAAAAAAAAAAAAAAAAAAAGTGCTGTTAACACATCTTTAAACACATCTTTATATCTTTGAACATCATTTCAATAACTCCTTTCTTTTGTTGTTATGATGGCAGTAGTAAATTATATTTTTCTAGTTATTTTGCGAGATAGTATTCAGCTTGAGAGTATTCTGTGAGATAGGTTTTAAAGGCTAAGGTTAAAGTTAGTATTTAAAGTTAGGTTAATCAGACAAGTTATTAAATAACAGAGATTTGGAGGGAAAACATCTTAAGAAGGTAATAATAATATATATATATTTTAATTTTGACAATGCAGCACTTATATTGTATGAGAGTATGTTTACATACTCACAAGCACTTTGTATGTTCTATGAAATTTTGTTTTTGAGTGTGCATGTGATTTTTACAAAAACCTTTTTGTTTCAGATCGCCTGTTTATTTGTTTAAAGAGTAATATATAAAGTAAATGCAGAAAATAACAAAGGGAAAGGATTTTACAAACATAAATTTATTTAATACTAACTTTTTCTTCTGTGACATTTTTTTATGTTACCTGTTTTAATTTCAGTGCTTATAGTTTTTTTCTTTTGTACTAAACTACTGAATGCAATGTTCAAAAATAAATTATTTGGTTTTGTGTACATTGTGCTTCATTTGTTGTACCATGTTTGGAAAGCTACATTGGCCTTATAATGATATTTTAGTGGACTTTAACAAACCTTTATTGGTAAAGTGTTTTTACAAACTTCTATTTAAAGTTTACTGAAGTTTCCATATAATCGTTTAACAGAAAAAAAAAGTCAGTTTTACTGAGGATATACTGTACATTTACTGGATTTTCACTTTTTTTTTTTTATTAAGTAATTTTAAAAAGGTAATAATAATAAGGACCTTATTATAAGGGTATATACATATATATATATATATATACATATATATATATATATATATATACATATACATATATATATATATATATATATATATATATATATATATATATATATATATATATATATATATATATATATATATATATATATATATATATATACAGTTGAAGTCAGAATTATTAGCCCCCCTGAATTATTAGCCCCCTTGTTTATTTTTTCCCCAATTTCTGTTTAATGGAGAGAAGATTTTTTCAACACATTTCTAAACATAATAGTTTTAATAACTCATTTCCAATAACTGATTTATTTTTTCTTTGCCATGATGACAGTAAATAATATTTGACTAGATATTTTTCAAGACACTAGTATTCAGCTTAAAGTGACATTTAAAGGCTTAACTAGGTTAATTAGGTTAACTAGGCAGGATAGGGTAATTAGGCAAGTTATTGTATAAAGATGGTTTGTTCTGTAGACTATTGAAAACAAAATTAGCTGAAGGGGGCTAATAATTTGGACCTTAAAATGGCTTTTAAAAAATTAAAAACTGCTTTTATTCTAGCCGAAATAAAACAAATAAAACTTTCTCCAGAAGAAAAAATATTATCAGTCATACTGTGAAAATTTCTTTGCTCTTTTAAACATCATTTGGGAAATATATATATAAAAAAAAATCAAAGGGGGGCTAATAATTCTGACTTCAACTGTATATATTTGACTTCAACTACCTACATTATACATGCAAACAGACACATACATAATAGAACATTTTGTGGTTGCGCAGGGGCGATTTTAGGATTGTAATTTTAGGGGGGCTCAGCTTCTTAAATATGGAGTAACTGATGGGGTATATCAGTTATAACAAATATCTTACTGTAAAGGGATGTATATGTTGGTATTACATTAACTTATGTTTTCATCTCAGTATTTTAAATATTATATATTTGTAGGACCACTTTCACAATCAGACTCTGTCCCACTTCAGCTGACCTTGCACCTGTACACTGACACTAAGTTATTTTTCTGGATTTCAACTCCTCCTGATAAAAAAAAAAAACACTGAGTCAAAACATTGAATAGTTGTTTTGATTTGGCGGTCTGCCACCTCCCGTTACAACTGAGACAAGATGGTCGAGCTGCTGAAGGAGCTGTGCTGGGAAAACTGTAGGAGTTTCTTCCAGTAAGGTCACAGTACTCACATAAATAAAAGGTCTGTCCGTGTGATAGTTGATAGGTCTTTTTAGTGGAATTTTATCTAGCTTACTAATTTGAGCTTGGAAGCTTGTCGACTGATAATGATGTGCACAATTTGTTATGTAGCAAAGATATTTCCTAGAATTTTGTGGAATTACGTACTCTTTTATATTACTACCTAAGTATTGAAGTTTAAATCAATTTTACAAATTTAAAACATAAAGTTTATTAATAAATTAATAAATAAATAAAACAATATTAATAATAATGAAGTGCATCTCTTGTAAAAAGTACATTTGAATATTCACATATAACAGCCTAATTGCATTTTTGTTTAAAATGGACTGATTCTGATACATCTCTGATGTAAAAGTATTATTGAGCACACAAATAACAGAGGTAACTTGACTCTGTACTGGATGTCACAGGGACAGATTCATGTGTGGTCTGGTGCAGTGTGACTGAAAAGAATCTGCCACCCAGAGTTTTTAATGAGTACAGTACAGAACCCAGCCAACATTGATATGTGAAGTGAAGTGATGTGAGTATTATGTAGTTACCCAATTGCAAAACTGATCTGCTTTTAACCCATCCACACTGTAAAAAATGCTGGGTTTCACACAATTCATTAATGTTGTTCCAACACACATCATTTAAGTTAACTGTTTTTGTGACAAATTTAAGTGCACTGAATATAAAATAATTAAGTTGTTGGAACTGCAACATTTCGATTACAAGCCCAACTCATAACCATTAGGCTACAACTGCCCCACTTAACCCTTTAGTGTATTTATGTAGCTATATGGGTTATACCTAACAGGGATGGACAACTTTGGTCATGGAAGGCCACTGTCCTGCAGAGTTTTGCTCCAACACTGAACAAACTCACGCAAAAGTGACTTCAAGATTACAGAAAAGCCAGAGTGTGTTTGATTAGAGTTGGAGCTAAACTCTAAGGACAGTGGCTCTCCAGGACAGAAGATTCCCATCCCTGACCTAGCTTCATGGGTTCCAGGAGGGCATGGGCTGAACATGGGCAATCTACAGGATCCATTGCTTTTACAATGTGTATCCCATATAGATAAGAAAGAGCTTCATTCCATGAAACCTGGCTGGGCTCAGCCTGAAGGAGCGATATGGGACCATCCTCTTGCAGGCCCACCACCTGCTGGACAAGTTGTAAGGAGCTGGTGTATTGCGGAAGGTCAGGACCATGACGACATGATCGTCAGACACAGAAACTGACTCTTGGATCATAGAATGAGCCTGAGCTTGTGCGGAAGATTGATATGTACCAACTAGAGATAGTCATGCGGGCTCTGGAACTCTTGAGAAGGGTTGGACTTTCTTCTACTCTGGGGATATCCTGATGAGAGACGGTGGGCTGGTACCCTTTAACTTAGCCACATTGGAGTTTTCCCCAGTGAATGAGAGGGTCAGCTTGCTGCACCTTTGGTTCAGGGATAGGTCTCTCTCACTGTAGTTTTTGCTTATGGGCCAAAGAGCAGTGCCAGTCCTTGAAAGGGTGCTGGAAGTTGCTCTGACTGGGGACTCTGTTGTTCTACTGAGGGACTTCAATGCCCACATGGGTAATGACAGTGATATTTGGAGAGGCGTGACTGGAAGGAACCAGCACAATTTGCACAGTATATCGACGCAATGATTGGCCGGAGTGACCTGTCAATCAAACTGCATGCAAAAGGTCAATTGTGAAGTGACTCATGAAGAACGTCCATAAAAAAGGGTTTCCAACCAGTTATCAAATATAAATCCCACAAGTTTCAAGTGGTTTCGCTCTTTGGGTGGCTCACCATCTATTTTTCACCGAGCTTGGGGAGGCTGCAGACCTGTTCCTGATGCGTCCAGTAGGGGGATGCAGTACAGTATTATTTTGAGCTTTCAGAATATTATCATAGTCGTGATCAAAAACCACTTATTATATGATCTTACCCCTAAATCCAACAATCACAGAAATCTTTTATTAGTTGAAGGACCCCATTTAAGATCATGTTAATAATAATATTGGAAACCTCTTCTTGAATTTTCCTTTGATCGAGCCTCACAGTTACAATATATATTATATTTAAAATGTATTTAAGCCAGAAAATATTTATCAGCTATGCTGTATGAACTATCATATGTTTCACTTCTACAACACTTAAATGCAATCTCAAGGAGAACATGCAAACTGCACACAGAAATGCCAACTGGCCCAGCCGAGACTCAAACAAGCAACTTTCACCGTGCTGCCCCATATAGCAATATAAATATAAATATAAATATTTAATAATAATAATAATAATAATAATAATAATAATAATAATAAATTCATTCATCCATTCATTCATTCATTTTCTTTTCGGCTTAGTCTCTATAATAATAAATAATATTTAATAATATTTGTGTATGTATGCTGTAAAAAAATCATGCCGACTTAAATTCTTTAGTTCCTCTTTTAGTCATCTCAACTCACGTCAGTCAAATAGACTTAAAAAATTTTTTGTTGAAAACTACTAAAATAAGTTAAATCAACATAAATGAACTGTTGCTAATTTGTTGTCGACTTTTTGTTATTCATTTTTTGTACTGTGTGTGAGAGAGTGTAAGAAAGAGAGAGAGAGAGAGAGAGAGAGAGAGAGAGAGAGAGAGAGAGAGAGAGCGCGAGAGAGAGAGTGAGAAATAAAGAGAGGATTCTATGAAGCTCAAATGTAAACAATATTTGGATAAGGTGATAAAAAAGATCAAAACACGCATGTTTTTTGAGTGATGTCATAAAGATAAATGATGTCATTAGTTCTCCATGAACTGTGACGCCTTTCTTCTCAATCATAGGCAACTGCTATCAGTCTGAAACTGCCTTAAGTCAACAATTAATATTTAAACAGGGAAAAACATATTGATCCCCACATTTATAAGCAGTGCTCGTGCAGGTCTTCTTTCATTGATCATGCAAATGCAAAGCATACATGAAAAATCCTTAGTAAAATAAATTAGACAGGGAATATTGTATAATGCAATGTGTAATGTGCCTGACTAAATCAGTTATTGCTAATACTATTTTCTGTTTCATGCAATGAAAAGGTTGAATATGCATGCAAGCAAATTTTCATTTTTTCCATACCAGCATTCGGTTGCCATTTTTGATTTTTGAATGCAATTCTACACAACATCAATAGATGTTTGACATTTAATTGGTATGTTAGGAAATTATTATGAATATGTGCAGCTGGTTTGTTTAAGCTTGTTGGCATGGGTTATGTTTTTACTGTTCATGGGAGCTGATTTGCATTACGATCTACAGGCTTTGTATACAGGCATGCTAAACAAATTGTTAAAAAAAACTATTCATGACTATTCACTCCATCATTTTACATTGTGTTTGAAAAACGTTTTAAAAAATGTGTATGAAAACCTAGAATAATTAATTATTGTTATTTTGTAAATTGTTGATTTTATAGAAATACAACAACAGCATTAATAATAATAATAATAATAATAATAATAATAATAATAATAATAATAATATATTAGTGTTTTTATGCTTTTACATACAATTAAATTCAATACTTATTATTTATTTGACTAAATGGATGAATTATTATTATTGTTTATAAACGTATGTTTCATATTTGTATTTTATTATAAACTACAAATTATTATTGTTATTGCTGTATTTATTAAAATAATTACAAATGAAATTACATTTATTATTATTATTATTATTATTATTATTATTTATTAAAATAATTACAAATGGAATTACATTTATTCTTCTTCTTATTATTATTATTTAAAATAATTACAAATGGAATTACATTTATTATTATTATTATTATTATTATTATTATTATTTATTAAAATAATTACAAGTGGAATTACATTTATTATTATTATTATTATTATTATTAATAATATTAGAAATATCTTTGGTGTTTTTATGCTTTTACATTTATTTCTTATTTGGCTAAAAGGATGAAGTAAACATACTATTATTATTTCTATTATATTATTTAAAATTTTATAAATATATGTTTGAAACTTCAATTCAATTCATCTTTATTTGTATAGCGCTTATACAATGTAGATTGTGTCAAAGCAGCTTCACATGGAAGATTATAGTGAATTGAAACAGTGTCAGTTCAGTTTTCGCAGATTAAGTTCAGTTCATATTAGCTCAGTTCAGTGTGGGTTAATAATCACTACTGAGAGTCCAAACACTGAAGAGCAAATCCATCGATGCACAGCTCTACAGATCCCGAACCATGCAAGCCAGTGGCGACAGCGGCGAGGAAAAAACTTCACCAATTTGCGAAAGTGAAGATTTAAAAAACCTCGAGAGAAACCAGGCTCAGATGGGCACGACCATTTCCCCTATGGCCAAACGTCTTGTGCAGAGCTGCAGTCTAGGCGCAGGAAGGTGGACCTCAGCGAAGACTCGTCTGTCCTTGGAGCATCACAGGAGTCAGTCTCATGCTCTCACTCCACGATGACCACCACATCAGTCGCTCAGGATACTGCCTGGTCCAGAAAACCTTGGGATCATCTCGTCGCTGGTCTTGGATCGCATCAGTGGCACTGCATAGTCTGAGGGCCTCGAGATGAGTACCCCCAGGTGGAAATACAGAATAAGGAGAATAATTAGCGTAGCTGCTGTTCATAGTGTATATAAATAAGAAGCAAAATCCTGTGTGTGGCACATCATGCGTCATATCGCTATGTAGCTAATGCACTGAGTGTATGCTTTGCTAAAAAGATAGGTCTTTAATCAAGTTTTGAAGAGTGAGAGTGTGTCTGAGCCTTGGACATTATCAGGAAGGCTATTCCAGAGTTTAGGGGCCATAAATGAGAAGGCTCGACCTCCTTTACTCAACTTTGATATTCTAGGTACTACCAGAAGCCCTGAGTTTTGAGATCGTAAAGAGCGGGTTGGGTTGTAGCGAGACAGGAGGTTGGTTAGATAAACAGGAGCTAGGTTATTTAAGGCTTTATAGGTAAGGAGTAATATTTTAAATTCAATACGAAACTTAACAGGCAGCCAGTGTAAGGAGGATAAAATTGGGGTGATATGATCATATTTTCTAGATCTGGTAAGAACTCTGGCAGCTGCATTTTGCACTAGCTGAAGTTTGTTAATAGAGGATGCTGGGCAACCAGCAAACAGAGCATTACAGTAGTCCAGCCTAGAAGTCATGAAAGCATGGACTAGCTTTTCTGCATCTGATATGGATAGCATACCTCGTAACTTAGCAATATTTCTTAGATGAAAAAAGGCAGTTTTTGTGACATGGGATATATGATTTTTGAAAGTAAAATTGCTGTCTAATATGACACCCAGATCTTTTATAGTAGAGCTAACTTTGTACCCCTCTAGTTACAGGTCGAGTTGTGAGAACTGCTGTGTGCAGGATTTAGGCCCGATAAGTAATAATTCTGTTTTGTCTGAATTTAAGAGAAGAAAATTGTTTGTCATCCAGTCTTTAACATATTTAATACACTCAGTTAGCTTAGACAGTTCAGACATCTCATCAGGTTTAGTTGAAATGTATAATTGAGTATCGTCTGCATAGCAATGAAAGCTGATCCCGTGTTTTCTAATAATTTCTCCGAGGGGAAGCATGTATATTGTAAACAGCAAAGGGCCTAAAACTGATCCTTGAGGGACCCCGTACTTTACCGGCCTTACTTGTGAAAGCTGTCTATTAATATTCACAAATTGGTAACGATCAGCTAAGTATGACTTAAACCATTGGAACTTGAGGTTTCATATTATTATTTTATTATAATATGTAATATTTTATTGTTGTTAATTAAATAATACAGTTACTATAAATAATTTAAATAATAAATAGAAGTACATTTAATAATAATAATAATAATAATAATAATAATAATAATAATAATAACCAATTATTTTTTGTAGTTGTTATTATTTCATGGGAATGACTCGTAACAGCCAAAAAAAATGTAAAGCCTTTATTTCATGTAAGTGTAAATCATTTTAACCATTTTGTTTGTTCAGCCTTGTTAAATTTTTTGAGGGCTGAATAATGATTTTAGTGGGTGCAGAGAAATCGTGTCCTACATACTGCAGTTCCTATCAGATCCCCCGGGTGTCGCGCGTGAGTGAACTCGTGAGGTCTGTTTATATGAGCGCGCACAGGACGCGCGCACGGCTAAAGAAACAGCAGCAGCAGGATGGCGAGCAAGGACACAACACAGAGTTCCCTACATCCGACACGAACAAAATCAGCATGTGTTGGACTTCTGCGCCTTTTATTTATTGCATTTATTCACGTGGCACAGGCGAACAAACAAGGTAACCACCTGAAGGGTGTTGTATGTTTTTCACTGTGTTTCGTGAGTCTATGGCTTGTACACACACACACCGCGGCTTCACTGCAAGCTAATGACTGTTAGCTTCGAGCCTTTAGCGTGTTAAAGAACTAAATAAATATTTAGTCAAGCCTAATCCACCAGATTAACATCACAGATTTGGCTAGGTTGGATGACGCGTGACTGCTCTAACCGTTTTTATTTTGTTGACGTGAAGCTGCTGGACAACAGTGTACAGAGACGTTAGTTTAGCTTGAGTATTAAAGCTAACAGGCTTAGTCATATTACGTTAGCGACCATGCTGAACCTGTCTGAAGTTACTCTCACTTTGAAAACTAAACACAACAATGGATAATGTTTATACAATGCTAACCTATCGATGACAGGTTTTCACCTTTATAATAACTCTTCAAATGAATGGTTCACTCTTTGCGCTGGTCACTAGTTCTTGTCGTTAACGTTAGATTGTTTTGGCTAATAAGTGCGGCATTGGTCCTCAACAACGAGTTTGTTACACTAGATATAACGTTCATGAGGTTTTAAACCTCGAAACGTCTTACTAACGCGATGTTATGTGGACGTGTTAGCGGTAACAGTAAAGTTTTAATGTGAGAGTTTAGTTCTGAGGCCCAGTCTGTCAGTGACATGTCAACTAACTCACAGAGAAAGGAGGAGACTGCATACTGCAAGTTCATGCAAGTTTTTTTTTTTACTATATTTCATCTTGTTGCTTAGGCACAGTTAAATACTTGTGTGTTACTGCTTGTGAGATTTTTGCAGAGATTTGTTACTAAGCAATGTATTGTATTGATACACAGCTGTCTGATGGCGTTTAAAGTGATAGTTCACCCCACCAATAACAAACTTCTATCACCATTTACATACCCATTGCTTGTTTCAAACATTTATTAGTTTCTTTCTTCTGTTAAAAACAATCAACAATATTTTGGAAGATTGCTTGAACCCTGAAACAGTTGACTTCCCCAGTATTCATTTTTCCTGTCATAGTCGCAGCTTTCTTCAAAATATCTTCTATAATGTTCAACCGAAGAAATACATTCATAAATGTTTGAAACCACTTGAGGGTGAGTTTTCACTTGAGTGAACTCTCTATATAATGTGTCCATCCAGCTTACTAAATAAAATTTGTGAAAGTCTAATCAAAGTGCAGAACACTTGTGTTTACAAATGAAATAGTGAGGGTTACACTGATCTCTGGCACAGTTCAGATATGAACCCCTATGACAGGGCAGTTGACCCAGTAAATGTAAATAAAACCCATTTGTTTATTTTTTTGTTTTTGTGTCTATTTAAATATATATGAGCAATTCCATGCAAATGTCAACCTTGCCATGAAGAAAATTAAGTTTTCACAAAAATACGGAAACCGTTTCAGGTTTTTTTGGGTAAGCAAGTATTTTACAGTACTTTACCAATACTCATAAATGTATCTGTCAATGTTTCAAACTATTATATTTAACTTTACCAAAATCACACAAGTGGCAATTTCACAGGTGTCACATCCATAACAGAGAGATGTCACATCCATAACGACACTTTTTCCTCATACATGCAAAAATGTCAAATAAAATAAAATCAATCATTTTTGTTCTATAGTGAGCCGACTCATATCTGTTTGATTAGCATCGTTTCTTTCGGGTTGTGCAGTTTAATTGACAGAATTTCTGCAAAGTATGTCGTATACTGTAAACTCACAGACTTTTTTTGTCACATCCATAACGCATGTTTATTATCCTCATTTAAAGTATAAAAAATGTTTACAGATTGATATTTTTCTGCTTCCACAACTCTGTGGTCAGTTGTTTTGGAAAATATAAACAGATATTTCAATATAATGTTAGCATATACTTTCTGTGTGAATTTATGTTTTGAGTTTTTACTGCAAATGTCACATCCATAACGCTGGAATTGCTCATATATATATATATAGATAGATAGATAGATAGATAGATATGTGTATAGATGGATAGATATGTGTGTGTGTGTGTATATATATATATATATATATATATAGATATACATATATAGATATATACTGTATATATATTTATAGATATGTATATATGTTATTATCATTTTGACTACTGTTTTAGTAATGGCTGAATGTCATTATACTATTAAAGGTGTAATTTACCAAATAAGAAATATTATTACTTACCCTCATTGCATTAATGAATAAGTTAGACTTTTTTGCTTCTTCTGCAGAACACAGAAAATACTTGGTTGGTAACCTAATAATTCTTTTCTAAACTAAAATATAATAGTAATAAATAAAAGAAGTATTAAATAAAAGAAAAATACTTTTCTTAGAATACCAAGATCCAATAGTGAAGTGAAGGTAAAAGATGAAGTTTTTGTTCAACGACTTTTCAGTTTTTAATTGATCAGCCATTTGGCATTTTTAATCCTCAACGTTGAGTATGTTTGCATGCATAACCATTTGCTCGTGTCTATCTTTTTTTTTTTTTTTTTTAAGTAACCTGTTTTACCAGTTTACATGCAAATCAATACAGAAGTAAACCATGTTTAGAAAATGAGGTCTTGGTGATGTCAAAACATAAGCATCCATGTATTATTCTCACAATATTATATTTGTCTTGTAAGTTTAAAATACAGCATTAAAACACAATATTATTTTTAAATGGCAGTCAGAAACCATTACATTTCCTCGTCTTTCACCCGGAAATACTCACTGTGTCTACATGTACATAAATCTGTCTGTGATGCTTTCCTGTCACATATCACACATACACACTAAGATAATCTGATAAAATGCAGGTTTAGGTGTTTGCATGTGGATGCAATATGGGTAATGGGCAAAAACCTAACTGGTTGTGCTTAAGTTGTTTATGACCAGTGGGTGTAATTAGTTACAAAGTAACTAGATACTGTAATTAAATTAATTATGCACAGTTTAGTAAAGTAAGGGATTGCGGTTCAATTTGTAATTAGTGATTCATATTGTACTTGCCTTAAATACTGTAAATAAATTCACCAGTTCTGTATACATCAATTCAGAGAAGCAGATTAATTGTAATTGCTATTATATGAATGTATGTGCCAGAATAAATTTACATTTCAGCTAAAGAAGGTTACATTAGCCTTACAATTACACATGCTTGTCGAACAACGAATTAAGTAGAGAAATTAGTCCAATTAAAACTTTAAGACAGTTTTTGATAAATAGGTAAAACTTTTCTTTTTTTTTGGAGAGTAATTCTGCTTGTTAACTAAATGTCATGTTTATTATTAACATGCTTAAATATGACATTTTTAATTTTAAGTTAAATGTTATCTTTGACTCAGATTTAAAGCATTTAACGGTTATTTTCTGTTGCCCATGCCATTAGTTGAGATTTATAAAGATTGTGTAATTTAATTACTTTTCAGACATGGTAATTAGTCGTTTCAAACTTTAATGATTTAATTAGTAATAAAGAAGCTATAATTATTTTTTTTGAAGTAGCTTACCAAACCCTATTCATGACCTTATGCCAGTAAAGGAAAACATGTTTACACGATCACACTTATTTTTGTCCCAAACAGTTGCAGGTTCAGGCTACATAGTGTCTGTCTAATCTTGGCACAATCAGTTTGATGTAGGGTGTCATGGCAGTTCATGTGTGTTAGATGTAATGGTGAACAGATTCATTGAGCAGTTAACTATAGTTAAACGTGCTATAGTTAATCTTTTTTTGACAATCAGTGACAATCAGTACAAAATGTGTCACTTTGTGTTCTCTTGCTTTCTAAAGTCTGCTGCAAGTTTGATTTCTTGATGACGTCATGCACATCATTACTGACAGAAAGTGACAATTGTTTTTGTAGCAGAATTAACAGTAGTAGAACAAGCACTAGAAGGAAACATAGTAGGGAGAAAACAGTAGTATGTCCAAATTCAAAGTTGAAAAAAATTACCTGCTACTTTGAAAAAGATTCTGAAGTGTACATACGAGGGGCACCTTTTCATACCATGAGGCTATGTGAGAGGAATTGTGAGTAGTGCTGAAGTAAGGCAACTGAATTGATGCTGGTAGGTTGCATGATAATACCATTTTAGCAATCTTAACTCTTTGGCTGCGTCCGAAACCGCATACTTCCATACTATACAGTACGCTAAAATCAGTATGAGAGCCGAGTAGTATGTCCGAATTCATAGAATTCGAAAATTAGTATGCGAGAAGTACCCGGATGACTTACTATTTCCGGCGAGATTCTGAAGTGCGCATTCTATGCACGCTGTGCTATCAAGAGAATTCATGAATGAGAGTGAATTGACGCAACTGACGCAGGTAGGTCAAGTGACCATGACAAAATGGCGGATGTTGTCCGAATTCCATTCATACCATTCATACTTCATTCAATCATTCCATTCATACTTCTTACATTCATACTGTATAGAACGTACTTTTCTAACGGCCAAGTAGTTCGTTTAAATTCAAATGCAGTATCTACTAATTAGTAGGCAGTTTCGTATGCAGCCTTTATAACTGTGTTTTGTTGACAGTTAAATTATTTTGGGTTTTGGAAAAAAAAAAACATTCTCTGAGTGTTTTAGGGGCCGATCACATCGAACGTGCTTTTTACACTGATAGTCGAATCTTTTAAATGGTTTACTAACAGGCGTGAGCATTTTGCACACTTATGTGCCCTGCACTTGCACCTGTGCGCTTGCACTTGAAAAAAGTTAAAAAACTCTGAGCGGAAAAACTATGTTAGGTCGGTCACGTCTTTTTCGTTCTTCAATCAAATGAAAGCAGAGGCAGGGTTTTCGTTGAGGTGACAGTAATGTTTGTTTTGTCAAGACTACTGTTAAGACTTTTAAAAACAGAGGGTAGAAATAGTGGTCTTTGTTTCCAGTTATCCAGAGCTGTATGGCTTTACAAATCTTAAATATCACAATATTATTAAATATTACAATTATAGCAACATCAACAGCAACACTTGTTCACAATACACAGCTGATTCAGTCATTGCCTGATGACATAAAACGCACACCGCACTTTTTTTCTTGTCAACAAAAACGGCAGTGTGGTGGGCCTCACATTTATGCAATGTAAAAGCTTGTCTGGTGTGATCGGTCCTCTAGCTGTGTAGAGTAAAGGTGCATGATCTTTGGCCTCCAGAGACAGCATGTTTCTCTTCTTCGTAATCCATGGATTTACCTGGACAGTAGGGTAATCCAAAGGTGATTTTAGGGCTTAAACAAGCATTTGCTCCTTGTTGATTATAGTTCATTTAGTTGCTTTTATGTTTGGCAGAATTAATGTGTTTTTTACATATTCTGAGCAAAGGGACATGATAAAATCAAATATATTTAGGGCTTGGATACAGTATGCACTTCTTAAGAACTTTATCAATCTTCTGTGAATGTAAGTTCAGTGTTTTGTTGTACATTTGACACTCTCATGCTTTAGAGACAAATGACAGCATAATAAAGCTATTTCTCACTTTCTTATTACCAGTTTTAAATTGGCCTAATAGGTACAAAGAGACCACACAGTGGCTTGAGCAGATGGGTTTGTGCTCTTTGGGAAGCACGTGCGAGTTGTTAAGTGTTCTCACTCTTCCCTGGAAATGAATGGACCACTATTTCAGTCACTGTGTCAACCCACTTATTGACTGGAGGGAGAAACTGAGCACATGGAGTGATTTATTTTATTTTATTTTATTTATTTATTTATTTTTAAACAGTCAAGGAGGAATGTATTTAAGCCCTTGGAGCCTTAAATTTAATATGAGATAAAAATACAGTTATCAATGAAATCAGACTTTCCAACACTAGACTCAAGTATTAGACTAACGTCTGAAGCTCTGGGAACTTTGGCTGCTTTAAATGGTCAAGGACTGCCCACGATGCTGTTTGCGTGACAGGTTAACCAACCACCCCTTATGTTTAGGTGTATGGAAATGTCTGCACAATAACAGCTAATCTGTACATAATTTATTCACAAACATCTCAAGAAGTTTAAGACTGCTGTAGGAAATGTATGAAGGCTTTGTTGTGAGATTCAGTTCTGTTTTTTTGGTTCATTTCAACATTTGTTGTTTGAGAGTGTACTCACACTAGGCACAGTTGCCTTAAAATGAGCATGGGTGCCTCAGTCCCCCCTCCCTTCTCCCCCGACGAGCCACACTCACACTGAAATTTTACCTTTTTAAGCCCAAACGCGCTTGCATCATTGTAGTTCAGTTAGGGCTGGGCGATAATTCGATATCGATAATTATCACGATATATATTTTTTCGCTAAAACGATAATGCCAGTTTGATGATATTTACGCACTATGCGTAAAGCTGTGCAGGCATTTTGCAGCCTGCCCTTCCAGATGCCGCACACAGTACAAGTTTACAGCCATACAGTGTTAGTTGCACTTGGAGGAGTAATAAAAAAAATAAGGTAAAAAAAGTCACAGTCACAGACATTGTTAACAAGAAATGTCGCTAGACTAGTAGTCTGGAGCTACTCAGTTTTGTGCAATCTGGCACAAAACAGAGCAACGTAACAGAGCAAACTGCAGACGACTCGTGTCATTAAAAGCAGGCAACTCCACAAACCTGTTCATCATTTAAAGCAATGTCACCCTTATAAAGATGCTAAGAAATTACAGACCATAACAAGTGTTAGTAAACCAGTGCAACCACCCTCAGAGTTTCATGTCATCATTTTGTTACGACAATGATCGGATCTTTTGTTGTCAAGCTTATGTTTCCTTTTTAATAGGCTATTAAGATATTTTATTTGAAATCTGCAATACTACTATTGTATCTTATCGACAGTAAAATAATCAGCTTTTATGAAGGACATAATTACCGAGGAGAAATCAGATGCTCAAGACAAAATCTTTAAAATAATGACATATTAAAATGCGGCAAATATATGACAGACATTTACAACAACAGTGGATCATTAATTAAGTCCTTATTTTCCATAGAGCGAAGCATCATCCACCCGCAGTTCTTAAGACGAATTAAGGCACGAATTAAACATATATACACTTTTTATATTTTTCTTTGAAAATTTATCTTTTTGCAACGAATTTCGTTATGTATAATGTGTAACTTAATTTTGATGTATATTTTGTTGGTCAGTTATCTACAACATTAGCAAGAAGAACGGATAACATCTGAGGTGAAGCTCTTTAAAACTAGTCCGCTATAGTTTATGCTTTAGCGCCAAAACAATCCATTAAACTGTTTTCACGGTTTCAGTTTAATTCATTAATGAAGCGCAGTTTAAGCAACATGAGCTGGTCTTTACAAACTATTCGCAGCACTGATAGTATTCTTGGGTTACCTCGGAAGAATAAACTCGGTCTGAAGGATTTGAGCTCAGAAACTCGTTGAGTGAATGGAGAGGCTCTTCGCATGTCTCGCCGTGATGGGCGATTTATAAAATGAGAGTCTGCATAGGCCTATTCGTGCCATTCTGTGAGATAAAATTGGTTAAAACACCCGCGGATATAACAGAGATCTGCGTATATGCGTCCCGCAATATGCGATGTCAAGAGTGTGACTCCTTAAAGGTGCTGTATGTAAGTTTGTGACTCTTCTAAAGCATAAAAATACCATAATATGTTTGCAGGTATTTAAGAAACATCCCAAGTGGTGAACATACTTGTTTAACTGAAAAACAATGCTGAAGTCAGATATTCTGCTTTGAAAATGTTTTTTCCGTGCCGGAACGCTGTCTTTGTTTAGCCTGCACTATGCCAGTTTAGCCAATTATATTTCAGCACTCCGGGTTGCCTTGTTGGAAAACAGCGTATTTCATTCATTCATTCAGAAAGGCTCTGAAAGCATGCGCCCATGACTGAAATGGACAGTATCAGACATCGAAATGAGACAGATTCAGTTCCACATGAGGTTATTACTTAGCAAATGATATAAACATTACGAACGTAAACATTAGGTGAGCAGGTTACATTGTAATCTCGTGTCCTAACAACACGCAAACAGCAGTTTAGCTGTTTGCACCAGACGAAACCGAAAGCCATTCAGAAGCACAGAATATGCACTCACTCACGAAACGGTAAGGTTTAGAATCCATTCAAACTCACATTGTTAGCATTTAGCACTGAATAAAACACACGAGGCTTACCTGAGGTGCACTGTCATAGGTTTCACATGTTGAGCTGTGAGAAAATGAAACCGTTTCTAATATCTCAATTCGAGGTGTTGGTTAGAACTAAAACTCCTTTTAATATGGAAAATATTCTCTCTATCGCGTGTCGTTGATTTTATTTAGAACACGGTTTAAATCACTCACTCATGTACTCAATCTGGCATCCCACGCGTGCGTTTATTTTGATCTAGGAGTGCAATACCTAGTTCAACCACTGGGTGTCAAGCTTACATACTGCACCTTTAAGTACGGTAAACTGTACACACTTGATTATGTAATGCGTGGACACGTTTCGCAGCTCAAATTACAACTAAACCTTTAATGTCCATGCTTAATCAGTCATCGATAAGGTCTATCGATTAAAGGGTTATTGACAATCAATAGATCATCAAGTAATCAGTAGCATCCCTAAATAAAATATATTAAAGGATTTTTAACCCTAAATTCACCATACTCGTCATTAAAAGGAGAGTTCATCCAAAACTGAAAATTCTGTCACCATTAGCTCACCTTTTACTTGTTCCAAACTTGTTTTATTTTTGATGTTGAACAATAATATCCAGTAACTTGTAGGTAATTTCTTTGGTTGTTGAAAACTTGAACAGTAAATGTTGAATTAAGATTGTTCTTTTGTTTATTATTTTATTATTTAAATTGTCAGACAGCTAAAACATTTCACAAAATTTGTTAAATCAGCTGCACAAAGCGATTGTCATGCTGAAAATCCTATAAAATTGATAGATATAAAGATTTGACATTTATCGTGATAATTATCGACATCGACTGATATGAAAAAAATTATCGTGATAATTTTTTTTGCCATATCGCCCAGCCCTAAGTTCAGTTTAACAGATAGAGACCCGCTCTCACTCAGTACAGTGGAGATTGCTTTAGATGGTTTGTTTTGTATTTCTTTGAGTAGTTTTAGATGCAGTGACTCATGGCCACATTTTTTGCTCAACAGATCCACCACTTTTGATGCTCATAGAAGTCATTGTGCTACATGTATTAGGAGGTTTGCTGAAGCTGGCAGCTGAAGTGCAGTGAGGAGTTTGCATCTTTGATAAACACTTGACTATTCGCATTCATTGAAAACTAAGAATGAGTTATACATTCATATGAAACGTCCCTTAAAAGTGACGTTGCTTTTTCGGTTTTGCGCTCTAGATCCTTTAGTCTGGTGCTTTCAGCTACCTTTTCCAACTGGGCCAGGCCCAGAGAACCAAACAATGCCTGGCACATTTTGAATAGCCTAGTGCGAGTACATCCTTAAGCTAAGATTATGATGACAAAATGCAAAACATTTCTTTCTTCATTTTATAAAAACTAATTTTGTGAAATAGCCATAAGTTGCTGATGTGGCAATAAATAAATAAATAAAAAAAATAAAAATTGTTGTATTTGTGAGTACCCTCAGGTAAAAAGACCCTTTGAACTAGGGCTGTGCGAATAGGGGAAAATATGTAATTGCGAATTATTATTATTTTTTTTTTTAGATATTGCTATTTGATTTGCGATTTAATTTTGTAGTCAAGCTTCAGCTCAATAATCTGCAAGTTGTGGCAACAATTTTGCGACAGCTCTTAAAAATGACCTCTTTTTGTTTGGTGTCTGTGACTTTGAAACCAAAATGTTCCCATATTACCAATGCTGTTTTTCATTGATATATGTTAATGCTTCTGAAGCAGCAGACGTCATTAAAGTTTTTTTCTTTTTTCTTTTATTGTGGGCATTCTGCATAGTTCAGTTGTGCAATTCTGATTGGGCATAACGAAAGTGTGCTCAGCTGCTCACACAATTTGCTAGTAAGACGGTCACACACAGACAGCAGTCACAAATAATACATATATATATATATTTTATAATCGGAGCCTCTTGCGATTAATTAATTGCAGCGCTTTAAATTGCGATTGCGATTAATTGCACAACCCTACTTTGCATAATCTCTTACTCTTATCTGTATGACCAAAGAGAGAATATTTGAAGGTCTTCTCACTTTCATTACAAAAAAAACAAAAAAACAAATGTAAGTAAATGCACCGTAAGTGACACCATAAGTGTTGAAGCATTCATGCTATGCATTGAATCTTGCATACCTTAGAAAATTCAGCATTTAGTCAGTTAGGTAAATGCTCATTGTCACCAGTGTTTATTGTGGAAACAACAACAGACAGGTGTGCACGCAGTAAGTCATTCACAAATGTCTCAAAAGACACCTAGAAATTGAACCAAAAATTGCATTACTTACCATTGCACAATGGTGTGCACTTCACCGACAGCCATGCCAATAAGACACGCGAAGGCAAATGTCTGTCTGGAGAATATCTTGCCACTTTTTACCTTCAACAAGCAGTTCTTTAGAGCTTAACACAAAACAAAATAACCCATTTGCTCTGTCAACAACTGTTCTCTTTTTTTGTCTTCATCTTCAGGTGATATGAGGACAAAATAGCAAAATTAGATCTTTCGGAACCCTTTAAAATAGCTTTATCTTGACTGAATGCTTATTGTTATACAGTAATAGTAGTAGACATTGTGTCCAGATGTCAGCATGTGAAAATCAAAATGATTATCTGCTCAACAGATGCATGGGAACAGGGAATTGAAATGGTTGATGCTTGATCAAGAGATGCTCAATTGCTGTTGCATAATTCTGTTTGGGTGTGCTAGAGCACACAGTGTTCTATATTTTGCAGGCCTAGATCTTACTCAATAGTTGGGTCTTCAGTTAGAAGTGCTAAAATTGTCCAAATGGTTCTTTGATTGTTTTAGCTTTTTAGGTTTCCTTACAATGCTGTAATAAAATAAAAATAAAAGTGCCTCATAACAGCCTAAACTCAAGTATGACCACATGTATGTCTGTTTGGCTAAAAGGAATTAATCAAAGGTGTTGTACATAAGCAAGAGTTTCATGACTAGTGTGGTGTTTTTGCTCATTCAGCTGCACCTGGCTCTATACAAAGCTCACTGTCAGAATCTGGCACACATTCATCACAATGCAACATTCATAATTGTCTTTTGGTGTTTAAAGGGATTGTGTAGAAACCACTGTTTGTTGAAAGGAACACTAGCCTTAGCTACATTTGTTTGCTGTCCATGTTACTGTTGACTGTGGGGTTGTTAGCATGTTTGACCAAGTATAAGTTTAGGATCCACTATACAAGCTGTTCAGGAATAGGGACTTTTTACATATAGGCTAGGGCTGCACAATGTATGTTTTCAGGATTGATATTGCAATGTGTGAGTCTGCAATCGTCACTTTGCCGGGTCTGCAATGTCAAGTTGAAGTTATAGTAGACCAGACAGTGCAGTTCATAACATTGTGGAGTCTTGCAGAGTTTAAACTTGCATTTAAGGCCTGTGACTGTGAGCATTTCAAGCTAATTTAAACCATTTGGGCCCAAGAAATTATAACGCTTGGCTTGTAGCTAAAAGATGAATTAATTACACAATGAAGGCTAGTGTTATTTTACATTTCATTAGATTCCCCAGAAACCCATAAAGCAATGTGAATTTCATTTATATCTTTGCTCTGTTGTATTTATCTTTGCTTGTAATTTGTTTATTGTATTTTATCCAAATACGCTCCCCTACAAAATCATCCCAGTCAATGTAAAATTATGAATTCTTTCCAAAAAGTGTTATTCAAGTCATTTGGTAAAATTATATTCATGTTGTGAGATTATATGTTTTTGTTTTTTTGCAATATAAATCACAATATATTTCGGTATTGGACAGCCCTAATGTAGACCCTCTTTAGTTCATATCATGGACTGTTTTTGGACTTTGTGTGAACATAGTGTTGTACAGTATATCATTTCTCTCACCTCTCTGTGTCTGAAGAAGAGGTATTGTGTAAATGTGATAAGGAACCTCTGCTGTGTAAAAAAAAAAAAAAAAAAAAAACTTTTTTTTTGATTTTGAAATAAAGGAAAATAAGGCTTGATACTATTACCCTACTATAGGTTGGAGTGTCGGCCCAATAGTTACATTATTGTCATATTGCAACACCCCTGATTTTAAATATAAGCGATGCAGCCCAGAAGTATAAATTGACTTTATTCAAAAGTGAAATGAAAGGAATTGGTCCAGTAGACAGATATTCAACCCTAGAATTAATGTTTGTTAATGTAAGTGACTCTGCACCTCTCTGAGTTAATTATATGACATAACATAACGTGATGTGGTGAGTAAAAGGATGTGTGTTTTGTATACCTCTGAAAGCATATATGAGGGGTGTTTTGAGCTTCATGAGCATGACCAGCCTCTATCACTATAAACCTTCCTAGAGTTACAGAACTGCAGACTAATAATAGCCTTGCAAGTAGACTGACATGAAGCCGAATATGAGAACTTCGCAACTCGTGGAGGACTTGCCTTTAGCCATCTGTTGATCTGTAAAAAAAACAAAACAACAGCTTCTGCTTAGGGAGCTTCTAATGTTATTTCTTATAATATAAACACAAGATAAATTTCAGTTAGCCGTGATGACCATTCAGGATTTTAGGGTTGGCTTAACTTGTATTTATTATTATTAGGGGTGTTCTGATTCATTGTTTTATAGAGAAGTTGTGATAAAATAATATTTAAAAGTGTAAATAGCATTCATGTTGTTGCACAGATGAGTGCTACAAGCATTGTAGATGGTTTATTTGCTCATAACAAACACAGAGAGTTGTGTATGCTGCTTTCCTTTATTTCCAATGAATGCCTGTACATTCACAGCATGAGTGTTCTGCATAGATGCCGTTTAGAATGTCAGTGGCAGTATTACTATAGATTATAATCGTTGAGTTTAATGCAAAGGTAATGTGATACTAACAAATGCCTGATTTTACTAAAAAATTGAAAATGGTTTGTATCTATTCAATGACAGAGCACAACCATATGTGCTTAGCATAATAGTTGTATTCTGATGTCGTTACTATAGACTCTTTTCACATTTCTGGGTTTCTCAGTAGCGGAAGATGTCATAGTTGGGTAAATTTAGAGCGTAGTGAATAGGAGAGTACAACAAATTATTTTTTTACAACCCTATTTGCTGAAATAATAAAAGAAAAACTCCACAATGGTGTTATCAAGACTTTCAGAAAAAGGAAAAAAAATTGTGAGACTGATGATGGCAGCCAGAGGAGAGAATAACGCCAATTTTAATTGTATTGTGAATTTATAACAAATCATGACTTGAGTGATTTGTTATCAGTGAGTGTAGTAGTCAGCTCACACCAATAATTCAATTCAATTCAATTCATCTTTATTTGTATAGCGCTTATACAATGTAGATTGTGTCAAAGCAGCTTCACATGGAAGATTGATAACTGGCAGTGGCATCAATACCAGCCTTGCTGTGTTTATTTTAAGTTTGTGCAGGAGTTTTTTTTGTTTTGTCTGCCGCTTTAAATGCTCAAGCTATTTAAGGATTCTGGGTTCTGATTGACTGACATGGTTTTTACTGTTTTTCAACTGGAAGAAAAAAAACTGACCCCGGTAATTAGGCCTGTCACAATAATCAATGGCTTATCGCACAACACATGGACATGACCTCAATATGTTTTGGTGATGCAATATATATCGCCCATACATGAGAACCAATTCTAGTAACATTTTAGCTGATTGTGCACGTCTCTATCTATATTAGAGGTGTCAGTATGGTTAAAAAAGCACTAAAGTATTTACTATCAATTACTTTAGTATATTTTCATGCGGGTGCCTGACAACTGAAAATAGATCTGGTAGCAGATATCGCAGCTATCTCTTACTTTTTACCTTGGAATTTTTGTTAACATTTATTATTATTTGTTTAGGATATGCATGTTCACATTATGATTCCAAAGCTTAATTATTAAACTGTTAAAATGACTATAATTAAATAAAATATTCTTAAGAATAAAATATTCTGTGTTCTAAGAGTGCACTTGCATTGTGATATTAAATTGTCCTTCTGGCATTATATAATGAGTGGCATAAAATGACAATAATATTGATTATCGCAATATATCGTATAACACAAAAAAGATATCGTGACAGGCCTAGCGGTGATATATTTTTTTTCTGTCTCTTATGCTGGTCTCACGGTTTGGTTTAGTTACGATTCAAAATCTCGGTGCATTGACGATGCTTTCTATACACAATTTTATATTTTACTTCACATCACATCACAATAATTCTTGTATTAAAATATATATACAGGGAGTGCAGAATTATTAGGCAAGTTGTATTTTTGAGGATTAATTTTATTATTGAACAACAACCATGTTCTCAATGAACCCAAAAAACTCACCATATAAAAGCTGAATATTTTTTATATTAGTTTTAGCTATTTTAGGAGGATATCTGTGTGTGCAGGTGACTATTACTGTGCATAATTAATTGGCAACTTAACAAAAAACAAATATATACCCATTTCAATTATTTATTTTCACCAGTGAAACCAATATACCATCTCAACATTCACAAATATACATTTCTGACATTCAAAAACAAAACAAAAACAAATCAGTGACCAATATAGCCACCTTTCTTTGAAAGGACACTCAAAAGCCTGCCATCCATGGATTCTGTCAGTGTTTTGATCTGCTCACCATCAACATTGCGTGCAGCAGCAACCACAGCCTCCCAGACACTGTTCAGAGAGGTGTACTGTTTTCCCTCCTTGTAAATCTCACATTTGATGATGGACCACAGGTTCTCTATGGGGTTCAGATCAGGTGAACAAGGACGTCATATCATTAGTTTTTCTTCTTTTAGACCCTTTCTTGCCAGCCACGCTGTGGAGTACTTGGACGCGTGTGATGGAGCATTGTCCTGCATGAAAATCATGTTTTTCTTGAAGGATGCAGACTTCTTCCTGTACCACTGCTTGAAGAAGGTGTCTTCCAGAAACTGGCAGTAGGACTGGGAGTTGAGCTTGACTCCATCCTCACCCCGAAAAGGCCCCTCAAGCTCATCTTTGATGATACCAGCCCAAACCAGTACTCCACCTCCACCTTGCTGGCGTCTGAGTCGGACTGGAGCTCTCTGCCCTTTACCGATCCAGCCACGGGCCCATCAAAACTCACTCTCATTTCATCAGTCCATAAAACCTTAATAAAATCAGTCTTGAGATATTTCTTGGCCCAGTCTTGACATTTCAGCTTGTGTGTCTTGTTCAGTGGTGGTTGTTTTTCAGCCTTTCTTACCTTGGCCATGTCTCTGAGTATTGCACACCTTGTGCTTTTGGGCACTCCAGTGATGTTGCAGCTCTGAAATATGGCAAAACTGGTGGCAAGTGGCATCTTGTCAGCTGCACGCTTGACTTTTCTCAGTTCATGGGCAGTTATTTTGCACCTTGGTTTTTCCACACGCTTCTTGCGACACTGTTGACTATTTTGAATGAAACGCTTGATTGTTCGATGATCACGCTTCAGAAGCTTGGCAATTTTAAGAGTGCTGCATCCCTCTGCAAGATATCTCACTATTTTTAACTTTTCGGAACCTGTCAAGTTCTTCTTTTGACCCATTTTTCCAAAGGAAGTTGCCTAATAATTATGCACACCTGATATAGGGTGTTGATGTCATTAGACCACACCCCTTCTCATTACAGTGATGCACATCACCTAATATGCTTAATTGGTAGTAGGCTTTCGAGCCTATACAGCTTGGAGTAAGACAACATGCATAAAGAGGATGATGTGGTCCAAATGCTCATTTGCCTAATAATTCTGCACTCCCTGTATATTTTGTAGAGGTGTGAACCTACACTGGTCTCACGGTTCGGTTACGATTATCATGCCATCGATTCGGTTCAATTCGATATCTCGGTGCATCTCGGTGCATTGACGATTCTTTCCATACACAGTTTTATATTTTCTTCACAGCACAGCAATTCTTGTATTAAAATGTATAAATATATTTATATACTATTTGTAAAACAATTTTGTCCTTTAATACAAACAGTCAGATATATAAACTGTACCTTTAAACAACACGAGCATTTATAGCAAATAAACAAATATAAATATCCCGCTCGCTTTCTGAGCCTTGTCTACCAACTACCAAGTTCTTTCTTACACCTCTTTGATTGGTCATGCGCTCAACAGAAAGGGCTGCGATTGGCTCTTACACGCTGGTGCTCTTCACAGATGCACTCATGGGCCACAGTGAGTGAGTGAGAGAGAGAGAGAAATGGAGATTACTTTCATTCTCTTAATCGCCGTGAAATAGGGGCTTTTGCTGTAAGTGTCAGTGAAACAGTGTTCAGCAAACACACACGCAGTGAAATTGTGCACAGTTTTCTGAGTTTTTACGTAGTTAGAGCGTTGTAAATACTCGCGCTCGCGGCTCACCTCCCTCGCCATAGTAAGCTACAGCGACATAGCGCATGTGAGATAAATGACGTCAGTACATAATAACCGGTTATGATTATTACTGAACCGATGCCGAATTGTCCGCGTCTGCATCGCGGTGCACCGAAAGAACGATTAATTTTGACACCCTTAATATTTTGTCCTCTAATACAAGCAGTCAGAAATATGAACTGTACATTTAAAAGTACATGCACAGAACAACATGAGCATTTATAGCAAATAAACAAATGTAAATATAAATGTAAATGATTGATCACACGCTCAACAGAAAATGTCTGCATCGCAGTGTACCGAAGAAACGATTAAATTTGACACCTCTAGTCCTTGGTGTGAATAGCCTTAAATGACAGTTCATCCAAATATTTTACCACCATTTACTCGTCCTCAAGTGGTTCCTTACCAACATTATTTTTCTGTTGAATGCACAGAGAATAATTTGAAGAATGTTAATAACCATGGACCATGTTAGTAGCCATTGACGTCTGTAGTTGAAAAATATACTATAGAAGCCAGTGGCTACCAGTTTCCAACATTCTTCGAAATATTTTCTTGTTTGTTCAAGAGAGGAAAAAACTCAAACAGATTTGAAACAAATGGATGGATAGTAAATGATGATTGATTCATTCATTTTTGGGTGAACTATACATTTCAGTAACTAGTGTTTTTTTTTTCCAGTTTGAAAAATAATGGTATTATATTGATAAAGCGAAGAAGGCATTCACCTAACATCATATATCAGACTGACTTGACAAGTTGACCACATGCATTTCTGACATTTCCATTTCTGTTGTACTAGTTTACTGTTTTATGCTATTTCCTGTCCTCAAAAACTGTTTCCAGGAAGCTGTGGCATCTATAGCTACACCTACACGTTTGTGCCCAAGACAGTGAAACCGTACTGTTCCCCCCAGTCCTCAATCAAGAACTCACTCAAGACAGCGAATGATCACAAAATGCCTATAATGATTCCCTGTCTCTTCAGTCTTTTGTGTTGCCTGATGAGTGGTTGTGTCCAAATCTGATACACCCCCAGAGAGCCACTTGCACATAAAGAGATGTCAAATCATCAACCTGCATGGCATTGTTTGCTGATATTCAATCCTCATGGGAATTTTCTCTGTCTTCTCTACAGCTTTCATACAGTCAGACAACATCCTGGAGGTACTACACTTTGGGGATGGAAGCCTCTTGCAGGTACGTTTTTGTGATCGTGAGAGCGGATAGCATGAAATTTCCTTGAGTGAACTCTGTGACTCACAGAATACCACAAACACTGATGTTGTCTATAAATGACCAACACATTTTGGTTGCCACTTTTAATGGAATAGACTGGTGTACCATATTTAAAAAGGCTAAAAAGAGTTTTAGTAGGGCTGCACACAATATTTGATAAGTCTAATGTTGTGATGTTTTGTTTTTCTGCAATATATACATATTGCGATGGGAATACAATTTCACCAGATAAGTTAAATGACAGTTTTAGAAAGAATTTTGAATTTTAGATTGACTGGGATTGGCGTAAAATATAATAAATATTCTAGAAGCATAGATAAATACAATAAAGAAAAAGATACAAATAAAATAATCAGTGCTTTATGGTCTTCTGAGGAGTCTTAACAGTATTCATGTACAGTAATTGAATAATCAAATGTAAAATAATACTGCATAGACTTCATTGTATAAATAATTAAATGTAAGTCATCGTTATTAGTAACAAACAGTACAATATCTTATGCCTGAATGCTTTTAAAATCCTCAAACAGTCACAGGTCCCAAAAACACATGCAAATGATAAACTACAATCCAGACTCAGCATTGCATATCCTGCGATGTGACTATTGCCAATGATCATGTTGTGATATCGATGCTAAAACAATATATTCTGCAGCTTTGTATCATAAATGAAATGTTGTGAAGCTGTTAAAATCATTAACGTTAATAAATCATATTAACAACATTTTTGTTTATTCTGATGAACAAACTGATTATCGAAGGATTCACAAAAAGGACATTCCCGTTTTCCTGCTAAATCTTTAGTTATTAATTTAGCGTAAGGCTAAAATACTGAACTGCAAGAATCATTTCTGTTTTGATCCGTTTCTCTTATTTTTTTGTAATTTACGAGTCAGAGTGTAAGTGAATATTGTTTATAAAAAAAAAATGAATATTTTGTAATAATAACTGAAGTATTTTAATGCTGGGTGTTTGTTTTTAGCTTTTTAAAAATATAGTTTTGTAGAAAATGTGACTACATGTGTGACAAAAATGGGATTATTTCCAGTGATCAGATTTGATCACTGTAAAATTTTAACTTGAGTAAACCTCTACACACCCATTTACATGTAATTTTCATCATTAAATGTTACATCAAATGCAAAGCATCATGATAGTGCTGTTAACCGGGTTTGTTTGCTGCATTGCTTCATCTGCAGCAGTGTGAAGCAGGGGCTGATGAAAAGAAAGAAAAATGTGATTAAAGGGATAGTTCACCCTAAAATTAACGTTTACTAATTATTTACTCACCCTTGAGTGGTTTCAAACCTTTGTGTATCTTTCTTCAAGACTTTCAGTTTCTTTCTTCTGTCGAACACAAAAGAAGTTATTTTGAAAAGTGTTAGAGACCTGCAACCACTCACTTTCATAGTAAGAAAAACTAATATGGAAGTCAATGGTTACAGATTTTCAGCATTTTTCCAGATATTTTCTTTGGTGTTCAACAGAAACTTAAACTGGTTTGTGACAAGTGAAGATGAGTAAACTATGACAAACTTTTCAGTTTTGAGCGAACTATCCCTGTAAGGTGTTTATAAAGCATTTTTTGCTATTTAAATTCTGATGTGCCTCATAGTTTAATGATGATTGTTTAGATTTTAGTCTTTACATTTTGTTTTGCAGTATATTGCATATGCCATTATAATTGCATTATTAAGATGCATGTATGCATAAACATTGACCAATAAACTAATTAAAGTGGCAATATGTCATTTTTTATGCTTTAGTTGTTTGTTATTAAATGAAATATTTTAGCTGGAGCTGCTTCTCTTTGTTAATGGATATGAGGAGTCACAGGTACAGGCCTACACTGCAGCAGGGTAAAACTTGACAGATCTCAAACATTAATAAAGGATTACAGTAATGATTCAGGATGAGACAAAAGCACAGCTTAGAAACTGGATTCATGATGTACTCTTTCATTAAATAAATCTAGTTCAATTTAAGCAAAACTGTTACATATTGTAGCTTAAAATAATGAGTGTTGTGGAGTGCCACTTTCTACAGTTGTCTGTAATTTAGTTTTTGCTGAATTTTTGTAACCACTTTAAAGCCGCCTTTGTTTTTTGTTTTTTTCTAGTACCATATGTCATTCTTTGCAGTGTGATTCAGGCTTAAAGGTCCCATGAAAATGTAAATAAAAAAAATGATTCTTTCAGGTGGTTAGTTTTAAGGATATCTATAAGCTAGTGTGCTTCAAAGCAGTGACAAAATTCCTTTTTAGTAAATATAAAACTCACACAAACATCCAAAGCTTGCAGTTTGTCACTTCCGCCTAAATGGAAAAGTTTTTTTTTTTCATGTCACCTCATTCTTCAGTTTCTCTTGACCAATCAAATGCTCTCTAGTATCTGACATACCCTGCTCCTGCAAGACACTTTTCATTTGCTCTTCATTTGATATGCTTGATTTCAACCACTCTTGCAATTGAGGCCACACTGGCGTTTCACCCAGAGTTTCTGAACAACTCCCCGTCCACACTATACTGCTGAAAACGCACATCACGTGACCACACACACAATGGCATGCACTGTGGCGTATGTGCGTGTCTGAGCTCCAGAAGTCAGTGGGTGCTTTGAGGACATCTACCCAGATGAGAGCAGTGCACGTCGGACTGTTCATTAAGGATCTACCGCTTGATCTAATCTCACTATATTTGTTAAACGTGATATTTAATTCATCTTGTTGTCTATATCTAACGACATACAGTATTCCCCGACTTTGGTCTTTTGAATCTATTACTTGTTTTCAGGTAACATGTTTTGGCTGAGTGCAAGGATAAGTTAATATATTAATGTAACCACATGGGCAACACTGATTCTGCACTTTTGACTGATTGCTTGCATTTATTTCCTTTAATGTATAAACTTATTGTACATTATACTTTTATAATGGCCATTATTGATTATTAAAACTGATATTCAATGAAACAGAGGGTATGTTTCATTTTTTCACTGAAAATGAAAGAAGGCTGTTATGTTATAGGCTCCGTTTTGTTATAAATATGCATACAGTGAAGATAACATTCATATAAATATGCAGATACACGACGCCTCAACATATTTGGTGTCTGTTAAGTTGCTAATATCAAAATGAAAATAGGCAGTTCCTTAAATCTTGTTTTCATTTTATTGCTAAGAAAGTGAAACAACGCAGCCAGGGTGATGTGAATGAGGTTATAAAGTACACTGTTCCCTTTAAAGATTTATCCGACGTGTCCTCGGGTGTTTGTTTTCCATATCAAACTTAGTCTGAACTTACATGGAGAGGATGCAAGTCTGAACTTTGTGTAGGCTACTTAATATTGAGAAAAAGCCCCAATCAGAATCAGGCAAATGTCCGCAGCCCCGCCTCCATTATCAAATGTCTCCGTTTTTCCCCATCCACACTGACACGGAGCAGCAGCATTTCAAAATGAAAACGGCCTTTTCAGCGTATTCAAAAAGCTCTGTTTTCGGCGCTCAAAAACTCTGGCGTAGTGTGGATGGATGGCGTAACCGTAGGAAAACTTAAATGTTTTAAAACTAAAAGTGTAAACGGGGCCTTACTGACAGAGCTGTGATTAAAAACAAAAACCTATTGGCTGTTTTTTTTTTAAAGAGGAGGAGCTACTCTGTCCCACTCTCTTTTCGTTTTTCAGTTGAGATTATGTCAAACATCGAATAAAAAGCACATTTCAAAGCACTTCACGGGACCTTTAAAAACAGATGTGACAGCCTAAACAATGCTTTCAGATTCATTTTAATGACAAATAAACTGTTCCCAAATGTAAAATGTTTGAGGCTTTTCGAAGGCATAGCTTTTAAAAATATTGTAACAATGAACTCTATGACCTTTTGGTTTTATGAGTTTGGATTTTTGTGGAAAAGTTAGGGTTTATAAATAGACCTACTCCCCGTCTGAGTGTTTCTGCCTTATTTTAGGCCTACCGAAGTGGATTTGAGTGAGAATGTCTCCAAGACTCTCTTTAGAGACACACTCACTATACATGAACAGTAGCCCATACATATTACAGCAGTAAGACTTGTCCAACATTAAGACTTTAACACTTTGGTTAAACATGTTTGACTTGGACCTTCTGTTATTTTGACTTGTTCTGTTTCTGCTTTTGATGTTCTGCATACTGGTACTAGAACTTTCAGTTTCTAATTTAATTTCTTTTTTCCTACAGACAGAGTCTGATATTGACCTTAGCTCATATCGTCAAAAAAGGTAAGATTTATCTGCAGTACACCCAGGCATTTTCTGCATACATCCAGATATTTCCTGCATACATTGATTTGTACATTTTTCACCAGCATGTGGTTTGTATTAGACTGTCCAAGAAACAGCTGCTCAATGCTTAACAAGACATGCGAACAGAAAATTCCCACAAAACTATGAGACATTCCTGCTCTAGAGCAAATAACTCATCAGTAGGGCCAGACGGAATCTGCGGACGTTTTTTGCTATTTCTGCGGAGAATTTTGGTAAAAATCTGCGGATTTCTGCGGAATTATTTTGGGAGTATCATAACTAAAACCTTAATATGTTAAATAAAAATAATATCTTTTTAACTAGTATTTAATGTTTAAAATGCAAATCCAATTAGATTAACTGTAAATAGTTAACTTTAAGTAAATAAACAGAATTAATGATGGGCTTAAAATCTGCGGAAATCTGCGGAAAATCTGCAGAAAATCTGCGGAATTCTGCGATCGCAGATTCTGTGTGGGCCTACTCATCAGCTGCCATAGAATCAGACTCTCTTTGCATATGTTACAAAATCAGTCATATATGACAATTTCAGCTGAATTGATAAGCTTTTCATTAATCTATGGTTTGTTAGGATAGGACAATGTCTGGCTGAGATATCTATTTGAAAAACTGGAATCTAAAGTTTCAAAAAAAAAAAAAGTAAATACTGAGAATTTTGCTTATAAATTTGTTTAAATGAAGTGCTTAGCAATGCATATTACTGAATAAAACGAGTTCTGGTATAATTGCAGTATGACATTTATAAAATGTCTTCATGGAACATGATCTATACTTAATCAGGATGTCTGCGGGGTCTTTAAAAGTTTTAAAAGTTGATAAATCATTGTAGAGAAATTTAAGGCCCTTAAAGTATTAAAAAGTCTTAAATGCTGTTTTGCAAGGTATTCAATTTTCTATCCTTTTTGATTATGCAATGTATTGTTGTATGCTAAAGTTTGACTGAATTAAATCTCCGAATATCAGGATGCTGTGTAGTTTATAAAAGCAATGAAATCCTACTAGATTTGACATCATGCTGCTTTGTTTACTGCAGTAACCAAGGCAACACCATTATTTCTGCAGTTCTGTAGGCGCCAACCTGCTGAATTAAATAGATTTAATAGATTTTTATTGAATAAATGAATAATGTTTTAGTTTTGGATTAATTTCTTACATTAGTATTTAGAAATTATACTGCAAGTTAATATCTCGCCAGTGTTTCTAGTTGAAAAGTGGTTATAAGGTCTTAAAATGTATGGAAAGAGTCTTAAAAAGGTCTTAAAAGGTATTGAATTTCACTCTCTGATTCCTGTATATACTCTGTTAATATTTAAATTATTTTGGCAAAAAAAAAAAATTGATACTTTTGACCATAATACATTTTGGCATAATATGTTTTGGACTTTTGCCAAAAAATATAATCATGCAACTTAAGACTGGATTTGCAGTCTAGTGTCACATTTCAAACTGATTCAGATTATTTCTGGGTGGTCGTTGGCATTCACTTAATTGTCTTACAGCAGAGTGAAAGGAATATATGCATCAATGACCATCATGTCTTAGCTTTGGAATTTTAAGTTCATCAGCAGTAATTTTACTCTGTAGATCAGAGTTCAGGTAATTACCTGTAACTTCATTCCTGTGAACGTCTCTCATTGTGAGTTTATGAAGTTATGCAACACTGCTCTTATGTTTGCAATTAGAGCTTGAAGAGCAATTGATCAAGTCATTATTCTTTTAAGGAACAATTTCAATGTTCATGTTTCCTCTTATGTTTTTATTTCAGACACTTCTCTTGAAATAATTCCAGTAGATCAACTTTTTTGTGTGCTAGGTGGCCTGTTCATTTGTTCAACCAATCAAAGTTTTCCAGCTTGAGGGCTTGGCTATAACCTACTCATCAGTATGTGTGAGCGGTGGCTGCTTCTTATTGGCTGATTGTCTGTGTTATGACTCATGTCAGCAGCAGGAGAACACACCCTCAGTCCACGCCATCAACATGTTGAGTTTAACATGCAAGTGTAGAGTGAGTGAGAAATGAGGAAGCAAAACACTGTGTTTTTTCTCTCAAATGTATAGCTTTGAGCACTAGTGCTAACAGACTGTCTTTATGAGACTTTTTCAGTTTTATTTATTTATAGATGTAGCACTGAACTTTGTGTCTACTGATAATGGTGTTTTTATTGCAGACCTTCAGGTTTTTTATATATAAATAGCAGACATGCACACATGCACTGCGGCTGGGAAGTGGTTGACACTATTTTTGCTGCGTTAGGGACTTTGTCGCACCTCTTTTTCTTTGTGGTTTTTGCCATCAGACCAGTTAGCCTACTTAATGTTTTGTGACACATACAACTGATCACACTACACTGAATGTCCTTAAAGTGTAATGCGAATGTGCTGGTGGTGTGGTTATTTCACGCTTTAGTTCTTCTCTGGTTTATTTTGGCTAAACTGTGCAGCCAGAGGTCATGCTGACACTATTTCTTTGAGTCTAGCTTCAAAATCATCCACATTAGTTCATAACAGTTAGTGTTTATGTAATTTTTGTGTAAGCTGCATTTGAGAGATTAACAAGATATGTGCTGTATTTTACTCAAACACGTGTCACTTTCTGTGAATGCACAAATATGTTGCTAGTCTTGCTCCAGAGAGATTATGTCCATATTCAAGTGCAATGAGTAATTGCTCTGTCACTCGACAATTGTGTGACATCAGAGCCGTTATAAGTTTATATTGGTAGTTTTCCTCAAGCATGGATATTGATAAAGGATTTAAAGAATATTTAATGAGTTAACGGTTGTAGAAGTCTTTCAGAGTTATTGTAGGCATCTTAAACTAAAACCATACTAAACTAAAACAAAATCAAAGACCCGTTAAAAAAACAAAACAATTCAGGCACATTATAAAAATGCTAAAAAACACTTGACAATGTTACTGCAAATTTAACTAAATTAGCAATAATAATTAAAGCTGCAACAATGAATCAATTAAATAGATTAAAATGGATTACTTAAAGCATTGGCAACAAACTTCATAATCAATTTGTTGTGTCGCACAATGCAGAGATGTTTGATTATTAAAAAAACTTTAGTTAAGCGCGGAGTGGAGTGAACGCACTCTGCAACTCTCGTGCACTGATGCCAGCGGAATTCGGCACTTCATAGGCACACTCTCAGAAATAAAGGTACGCGAGTTGTCACTGGGGTGGTACCTTTTCAAAAGGTACAAATTTGTACCTAATAGGTCCATATTAATACCTCAAGGGTACATATTGATATCTAAAAAGTACAAATGTGTTCCTCTTACAATTTGTAGGTACTAATATATACTTCTCATGTACCAATATGAACCCTTCAAGTACAAATGTGTAAATTTTGAAAAGGTACCACCCCGGTGACAGCTCACGTACCTTTATTTCTGAGAGTGCAGGACAGAGAAAAAAAGGAACGGAAGTAACGTTAGAGGAAAGATACATGGCAAAGGCAGAGAAATCTGTGCGACCCTAGTCATCCAAGGTGTGGGAGCATTTCACACTAAATAAACAAAAACAGCATGACATAAACTTTAAACAGAGCTTAGATGCGTTGGCTGGCGCTGAGCCAGAGAAAGACGTGTCATATTATCACAATTATGTAGTGTTTTTAACCACCCAATGCTTATTTTATGTTTTAGACATGCAAATACATACAAGTACTAGTAAAACAGTACATTTAGAGTTTGTAAAACACACAAGAAAGTTTATGGAAGTCTAACAATCTTCTCAAATATAATTTGGCAATGTGTATTATTCATATCAGATATAGTGAAAGTAACAGTAAAGTTCAATCTATTCCTCTCCCAACTGGCCAGCCACTTGCTTGCATGCATTTTGGGAGTAACTGGTAAATTTACATGCTGAATCCTGCGTGTTTTGCTTTTATGAATGAGGCATACGACCGGACGCAAGTAAACATGGCGATGCCCATTTCATGTTATAGATCACGGTCAAGATCATTTATACGTCTTTTAAACAACAAAAACACTCACTTACACATTTTTGTGAATTGTAATATCAGGTAGTTAATGACATGATGAGGAAATGTGTGAATATTTTGTATTGAAGCAGAAAAGCATAATAAAAGGGAAACATCTGTCACACAGCGCTATTGTGGCTGCGGTGACAAACATGACACGTGACAAACATGACGCGTCACCACAGAAACATTAAGGGTGAACGTTCTAAAATAATGATAGCCTAACAAAACTCACACCTGGGGCCAGATAGAATCTTTTAAACTCACCAATGAAAGGGTTAATAACAGAAGTAAAGCAGCGGTGGTATAGTTACTTTGCATTGCAAGACTAAAGACACGTTTTTATTCACTCGCCTTTTTTGGATAATTTTTCAATCTGTTGTCATGTATAGCTGCACTGCAAAAAAGCTTTTCTTATTTAGTAATTTAGTCTCGTTTCCAGTCCAAATATCTAAAAACTCCAAATCAAGAACAGACAAGAAAAATGTCATGAAAAAATTAAGTGATGCTTAAAACTTCTGTTTGAGATGATGTCATTAACATTATTATTCTTGCATTGGCAAATAATTTTCCTTGTTTTAAGCAAAAAATCACTTAATTTTGAGGTGTTTTTTCAGAAAACAAGGCATAATTTCTTATGCTATTTCATGTGTAGTATGTATCTTGATTTAATTTTGTTTTAGATATTTGGCTTGAAAACAGGACAAAACTACTAAGTTAGTTTATTATTATTATTATTATTATTATTATTATAACAGCTCAGGGATGTTTAAAGACAACATGTGTGTGCATTTTCTAAAGATTTTAGTTCTGTTTTTGAATAAAGGGTTGGAAATAAATGCTTTTCTTTTTTTTTTAAATCCGATTAATCGATTAATAAAAAAAAATAAATAATAATAATCGACAGATTAATCGATTATTAAAATAATTGTTAGTTGCAGCCCTAATAATAATAATCATCAACTAAAAATGATTGTTGTTGTAATCTCACAAAATTAAGGTTTAATGTCATTTTAATTCTGTTTCTTTTAAGTTGAGGCTAACTAATTCCCTTCAGCTTTCCTTGTCATTTAACTTTATTTTTTCCATGTTTTCAGTTGACAAAATGAGCAGTTTTTGCTTCAGTTTGAAGTTTTGAAGTGACTTTGCAAATGCTAAAAAAATCCTCGAAGACATCTATGCCTGTTATCTGTTCAAAACAATAGTAATACCTTAGGCCAATAGCAGGGCACACCCTAAAAATCAATGAAATCTCACCCTAGGGACCATATCATTTTCATAGATTCATTTCACTATTTACTCTGCCAACAGCAAAATCTCCAAAAAAACGAGGAAGGCACTGTTAAATAAAGTCTAGTACATTGTGAAGGGTTGTTAAAGGCATCAAACTCACAGCTAGATTCAAATATACATGAAAATTTTGACTTTGATCCAAATCTAAGGCTTTTTTCAGTGGAAGTACCTGAACTTTAATGTTAGGTGTAAACCTGATTCTTCCATGCCAGACAAAGCCTGTTTGTTGCTGCTTATGTGTAAGTGTGGGTGTTTCTTACACTTTGCCTAAAGGGAAATAGAGAGGCAGCATTTGATCCTTGTCTGGCCTTGCAATTTATTTTTTAGGGGCAGACAAATGAAGTGCATTCAATTCCAAGAACTGTTGAGTCCCCCTGCGCACCCCTTATTTTACAGTGTGTCGTCTTTGTTTTGCAGTGCATCCTCTCAGCGGGGGAACAGTAGACCCATACGCTTTGAGCCTCCAATGCTGGACTTTCATGAACAGTAAGTCAGCTCTCACCTGGTTGTTGACACATATGACTATATGACACTGTCTGATAGTGTCATATGACATCAAATGATCTTTTCCCAAATGTCTCTGCTGAAGAAATTAATAGTTTAAATATGTTAGTAAGTTCTTGAATACTGGAGCTATACATGTAACAGAACACTGATCATACTATTTTCATTAGGTGACTTAATCCAAGTAATGTGTGGTGGTTTTCTACAGAAGTTAGTCATTACATGGAATATTTTAACATCTGTTCTGCTGTTGTTATATTTAATCTTTTATGTACTTTAGTATATGTCATGTTAAGTAGCTGAGTGCCAACACCCATTTCTGCCTCATAAGATGCATCAGTTTTATTAGCTCACATCCCAGCAGGTCAGGTGATCCCTACAGCCTCTGACTCAAAGTACGTTCCATTCAGATGTGATCATTTGTTTGCTTTATAGATCAGTTCAATTTGTAGCCTGGAAGTATTGGCTTTTTAGAACTCACTTGGGAATTTGTAATGGGTTTTTACAAAAGCCATTTTGGATTTATGAATGAAATAAAGTGGATTACATTTATCGAAGAAGCTATATTACTTGATTTGTTTCACAGTTTAAATAGAGGGGATTACAAAGAAGGTTGAACATTCTATCAAAAGCTTTATTTCAGGGCTGTTGAAGCAGTTATTCTATGTGCGCTACATAATTATCATTTATGCAGTTTGAAATGCACTTTTAAGTGTGTGGAGGAATAAAATTGGTCCTATATTGTCTTCACCAAGACCTGTGACCGCAAAAGTCTGCTCTATGCCAATGCACTCCACTCTAAATCTCACAGCCCAAAGTACATGTAATGCTCTCACTCAAGTCTCATTACTTTTCTTAACATCAATTTTCTTTTTGTAATAAATGTCTAATTTACAGTACATATTTTGCAAGCCATTAAGTTACTTGTATAGCAGTATGGCATATTATAGTGCTAACCTGTAAATAACAGCTAATTAATGTATTCACATCTAGTCATGGGTCGATAACCGTTTACAAGGTATACCGCGGTTTGGAAAAGTCAAGGTTTTAAAACTGCCCAAATATTCTGCTGTGCCGTTCTTACGGTATATGTAAGATTTGTTTATTTATTTATTTTTTAGTTTTTTTTAAAATAGTTTTTTTTTTAGTTTAAATTGTAAAGAAATCTGTGTGTTTGAAACTAATGAAGGAAGTTAATGATTCATTTAAATTATTTAGCCTGACATGTTTACTGTTCCAAAAGCTTTAAAAATTTCTCAAAATAAAATATATTGTGTTTAAAGGGGAGAAGTTTTGTTTTTTACCCAGACATTTAAAAAGAACACATTTTAGAGCAGTGATCACAATACCGTGAAACTGTGTTACTTTTATCCAAGGTTATCATACTGTCAGAATCTTACACTGGCCCATGCCTATTCACATCTCTATGATAAGATGCTTTTTTTATCTTCTGATTTGTCATGATTGTTTTGTTCTGATTATTTTGTTAATAAGGAGTATGAATGTCATGGTCATTTATTACTATTATTAATTTATTTATTAATTTTATTTTTTATTTTTTTTATTATAAATTTACAGTCACATGTATTGAGGCAGTTAAGGGCACACGTTTTACAAGATAAAATTTTGATGCCAGGATCCATTGAGCTTCAGATCCTCTGCCATATTCTTGTTGAAGAATAAGTGAATATCTGTTTTGTCATTATAAGCTCATTCAGTTTTTAATTATGGCATCCATTGTCCAACTGAACTAAATGTTGCTTATTTCTATAAATAGGCAAGGTGACAGTCTGGGAGGCACAGAACCAATTTTATCCAAAGCTTCTCTCAATATCATTAGTAGGATTAATTGGTTCTGTAGAATCTGCACAAAATATTGTTTCAGCATTGATATGGTAGTGTGTGCAATAATAGTCACGTTAAAGGATATGCATTGTGGAGTCTGGATTATAGGACACATGAGATTTGTGGAGTCACTGCAGAGTTTAGACAAAACAGTGACAGTTTATTATTTGCATGTGTTTATGCAAATAGTTTAACGCATTCAGGAGAAAATGTTAGAAATTTACCATTTGTAACTTTAATGAAGATTATTTGTATTGAATTATTTATACAATGAAGACTAAACAGTGTTATTTTACATTTGATTATTTGATATCTGTAGCTTAATACTGCTAGACTCCCCAGACAACCATAAAGCATTGTTTGTTTTACTTTTATCTTTGCTCATAGGTATTTATTATAATGTTAAAAGAATCATCGCTATCAGTCTAAATTGATCAATTCTTTTCAAATAGAGCTATGTACAGTGCTCAGCATATACAAGTACACCCCTCACAAATCTATCTTTTAAATTCATATTTTTAATAGGAAGCTGTACAATATTATATTTGTGCATACATTAGATTAGTCAGTACTGAAGCCAAATCTGGAGCTTATCTAACTAAATAACTTACGATAACGGTCCAAAAACTAGTGCACACAAATTTATGTTATAGAAAAATAATAAATACAAATTTTAAAAAGAGGAAAAATCAAAAGAAACAAAAATGTTGACGTTGAAAAATTTTTGTAGGTCCTACATTTTTTTTTTGCAATATTTTGTTTGAATTTAATTGTATTATCATTCAATTTCTAATTATGTTTGGTGACTAAAATATTAATTTAATAACAATATCTATTTAATAAATTTGTTTTGCTTAAATGCACTAAAATACATTGGCTATAATCACTGAGAAATAGATAAAAATATTCATTTTCAAAACTGGGTGTACTCATTTATGCTGAGCACTGTAAACCATTTGATGAAATTGTATTCATATCTCAATATATATTGAAGATAAACGAAGTATTGCAATGTCAGTTTTTTTGTAGCATAGTGTTTCCCCAATTAAGATGCTCACTTATACTAATCACAGTGAAATCCCTTCAAACTTATTTTTACCTCTAAGCAAAAAAAATAAATAAATAAAAAAATAAAAGTTTACTTGTGAGTATATCACAAAAATTGTTTTTCCATTACATGGTATGTTACGGTTCGACACAGTATGGCTCACTTCAGCCTCTACTGCTGTGACATCATCATAAACATGACACGAATGCACAAAATAAACCAGCCCACAACACAGAGGCAATGAATACCCCCAATTTAATGGTGCTCTTGTGCAGCTGCTGCTGATTGTTTAAATATAGAGTGTTTGGTGTTTTGTGTCTTAAATCCAATGACGCTTTTTGTGATGCTTGACATGATGATTCTTTTAGAGCAGTCGGTGTCAGCAATGTATATATGTCATGTTTTGGTAACCGCATGGCTTGCTTGAAACCTCACCTGAGGTGGTACTAAAAAATACTAGGTACAGAACATGGTGGAAAAGCCGCCAAAAGTGATCAGTACCGAACCGAATGGCCGTATCATGCAGTGGAAAATCGACTATAAATGAATCTTTGTTAACTTAGTTTTTCTACCTTTCAATATCTTAAACTTTGTTCTTAGCTTCGTTTTACTGTGCGCTTATGTAGATGTACAGCTTCTTTACAGCAGTATTTAAACACTAACCTTAGCCCTTGAGCCAGCATATGACAAAGGGGACTTTTGAGATGGGCGAGTGGCACTGAGAGGACTGAATCTTTAGAAAGGTGTTTTCCATGCTATAGGTTATATCTCAACTAGCTTCTTATTCCACTCCCTCTCCACACCTCTCACATGCTCTTCTTCTCCCAAATATGGGTGTATGAGAAGTTTCTGATGGTGTTCTCATAAATAGCTTAATTCATTCCTCCTACTATTTACTCTCAAGATTGGCTTAGACATTTCCGATAAAAGGATCCAAAGGTCTAATTTTACGTATATTCTGCAAAACGGCATATCTGTGAAACATACTTTTATTGGACTGTCCAGCCTTTAATGGAAGATAACATATTTTAGTCCTTTCTTTCTAAAGGACTTGTTTGGCAAAAATGAGAAATTGTTTTTCAAATGTAAATATAAAGCCATATCATTTGAAAGCGTTCTGCTGAATTAATTTTAGTTTCTATAAGTTTTTTCTATTTATTTAAATGTATGACACAGTTCGTGGCTTCAAAATAGCCCCAGCTGCTAACATTGGGTTAAAAAATCTCTAGTCACCAGTTTACCAGATTAACCATCAAATTTTAGAGGTTGAAGCAGTGATTGAAGAACTGCTTGATGAATATTCTTGTCTTTTATTCACAGGCCAGTTGGAATGCCAAAAATGGAAAAAGTTTACTTACACAATCCAAGTTCAGAAGAAATAAGTTTAATATCAATATCAGCAACAACATCACATTTTCATGCATCCTTTTTTCAGAATAGGGTAAGTATGCTTTTTATTTGTAATTTTATGTTTAAATCATTAACGTTTATTTATTTGAAGTTTTTTTTTTTCCAATGGGTCTTTTATTCTGCATTAAATTGATAAAATGACATAACATCTGAATAAAAAGTTGAATTTGTCTAAAACTATTCATCAAAGATACATCACCATTTCTCAAAAAAATTAAGTTGCACTGTTCTTAAGCAATTGACCTGCTTTTCGCATTGATAATATGATTTTTTTTCTTGTGTATTAAATGATTTTTATGAACCATGACATGACATTGAAGACCACAGTGATGGCTGCTTAATTTTTTATTGTACACTATTGCAATTATTTACCATTCCACCCAGCAGAGCATAAGCGACTTGTTTCGTAGAACAAACAAAAAAAACCTTACCGACCCTAAACCTTTTAAAAGAAATACATTTTTACAAAGAAAACCCAAGGTGTGACCCTTAAAGACAGTTGTGACTTCCTGTTTAAAGCAAGCACAAAAGAGCAGACAAAATGTTTTTTTAGTTTGTGTGCCAGCTGCTGGATGTGTGTGGTAAATACCACAGTGTCTCGTGTGGCACTGGACTTGACAGAAATAACCATCCAAGCTCACACCACAGCTCATCTGATCAAGATATTAGTGGTAAAAAAAAACACCTTCTTGCTTTGTATAGTTTTGATGCGTGAAGCAGTCATTGACCATCAACCTTGCTCACATTTATGTCTGTGAAACAGTAGGACGTTGGCCTCGCTGAAACTTCTAATTAAAGCTTTTAGAGTGTGTGTGTGCTCACACTTCAGGCGGTTATAAATTAAACACAACCCACCTGTTCCTGACACCTGCATAAATCAGTTCCTCTTTGCCCTTGCTAATGGCCACACAGGCTCCAAATCAGCAGTGTGCTTGTTGGGTACTCAATAATTGTGTAGATGATTGAAATTAGGTGATGCTACATCCATGTTAACTTACTACGGTTAAAGATGGTTGAAAATGCTTGTGGTCACATTGTGTTTTGTGTCCAGAAAACAAACAAACTAAAATGTTTGTGTAGAAGCGAGTAGCATACAAGCTGTGAGTCAGAAGTCTGGAATAATTGAATATTATCTGGTTTTTTGAAAGAAGTCCCTTGTTCTCACAAAGGCTACATTTATTTGGCGAATGATATTGTGACGATTTAACATAATAGCTTTCTGTTTAAATATAATTTAGGGATAATTTATTTAATCACGGAAAGGATATTTTCAGCCACTGTTCCAGTCTTCAGGGTCACTTCAGAAATCCTTCAGAAACCATTAAACTATTAGATTTTATGTTCAAGAAACATCCCTTGTGTTCTCTCTCTCTCTCTCTCTCTCTCTCTCTCTCTCTCTCTCTCTCTCTCTGTCACTCTCTCTCTCTCTGTGTATAAGTAAAACTTTTGTTTTTAAACAAATGAATAGTTTATTAAAAAGAATTAGTTAAATATTTCCAAGTGACAATAACAATACTTATAATGGTATAAACAGTGTAATTTTTAACTGTCATGCAATCCTAAAGAAATGCAGAGCAGAATCTGCATGACTTTTATTTGGTCTTTAAAGTTTTCAACACTAATTATAACCGTTATTAATTATTCAGCATCTTTAATAATTGAGCTCTGTCACATATTAGAATAATTTCTTAAAGTTCTTATGACACTGAAGACTGGAGTGATGGTTTGTAAAAATTCTGTGTTGCAAGTTATTTATATATTGTACAAAATAAGACTGTTTTGCTGTACTTTTGATTAATTACATCCGTCCTAGATGAGTAGATCAGACTTTTAGACATAATTTAAAATATTATTTATTAGAGTTTTTTTTACTTATCTATTTTTAAGTAATTTGTATTATTTTTATATAAATTATCTATTATTATTTTTTATTTACTTTACTGTATAAAGCTTAATATATAAAAGATGTTTATAATATAAGCCCCCTTCTACATTTGAAATAACAAACTTGCATACCAAAAATTGCTTTATGTGAATGGCCTCTCATATGTAATTTTGTCCATTTGTTAGACCTATTTGTAATTATTTTCATTATTTATTTTTATTTAATATTTCTAGAGTGTATAAAAGCTCAATAAAGTTTTCTCTTTTGCGTGATCCAGTCTATGATTTAAACAAAAACTGCAGACAGTTTGAATGAAAACTTAAATCCACTCTGATAGCAGATGGTGCTTATAGAAAGGCAGAAATGCAGAAAGAATTTTGCTTAATGCTGGAAGAACCTGAGGTTTTTCAAGGTTTTTATCATCAAAATTGTATCCATTTTATTTGAAATTGTGAGTAGCGTGATGACACTAGGGTCACCAAATAAACTTTTTGGTTGACCCCTAATAGGCGTCTCAATCCCTAGGTTGTTAACCATGGTTTTATATTGTGTGTGTATGTGTTTTTGTTTTTATTTTTTTTATTTTGCATTCTTTTTTGTGGTTTATCAATACAAGCTAACAATCTTAAGTGGGGTACTGTGTATGTAGCAATGTATGCAGCCTTGCATAGATCTAACACATTCCATCATTTATCCACAGATAATTCCACCTGGAGGCAACACCTCATTTGATGTAGTGTTTCTAGCTAGAGTAGTAGGGAATGTAGAAAATACCTTATTTATTAACACATCGCATCATGGAGTGTTTACATACCAGGTACATTCCACACACTTAAAAGCATTCTATACTGTACCTGTTAATCCAGTGATCTTTGATGGTTTTTGGTCAGAGGATTTGACTGTTATTTGATTTCAGGTGTTTGGTGTGGGCATCCCCAATCCCTACAGACTCAGGCCCTTTGTAGGGGCCAGAGTTCCAGTAAATAGCAGCTTCTCTCCACTCATAAGCATCTTCAACCCACACAGTGAACCACTGCAGGTACGTAAAACAGCTCAGTGTAGTGTAGTGTAGTGCTATTAAATCATCTTCTCTTTTATCAATGGGTCATTTTGACTATTTTAAAATCATTTTTTTATGGATTCAGGTTGTAGAGATGTACACCAGTGGAGGAGACCTACATTTAGAGCTGCCTACTGGACAGCAGGGTGGCACCAAAAAATTATGGGTGAGCAGAACTTTTTCTTCACACTCCACTGTGCTCATTATTGTAAAACACTGGTGTGGTGCAATTCACTTTTATGTGCTGAATTTCCTTGATTATAGGAGATCGCTCCTTTTGAGACGAAGGGTGTGATGAGAGCCAGCTTCTCTTCTCGAGACGCTGACAACCACACAGCTTTCATCAGAATAAAAACAAATGCGTCCAATGAGGACGAGTTTATCATCCTCCCTGTGGAGGTTGAAGTCACCACAGGTCAGTTGAAATCACTCTTTTGATACTGTATTTTAAATGTTATTATGACACTGACTCATTTGTTTCATATCTTTCTAGCACCTGGTATATACTCCTCCACAGAGATGTTGGACTTTGGTACACTTCGATCACAAGGTTTGCTTTTCCCACTCCATTTAATGGCTGTAAATGGTTAGAAACTGTATGTCAGGATGCTTAAACTGTTGGAAAACTAACAATTCTCTCCGTCCTTTCATTTTTACAGATCGACCAAAACAGCTGAATTTGCATCTGTTAAATTCAGGAGCAAAAGATGTTTCAATCATGGTAAGTTGTATGGCTTAGTCTTATGGAACACTCTAAAGCCGCGGTCACACTAGAGTTTGAGCTTGCGAAATTCTGTCGCACGGTGCTGCGAAAAGGGGCGGGATTAAACAAGATGATTAGACATTAAAAAAAGCGAGAGATTGCTCCATGTTTTAAATTTCTGTTCAGAGAGGTCATGTTTTGATCCTGGATTGTTCTCACGCAGTCAAGTGATGCGATTTCGCAGGTCAGAGTTCACCAAGCTTGAACTTTGCACTGCAGCGAAATGCGAAACTCGACGCATGACCCTGCGTTTCCGGTCTGATGCATTCGCGTGCGTATGAATGGAAGTCTATGGGGAGTAAAGTCCAGTGTGACCGCGGCTTAAGCCAGGGGTGCTCAACCCTATTCCTGGTGATTGACCTTCCTGCAGTTTTCAGTTGCAGCCCTTATCAAACACACCTGCCTGTAATTATCAAGTGCTCCTCACGTTCTAAATAATTGGTTCAGGTGTGTTTGATCAGGGTTGGAGCTGAAATCAGCTCGAAGGTCGATCGCCAGGAACAGGGTTGAGCACCCCTGCTCTAAGCTGATGCCAAAGAACAAGCGGCAGACAAACTGATTGTGTTGTCAAAGTTGCATGTGAGCACACCAAACAGACAACAGGCAACTGAAATGAGAATGTACATTCTGCACCTGTTTGAGAGGATGTACCTTTCCATACTCGCAGGTGTCAGTAATGCTGAGTTCAGACTGCATGATTTTTAAAGTAGTCGTGTTACATTTGTTTTCACACTGCTGACTATCAGGGCTAGCGTTTGGTCGCTGCTTTGTTTACACTGCAAGATGGATTGACAACAGGGGGTTTCACACTGGATGACTTTAAAATAGGAAGAATCGCAGACAACTTTGTCCAAATTATGTCTCACAACCAAAAACACGTAGTATATCTTTTGTTATTAACTACATAACAGGAAATAAGCCTTAAGTGGGGTAGAAAATGTACATATTTGCTCACCTGGGTTTGAAGGGAATTAGCAATTTCTTCTCAACTTTCTTTTTTGACCCGGTTGTGATATTGCTCACATGACACATCAAACAGACATGGGTGCTCCTGCCAAATTTCTACTGGTTTTTCCTCCATTTCTTGGGTTCAAATAACCTGCAAATGAGCGCTTTTAACTTCTCCCCCAACCTCCCGCTGACCTGCGGGTACCCACTCTGGTGGATGCTGCTTTCTCATTGGCTGTAGGCGATCGCCGGTGTTATTTTCAGTCAAAACTCATTTCACACGGCATGATTTGAATCGCCAACAGCTCCAGATATTTAGCATGCCAAATATCTCACAGGCATCGACGACTCATCGGCGATTCTCTCAGATCGCGTCTTTGATAGTTCATATTGTGCGATTGTTACTCACTTGAAGGAGCACCGATTTGCCTGTGATTTCAGGCATGTGTCAGCGATTTCTCAAAACCTGTCGGCGAGTCAAAATCGGGGCTAAAATTATGCAGTCTGAACTCGGCAAAACTCCTTTCAGACAAATAGACTTTAAAAAAACGGATCATGTGTGAACAAGCCCTTTTTGTAAATACTGGTAAATTCGTTCCAGCAATTTTCCGGAAAGAGAAGTCGTAACATTATCGGTAATTTGCTGGAATGCTGCTCTGTGTGAACGATGAATTAAAATAGCAGAAAAGAGCGCGTTCACGTTTAGAACGCACTGACGTGAGATGTCTACTCCAGCCAATCAGGGCATTCAGACGCATTCACATCCTCACTGCTTATGAAAATAGAAGCCTTTGAAAGCCTCTTTTCCAGACACGTTTTGCTGCTAGTTGTTAGTCAGATAATGTTTCTATGTTCATTATTAATGCCAGCTGTGGAAAAAAAATAATCACTAAAATGCTTATGATAAACCGATGAGAGTTTACCTGCAAGCCCTGTGTTCGGCTGTATTGCGCTCGTGCACGTGGAGTGCTTCAGTAAGTGCTAGCACACAAACAAATGTACATCTCAACATGCAAAAGTGTTCCTTCATGTTTACATCGAAGTTGTTCACAATACTTATCCATCCACAGAATATGTAATGTAGTCAAATGTGTACAAATTTAGCTGCGGTTCTGCCCTTGGATGTCTCTGGGACAAAAGCAGCTAAAGCTTTAAATAAAAGTGAAACCATCAACAAAAAGCCTAATATAGGCCATTTCTGGTTAATGATGTCAGAGTTTACTGGTATTTTTGAATAGATGTGTGAATGGTCTTTTCCGGAAAAATTCCAGAACGTCTTTGCCTGTGTGAACAGCACTTTTGAATCTACTGGTAAAGTCGTTCTGGAAATGTTTTGGATATTTACCGGTATCACGCTGTGAAAGGGGCTAGTATCTGTATTGTTCTACAATAGAAAACAAAAACTAGTGCTGCACTCATACAAACCATAAAGCAGCATTTATGTGCCATTTTCATAGTAGTTCTCGGTCACCACAGAGGGGTACACGTGTGCAAATGTGTCTGAGAATCTGTCATTTTTGATATTTAAGAAATGTGACAATGTGACAGCAATCGGCTTTGTGTTACCTTCCTTTATAACTTTTGCTTAATTTGTTACTTTGGTTTGTGTTCTCGTTCTCTGATTGGCTTTTACCAACGCTAATGCTGATACTACATGCTGAATCAGACAAACTCCCTCCAACATGAGCTCGATGAGAGGCAACGTGTAGTAGAACACACACACACACAAAAAACCTAGCCAAACAAATGCTCTGCTTGGTGTGTCCCGGGCTTTACATGGCTATTTATACACAATAGTTTAATAGTTACAGTTTGTTTAGATTCTTAAGATGAAGTTAGATCTTTAGCTCCCCAAGCTGTTTGTCTGATTTAGAAATACACTATATAGTACATTATATAAGGATTCATAAATAATGGGACGTTGAATTATTAGAAAATAATGCTGAGGTGATGCTAGCATGATGGCAAGCAGAGTGGCTGTTACACCTTGGGTGTGCATTATTTTCTAATCATTTAATGGACTCGAGTCGATTATTTTGCTTTTGCTATGGTTAAGTCACCTAAGGAAACTGTTCAGATGTTGCATTTAAAGACATTTGTTTGGTTTTTGTCCTCAAACTGCTGTTGTGTGTGTGGTACTTAAGCCTTCGGATATTGTTTGTTTTGATTTCTTTTAATTTTTGACAGTTGTCTGCTGTAAAATTACTGAAATCATTCAGAGTGATTTTAGTGATATCATACTACAAGTTTTCCGCTACATTCATTTTTCCATGGCGGGGCGCCACGCCACGCCAAAATTCATCCTGCCACGGCTACATATTACAGCTTCTCATTCAAAACATTGTCGTTGTTTTTAATGGCGTGGTATAATCGCACCGGAACGTATTAAAATGTATGTGACTTATAACAGCGCAAACCTTTCTGTAACCGTAGTAGTGCTGTGCGTTATTTGTTTAACCCTTTAAGGTGACATGCTGGCTGACTGACTGACTGACTGACAGGTGCGTGAGGCCAGCAAACACGGCGTATAGCTTTCAGTTAGGATGAACACAGTTTTCATAATTATACTTTATTTATAAATAAAGGTCTATGGCTCTGCATACAACAAACAAGGACTTTATCTTGCTGGAGTTTATAGCCATTTCACTTTACCTCAGGACGCATTAATGCCGCTCTGTAGGTCTATTGGGGACGTTCATAAATATTCCTAGCAAATCTAATAAAGGTTGGAGACATATTAACTACATAAACGCGCTAAATTGCACTTGAACAGCGTATATTTGAGGGCGTGCAAGAAGTTTTGTGCACGAACAGAGGAAATCCTTGCGCAAGCAAAAGATCTGCATGCTCGTATTACGCAAATCCGATCTCGACTTGTAGGACTGCGTCACGACATTTGTCATTGAAATAACGCCACAGGTAGTTCAAAAGGCCTGCCGCCACAGCTGGAAAAAATCTTAGAGGAAACACTGTACTATAATGCAGTAAAGACCTGTCTGCAGCTACTTTATCTGTGCTGTTGCCTGGAAATAATTGCACACTATAGAATGATCATCAGCCAATCATAATGACACATTCAGACCCATTCATTTTTGACCCTGGTCCTGATTTTTGTTACCATCTGTGGCCACCCGGAGCAACCATAAATATGCAGATTCAGAAAACCGTATAATATACTGTTTATGCATTTAGGAAGCTTTTCTTTATTCCATTGTTGGAAAAAAACTTTCTCAAGATTATTTGACAGAATGTTCAAAACATGAGCATTTGTTTGAAATCTAAATCTTTTGTAATGTGTTGTTGCTGTCATTTGGTGCCTCCTTGGAAAAAAAAAAGTAAATATTAATGTTAATGCTCTTAATGCGTTTTGTGTTTCAGAGTGTTAGGCCAACTCCATCGAACGAAGCTGTCACAGTTGAGTTCAAGCCAATTACACTAAAAGCTGGAGAGAGCCGATATACCAAAGTTGCAAGTATTAGTTTTGATGGTGAGTACTACTACTTTTTTTTTTGGATGGCATCACCTTTAATCTTTTGTATTGATTAACCTCTTATCCCCCCTGAAAATAATACCAGTCAGTATATCAGTAAAACTTTTATCAATATGTCAGCAGGCTTAGAATGGTTTTAAGGTAGACAATGCAATGTATTTGATTAGTATTTGATAAAGCATTAGGTCTTTTTTGCAGCGTTTCCAATTCATTTTCATTTAATGATTTATTTTAAACTTCTTTATTCATTGTTAAACATTGATCAAATTGTTTGTTTACAGAAAATATTTTTGATGATATTTGCTGTTTTTCAGCTTCAAAAGCAAGAAGATCAGACCAGTTTTCTGGAAAGATCACAGTAAAGGCAAAAGAGAAAAGCTACTCAAAACTTGAAATCCCTTACCAGGCTGAGGTTCTAGAAGGGTAAGTAGTCAGTTCCCCTGCAATACGTTTAGGGTTTTGTTACTAGTTTACATTGTGTTTATCCTCATCATTTTCAGGTACCTGGTCTTCGACCACACAGCCACCCTGTTCCACATTAGAGACAGTCCTGTAGATCCAGTGGACAGACCCATCTACCTCACCAATACCTTCAACTTTGCCATACGCATTCACAATGTGTCACTTCCTGAAGAAGCCAAGACTATGTTTAATGTAAGCTATTTTTCGAGCTGCTTTTAGATTTTTGTCAGCAGAAACCTTTCGAATGTTAAACTAAGGTAGTTTTTGTGACTTTGAATGTATACTTCATCTATTCAGGCAAGTGTTACAAGAGCCATACAGGTATAGAAACCACCAAATAAGTGCATTACAAACAGCAATGAGGTGCTTTATGTGTGGTTTTACCTATGGTCATGAGGAAGTTTTTTAATTCATTTTAAATACTGTACCTCTTGTTTGTGAAATGTTCAGTTAGTTTTGACAAAAAGGAGTGGTTAAAATGCATTTTAGTTAACTCAGATCTGCCTTTAAACTAAAGAAATTGAGATTTTATTCATTTATTTAATTGATTTTTTGTGTTTTTTACAGGTGCATAATTTCAGCACTCCAGTACTCATCCCTCCCCATGAGTCCCGCTACATTTTCTCTCTTCTTTTTCGACCAGTACGACCCTCCATTCACATCGACAGCAACATCCTTCTCATCACCAATGCTTCTAAATTTCACCTGCCGGTTCGGGCCTACACAGGCTTCTTGGAGGTAATTTAGGACAAGCCAAAGTGTGACAAACTGTTGTTAATGTAACCTAATTCTGAAGTTCAAACATTGTGTATTAATATGGTCCTGTGCTGTCATTTTAGGCATGAAACTCACAATTTGTCTTTCTCTTTTATTTAACAGCCGGTTGTTCTTCCTCCCTGCCTTCAAGAGCACATCTTAGACTTTGGTGTTCTTAGTGCCACAGACACCAGCAGTTTGGTGTTTGTTGTGGTCAACAGCAATCCAATTGAGGTACAAGGTCATCACGTTCAGTACATTGTGTGACATGTTGATGTTTGGATAAAAGCAGAAATGTCAATATGGCTTTTTCTCTATGAATACATGTTCTCTGTCCTTACAGTTGGAGATAAAGTCATGGCTGGTGACAGGAGACAGTCTGTCCATGGAATTGCTTAACACAGAAAGAGGGAACAGAAGTATAGCACTAAGCAGAATTCAAGAGCTGAAGAACACATCAGCTGCCCAATACAAAACTGTAAGTGTGCAGTCTTTACCTCTATTAGCAAAACATGTGATTAAATGCATTTCAGATTCCCTTTCTGTTTAACTTATATCAAGATAAAAACAATCAAGACACTCTTTTGGCCTTATTCTGCGATGTGGAAGTGCACTCATTTTTGCGATTTGTTTTAGAATTTCCGATTCAGTTACCTGATTAGAGAAATGACTAGGAATAATAAAGGGCAGAAAACGGTCAAACTATTTGCTCTACAAAACAAGTGTGTTCATGTCTATACACAAACCGTACAATAATATAATAAGAAAACATCTGTTTGCAACATCAACCAGCAGAGCGAGCAGTTTTTAATGCTTGAAAATCAATAAAAGACTGGAAGTCTCAAGCCAAAAAGATTACAATGGCAGCAACTACTCGAACGTAAAGAATAAGAACATTCAGCAACTGAAAAGTAATACGTGTCTTAAAGGCTAAATTTGTTTTTACGTTTTTTTTCTTTATATCGGAGGCTATATATGTTTTTTCTTATGCCAGTGTGTGTGTGTCTTATGTATGTGTGTGGTGTTAAAGCGTGATTACAGAAATCTGGCCTAGTAGCTGTTATGATGATGATGATAATAATAATAATTTTTTTACATTCCTTACACTTTTCTGGACACTCAAAGTGCTTTACACATTTTTGGGGGGGAATCTCCTCATCTACCGCCAGTGTGCAGCATCCACCTGGATGACGTGACGGCAGAAATATTGTGCCAGACCGCACACCAGCTTATTGGTGTAGAGGAAACAGAATGATGAAGCCAATTATGATATGGGGATGGTTAGGAGGCCATGATGGACGGTGCAAATTTGGCCAGGATGCTGGGGTTAAACCCTAAGGACATACTGGGATTTTTAGTAACCACAGAGAGTCAGGACGTCGGTTTGACGTCTCATCTGAAAAACGCCGCTCACTGAGCGGTATAGAGTCCCCATACTTGGCCGTTAGTGAGACCGCAGGTTGATCGCCTTCTACTGGTCTCACTAACACAACTTCCGACAGCAACCTAGCTTTCCCATGGTGTCTCCCATCCAGGTACTGACCGGGTGCAACCCTGCTTAGCATCAGTGGGCGACTATGTGAGAGTTGCAGAGAGTTAGCTGCCAGCTACCAGCTGTACTACTGCTACTATTACAAGTGCTGTTATAAAATAAGTTGTGTTTACATTTATGCTATGAACATTATAAAAGATGGAACAGTTTTATTTAGTTAGTTTATTTGTTTTGTTTTGTTTGTTTAAGTGCTAGGCAAAAAATTAACTTACCACGCTTCCACTAAACTTTGATAAACCTTTCATGTACCATCTCTGCCCAAACAGTTGTAAATGTTTTATCTCTTGTGGCCTTTATTTATGTAGGTGAAAAGACTGATTTGAAAAATTGAAAGAGATTGGAAAAATAACTGATAACCAAAGGAAGCCATACATGGCTATCTCAGTGTCTGTGTGTGTGTGCAGGCAGTCATATGACTTCCGGTGGAATCTTTGCATGTCCGCACTCGTGAAAATTGCAGAAGTGTCGCAAGATTTGTGGTTTTGCATGTCTGCAAGCACAAAAGTTATTTCAAATGATTTTCTGTCTTTTTTCAGAAAATAGTGAGACAGACTTCACAATGAAGGTTTCAGTTAGAGTATTGTCTTTATCATATATTGTTACAGTTTAGAGAAGGTTATTGCAATTTAAAGTGATTATTCCAAAGTGTGAAATTTAGTGGACCTCAGCAGCATTAAAGACAAACACATGTGCTTGCATTCATCTGTTGAGAGGATTTGAGAGGAAAGTTGACATTACCTGGAAGAGGATTCATTGCATATTTCTTGTAATGTTTTTCATATTTTAAATGTAAATGTGTGCCTCAGGTCAGGATGGGTTGGTTCATGTTGTTGCAATCCAGTATGCATGTGCATTTGTTTAGGAAAAGCAGGTGTTCATAGCTCTGTATTGCATATCTGTTTCTTCACAGGTCATTTTAGCCTCAGGTTATTATGCAGCATTTAAAGTCACTTTGGTGGCTAAAGCTCTAGAGGGAGTTTATGATGGAGCCGTACACATTACAACAGATTATGAGGTATGTTTGTCATCCACAATATGTTGTCACTTAATACTTTTTTCCAACAAAATTATCTTGCCAAAGCTGGTGCTAGGTTTAATGTTGATATAATAAGGTATCTGATCTTCATTTTTGCTCATTTGATTATGACTCAGAGGATGAAAATTTGATTGTAAAACTATTTTCAATGCATCTTTTCCTCCAATTCCTTTATTTTAAATAATTAAAATGTTAATAACCACATAAAGCTAGTGTTATTGTTTACGAACAAAAATAAGCAACATACAATATAAGACAAAATGCCAGTTATTGACACTTGTGCTTCTTAGTTTGAGACCAGCAGATTTCAGGAGGTATAACTGCAGTAGCTTTTCAGATTATTCTCCTGCTACAAGTCTGCCATTGTATAAAATATAAAAGTGAATGTTTTTTTTAATGCATGCTTTTTAAGTCTTTAGTTTATTTGTGTCTGTTTCAGATATTGACAATCCCTGTTAAGGCTCTTATAGCAGTAGGAACATTGAGCTGTTCCCCCAAACATATCATTCTTCCCGATTCATTCCCGGTAAGTTTGCAAAAACAAAGATCATATGCTTTTTTCTTCTTTTCTTTTTATAATGATGGTTCAAAAGTACCTGTTTTTTGAGATCTCAACATCATCGTGTAATGTGAGGATATGATTCATTCCTGCTTTTACCCCCAAGCACTGTTTAAACACCACTCCCTGTGTCCAGTGCCATGCGCTAACATGACCTGCTTTGCAAACCACTTTTATTTTTGAACGACAAGAGACCATTCATTAGCTTTCAAACCATTTCAGGGTGGTTTTCATCATCTGTTTTTTACTCTTGTTTTTTTTGTATGCAGGGAAAAGTAGTCCACCAAGGGTTGAGTATACAGAGCTCATTCTCACAGAAAGTAAGGCTTCAGCAGATTCGCTCTCTCACAGAGGACGTCCGGTTTCAGTACAAACGAGTTCGCAATAATAAAGTGGAATTGGAACCCAGGCGAAAGTCCAAGGTGCCAGGCCCTGTTACAACAATATAACACTATAGTAAATACACCCAGACTTAAAGGCACAATATGTTATCTATAAAACACTGGAATAGTGTTATATGTTTTACTACCTTATGTTCTTGCATTATCCCAAATGTTTCAAAGAATTTTAAAATCCTGATAAATAAGCCATTTTACCTAGTGATTCAGAATGTGCCCAGTTTTGCCATGCTTATGTCACACATCCTTGACAACTCAGCTTGATTTTTATAGAAAACACAGATGCTTTAATATGTAGTCAACTACACAGAACAGGGGCCTGTTTCAGAAAGGAGGTTAAGTGAAAACTGAGTATTTTAACCCTGAAATGAGAGAAACTCTGGGTTTTCTGTTTCAAAATGGCAGGTTTGTCAAACTCGAGAAAGCAGGGTAAGTCAAGCCTGTTTCTGAAAGAGAGGTAACTTTAACTCAGAGTCAGTTACCGTGGTAACTTACTCTGTAAACCTAACCTGGTCAGGAGCAGGTTTTAATCTCTAAACTCTGAGTTTCTGTCGGTCTGCTCCCCTTTTTTAAAGATGAAGCGGTATTTCTCACCTTAGACTTACGTTTCCACACACCTATTTTAATGTGCATTTTGGATGTGCGCATAAAAAATTGGTTGATGGAAACACCAAGATGCTAATAACTTTTGAAAATAGGCATAATAAACATATGCGCATAACTGAGTAGGAGAAACTTTTTATTCGATAAGAAAAGATGTGCATAAACTACGATGGAAACACTTTTACTGAACAAATTCCAGTATACGCATTAAAAAGGTTTGTTATAAGAGATCATATGATGATGAAAATGTGTGTGAATGGACAAACCAGCAGGCTGAGCACATTGTAAAACATCTGAAATGTTGTTTTGGTCATTCTAAAACGCCTTAACCGTTTCAGTATTATTGTATTTTTAATTACCTCCAGAGAGTCTGCAGCGTGTCAAGAGCGTCTGTTCTCCGCGTCTCATGCGCGTCTCAAACGCCACCACGCGTTCATTGTGTGTCGGCATTGTCTTCTGAGGCACAAGTCATTTATTAAATAAAGAACATGTTCATGCAGCTTCTTCTACCGCAGTATATTCAGTTTTTACTGTTGATATTTAGCAGTTAATCAGGAAGTGACAATTTTGTTCTCTTTGGTTGGATGGGAATGCTGCTTTACTCGCACATCTTTTATGCGATAATCCAGTTTTGCACATAAATTTAATTCGCATTTTTGTATGGAAACATACACTGTAAAAAAATCCAACTTACAAATTGTTAACTCAGTTTAAAATTGTAAGTTAGGTGGACATATTTTTGAGCTCAGAGTTCAATTTACTCATAAAAATGATTTAACTGCATGTTTGGAGCTGTTTGTTCAATGAAAGTAAAATATTCAGTTGAGGAGACTTTAAATTTTTATTTCTCCATATGTTCAAAAAATAAAAAGTTGAGTTAACTTTAAATTTTAAAGCAACCGGCTGCAAATAAATTTTGAGTTTATTAAGCTTCAGTGGTTGAAGTTGTGCCAAATTATTCCGTAAAGTATACTTGACTTAAACCAGCCTTTTCGGTCAACTTAAAAAATTAATTTGGCTTCAACCACTGAAGCTTATTAAACTCAATTTCTTTGCAGCCGGTTGCTTTAAAATTTAAAGTTAACTCAACTTTTTATTTTTTACAGTGTAGCTAATACATTTCAGTCACACAAAGAACAAAGTCACGTACGAGAATAGCTTGTCCTTTTTTAATAATTAATTAGCTTAAATTCACTGACCTACTAACTAGATTAAAGGGAATATTACTCCTTCTAAAAACTATTTTTTTTAGTTCTGCTTACATTATAAATGTCATATCATCCTCTACCACTCGAACTATAAAAAAGGCAGACACACAAGTGCACTTAAATCTATTAAAACTGATCAACCTGTGTAAAAGTGGGAACCTTAAATTAAACATTTCCACTAAATATTAAGCTACGGTTATATGCATTCTTGATTTGTCAAATTTGTTGTAGAATTGCACTAGCCTATTTTATGTAATTTAATGCAATTACATCTGAAATTACTTTAAAATTATGGCCAATAAACGTAACACATTACATTACTTTTTTAATATACTTATTTATTTAAATACTTTAAATGTAAACTTGTGCATTAACTTGAGCAGCTATGTTTTCCCACGCTAACTGTCTCTGTTTCACTGATGCAGTGGTGTTGCTTTTTTAAATATATGCTCATATTTGCTATAACTTTGCATGAGCACATCAAGTTCAGCTGGAGAACTTTTAATATCTGCGCTCCATTGATAATGCCTTTTTATAGTTGTGGTGTGCGCGCTTAACTCTGAGTTGGTCTACTTAAAGTTGATTGACCCAACCCAGATCAGCTATTCTGAAACCGAAAACTCTGAGTTTTTAATCTCTCGGTAAATCAACTCAGTTCAAGTTTAAACTCAGAGTTGATAAAACCTCCTTACTGAAACAGGCCCCAGCTTTATAACAGAAAAAATAATAACAAATAACATTCAACAGCGCTGAGTGATCCCCACCTGAAGCAGTGGACTGTGGCATAATAAAAGCTCTGCTGTTTTTTTTCATGTCATGCTCTCATTAGCAGTTGCTTCTTGTTTCACTTTGACAGATTTCAGCATTACTCTGCTTCATACTAGCGTGATAAGGTTTTGAATAAGTTTAAGTTTGCTGAGATCAGTTTTGAAAACTTTAGCTCAGTGGTTCCCAACCTTTTTTTGCCTGTGACTCCTTTTTCTCTGGAAAATATTGTAAGGCCCACTCCACATTTAATAATAACATCGCTCATGTAGGTTTGCAGTAGGTATGACAAAAAACTGAATGTTTTCAAACAAACACTATGTTTATTACTATATCTAGATATGTTTATGCACAAATAATAGCCTAATGTAAAATATAAAAGCAAAACATCAGTAGGCCATTTGTCTTCTGCAAATGTCTTAATAATTTGTACGACCTCATGCATTCGTTTGCAAGAACATTGGCACAGATAATGCACGGTGGCGGGGTCAGGGACTCTTTGCTTTGAGAAAATGGAATAAAACCATAGTTCAGGTAACTGTCTTGGTATTTCCTGCATTTTGTGTTTCCAGTATTGCTAGCACTGCAACCCGAAATGTTTGGAGCTTCCTCACCAGGTCCAGTATGCTTGGGTCATTACTATTAGCAGTAAGACAAATTTTTTGGACAGCCAGGGGATAAAATGAACTAAGGCAACATGATCGTTCTCCTAAATGTCCACTGCTAAATCAATTTTAAAATATGACGTGACCCCCCGAAATACACCCCCCCCCACCCCACAGAGCTCGCTGAGGCCCCATTGTGGGCCTGGACCCCCCTATTGGGAACCGCTGCTTTAGCACATCCACGAACAGGAGTCCTGTAGGATGTAATGAAGAACACAACTACTATTATTCCACACTCAGTCATAGCATGATCAAACTACACCTTGTTTGTTGTGAATATACACCCTCTAGTGGCGAAAATGACATATTGTGCCTTTAAATGCCCCAGCTCAGCTACAATAATACAATGTAGACTTTTTATTATAGTAATTGACGCTTGTTTTTTACTCCTTTTCTAGATAGCGAACATTTATTTTGATGCCAGCTTGCAGTGTGGCGATCACTGTTATGTGGGATTACCGTTTGTATTGAAATGTACGCTGCCTTTCTGCAGTTTTTTTTTTCTTGGACAAGTTGTTTTTAGTTATTATTGAATAATTTTGTCGGGGTTTTTTTTTTCTTCAGCGGAGTCTCGACCTCATGGTTTGGTAATGCAGGAGGACATGTGGGACGCTGATGTAGATCTCCACCAGCGGCTCCTAAAAAGATGGCGAGAGCTCAAGGAGCAATCAGGCCATGAGTAAGTCTGATGGATATCGCTTTAATCCAGGCTGAGATAAACACACACACAGTTGCATGTATTGTATCTTTATGCGATTCTCGTGTTTGTGAAGGGTCGAAGCCTTCTTTGAAGTGGACACAGATCTGCAGAAAAATGTGCAGGCCAAGATTTCAGCGAAGCTCAAATGGCCCTCGCTGCTCAACTCAACTCTACAACAGATCCATTTTCCTCTTACAAACACAAACAGCTCATCTGTGAGTATTTAAACACATAATTCCCTGCCCCTCATGTTTTAGTTTTTCTTTTGTGTTAGCTGCCTGTAAGAGTGTTGTATTCTAAAGCACCCCCTAGAGGCAGAGTGCAACACATTTTATCATGTTTAAATCCACTGTGATGTTTTCACTCCAGTAAAATACATTGACCTGAACTTTTGTGTTTCAAGGAGGAAGAAGTGATTCTAGAAAACTCAGCTGATGTTCCAGTCTACGTTCAGGTTCTTCCTTTGGCTTTATACCCCAATCCCTCAGTGTTCACAGGCAAACTAGCTGACAGGTAAAACTTTCCACTTTCTTTCAGGAATGTTATAGCTTATAGTTTTTAAAAATGTAGTGTGTATATATAGTAAAAGTTATTTAGTATAAATAAAATAAATAAAGTTTAAGATAATTTAAATGTAATAATTCAAATTGTATTAAATGGAGCTCAAAGTATTACAGCTAGTTGCCATAGAAAACGTATTTTTCTTTTGCTTACCTTCCTGAGATGTGCTAGAGTGAAATGTTTTGAAATTAATACAAATTAATAGAGTGGAGGGACTATGACATCAATTTGTATGCAAAAACCTGAAAGCAAATGAGCAGTTTAGCACTTCCGGTTCCCTCGTTTCAAAGTCAATGGCTTTTTTGAATGAGATTTTGGTTAAATCGCATAACCAATACTTTCACGTTTTTTTCTATGACATAAAACACATCAGTTACATTTCATTCTTGATTTTTAAAATTGGTTACATTTCTTTAAAAAGACATTTGTAGCATACGCGCATGTCTGAGCTCCAGGCAGTCAGCGGGTGCTTTGAGCACAAAACCCCGGAGAGCAGTGCACGTCGGACAGTTTATCAAGGATGTACCACTGGATCGCGTCTCACTATAGTTGTTAAACGTGATATTTAATTCATCTTGTCTATATCTAGCGACTCTTCGGTCTTTTGAATCTATCAGGTAACGTGGCACAGCATCAGTACGTTACTTCAGTCTTTCGCTTTCACATTTGTATTTAGTAATTTTTTGCATAAACCTCAGATACTGTTGGTTGGTTCCTGTTGGTTGTGCACCTTTTTTACCAACCAAGTTTGTCGATGCCATTATAACGACACAGATTACTTTGCCTATTCATGCCAAAGTCCCGCGGAAAAAGTGATTGACAGGTGGTAATTTGTGTGTAACTTATCTTTATTCATTTATGATTTGGTTATGGGTAAAACAAAGACCATGCGTGTCTGGTAGTTGAAATGGTAGGCTACAAATGATTCATTCGTTATGAATGAATTAGTTATTCATAAAACATCCAAATTGGTCGACATCGCCCAACCCTAATACTTATTTAAATATGTCTTATGATAATCTATTGGCCAATCACTAAATACTATTTAGCAATATTTACTGTATAAAACATACAGTACGTGTTTTAAAACTTTTACAACAACCTTAAAGCAAAACAAATGTATTTCCCACGTAAAAACTATCCAAAATGCATGTAGGTCTATGTACAGATGTGTGTTTTGCTTATTTGTATTTGTTTATAATATATAGAGTGGATTATAATATTATAAATAGAGAGAGTAAATAATAAAAATAAGCTGGAAAAGTTGTCACAAGCAGGTTGGTGCTGACATAACAAGCAAGGCACTGTAGTCCGTTTATAGCCTAATGTTAGCTTTTTAGTTCTTGCGTTTGCATTTAAGATCCAAAAGTGATACAATTTATATTTTTGTGTGAGGATTATCTGGTTGGACAAAACATGCAAGTATAATTAACTGTGTTTGAACACAGAGCTTATTATTTGAAATCTTCAAAAAGCCTATGGAAAAATCCTATAGGCATTTTATTGAGGGAACCAGTTGTATGCTAGCAGCCAATTGGCCTACAAGGTGACGTCATAGTTCCTCGTCTTTATAGGTATAAAAAAAAAACAATAATAATACAATTCACAACATCACACAATAAACTTGAAGTTGAAAACAGAAAACATATAGGACTGTTTAATTATAATCCTATTGAAGTGTTAACAACACTGGGAATGTGCCCTGTCTGTCCACCTAAAGTGCACCCCAGTCACCCAAATTGATAAAACGGTTTATTCTTTCCAAACAGAGCAATTCAAGTCATCTGGTGAAAATGTCTGTATTTTTCCATATCCCAGTATGCATGACAAAAAAACGAAATATCACCACTTTAATACTTATAAAAAATATATGTATTTAAATATTTTTATTTTCAAATATTGTGGAGCGCTGCTAACTGAGTTCTTCATCTAACATGCTTTATATATGTATTTTTTAAAGGTTTCCTCTTGGAAAATTGTCAAACATCAACCTGGACACAAATACACTGGAATTCCTGGTCCAGAAAAATCATGTACGTCCAAATAAAGAACTTGCTGTGACCATGCAGTAGCATTTTATTCTGTGATTAAATCAGTTTAATTAAATTCTTTTACTCTCAAAAATTCTTTCGTGATATTTAACCATTCAATAAATGCTGCACAGTGCTTGTGGTGTTTCTCTATGCTGCTAATGGTTTCTGTTTTTGTTTGTTTGTTAGTCTTCAGTGATGAAGAGTTCCACAGGTTTTGTTGAAGGATCGACAAGGCCCTATGTATATAACATGCTCCTTATGCCTGGGGAGGTGAAATCCTTCAATGTGAGGTTCAGACCCACCACCAATCACAGTGTCTCTTCTCTGCTAGTTGTCAGGTGAGCTTAGTAAGCTAAAAAAAATGCTGAAAAAAGCAACAACATGTAAATTAATGTTGTTAAAATAATGTAATGTTGTGTTTGCACAGGAACAACTTGACAATCGTAGACTTGATCATGGTTCATGGTCAGGGCACCACAGAGAGTCTGAGATTGGCCGGTAAAGCCCCAGGTCTTGGCAGCTCTCTGAGGTTTAAACTTACTGAGTCATTCCTTAAAGACTGTTCAGAAGGTGAGTGAGAAATCAAATCAAAAGTTTACATCAGGGTCATGGAATATTTGTCAGTTCAAGACATTGATTTTTTTCAAGTTATGAAATATCAAGGATTTTTGTTTCTATTTATCAAATTGTAATTTTTCTATACCATGTATTTTATCGCAATCATTGATTATTGTTATAGTTTCATAGCGGTTTCATATAGTTAGGCTGTTTTTCAGCTACATTTTATTCCTTTCTTGCATCAACTGTCAATCATTCACTCTAATTCAGATGTAGTCACCAAACTGTACAGGTTGGGATAATAGACATTTTTGGGGGCTTTGGCTTTAAAATAACCACTTAGAAGGGGGACTCTATTTTAAAGTACTAGGTGCAAAGTCTAAAGCACATGGCGCAAAAGCATTAAGGGCATGTCCGAATCCACTTTTGCTATTTTAAGGACTGAAAAATATGCTCTGCGCCCCGGCGCATGGTCTAACAGGGTTGTGCTTATTCTCTTAATGAGTTATGGATGTGTTTTAGAGATGCCACAATTCTCAATACAATATTTAACTGTTCGGTACGACATCCACGGTTCAGTACGCGCTTGTGAATTTAGTTTTTTCTGGTTTTACGTATAAATAATTTATGTGCATTTTATTTCTCTCCGAATTGACTGTTTGTGTGTGCCTGTAAGTCTACGAGCTGAGATGAGGAAACTCCTCCCCGCGAGTAAATATTCAATCACTACTATGCTCTAAAGTTAGGGGGTGCTCAATCATCATTCCACACTTTAACCTGGTGAGCTGCGGTGAAGTGAGGCAACACAGTACGAGGAAGCACCGGTGTCTTTCAAATCCGCGGCGTGGGGACATTTCGTTTACACATATAGACTAATTGAACGGAAACACTTCCAACATGACTGCACATCTGCGGCGCCATCACCCAGCAATATCACTGTCTGAAGGCAGGATAGCAGAGAAGGTAATAAAGTCCTCCATAAAACAGCAATCCCTCGCTGAATCCTTCCAGCAAACAAACGCAACTGGTTCCAAAAGACACATAAAAATAACAAAGGCAGTGTAAAGTTTAATTAAGATATATATATATATATATATATATATATATATATATATATATATATATATATATATATATATATATATATATATATATATATATATATATATATATATATATATATATAATTAAAATATGTTTATTTGAAATGGTCAATTTATGTTCATTAACTTCACATGCATGTTTATTTTCAAAATGTAGAAATTTATGTGTTCCCCAGTTTGTACATAAGCTACCAGCAGCTGTGAGATTTCAGTGTTCAATTTTTTTATTATACAATACACTAGAAACTAGTGTACCTTTCTTGGCTTTGAAGTAAAATAAAGGAGTATTGCAATAAATTGTTTTTATATTTTTCTCTTTCTTACTGTTCCTATTGCCTAAGCATAGAATAACAAAAAAAAAAAAACACTTATGTGTCAAGCCATCAGAACCGAACCAAACCGAAAACCGTTGTAAAAAACCGAGGTATGTATTGAACCATAAGCTAACTGTATTGTTGCATCCCTAATGTGTTTTGAGTATAACGTGCATTAAACCAATCTGTCTCATTTCACAATCGCTTTAAGAATCAGTTGTGTCGTGCCATGGTGCATTTGCTGTTTACATGGCTGATTTTGTAAGTGGAAAAACTGAATGCTTCACTAGCGAGAAAACAATTAAACAGACCATCTGCATCGCAACAAAAAAGAACAAGCCTCCTCTATTCACCTTCTTTACTTTCTCTTTACTTTACTTTTACTCTTTACTTTACTCCTTTACTTTCATGGAGTAAACAATTTCCGGTATTGTATTACTATATAAATTTGCATATATATATTTTATTATATGCATGATATCTTATATATTATCATTTGTCGCTGAATGATGTTCAGTGCTCAGCCGTCAGAAAGAGCGTGATGTCACTTGAGTGATGACGTACATCACAGACACATACTGCCAGCGCTCAGCAGTTAGTTAAGCTCCGTCGCAGAAACTTTTAGCTACAAAATGAGTGCCCTGAATACAGATATGAATGAACAAGCGTCCACAAGTAAGAATGCAGATGAAATAGTTGATAAGAGAGGAAAGACTAATGCAGTGGTGTGGAAGTAGTTCGGCTTTTAAAGTTCTGATAAACGTATAGTTTCGGTGCTCTGCAAAATGTGCGGGAGAGTGGTGCCGACTAGCAGCGGGAACACATCAAATCTGTTTCACCTGATAAAACATACTAAGAGTGAGAAGATGAGGCATCATAAAAGTTTAAGCCAACCTCCCCGACACCGAAACCAGCGGTATCAGAAGAGAAGGCAATGAAGCAAACACAGATGCTATGAGGCGCCGTGTAGGATTGAAATCAAACTTCGCTTATCAACACATACATAAAACACGTGATGTGCATATACACCTATACTATTGAATGTTCAAAACATGTATGAAACTTGCGCATATACATATAAACTTGATGCATGCATACACCCACATACACACGCACGTACATATAAATTCGATCCTTGCATATAATCAATCCTGGCATAAACACCCAAATTAACACTCACATTATACACAAACTCGCTGCATGCTGGCTCACGCAAACTTACAAAATAAAATTCACAAACATATTTATCAGGAATCAGGTTATTGCAAAGCTGATGAAATAGAAAAAATGTGATTTAATAGAGGTATAAAATCTGTTAAATAATGAAAATGTGTTATATAAAATAATATAAAATATTAGTCGATATAAATAATCTGTATAAAATATATAAGAAATATTTTGTTAAACCTTTAGTTAGGTAATTGTACACAAATATAATTATTTCACATTTCTTGTTTGTAAAGGCTATTTTTTCCTCACACACCTAATTTGTGGGTACAGACATTCATTGTGTGCATTCTTGCCAGTTTTTTTTTGTGGCTTTTTAATATTGTCCATATCGATATCGGAATTATATCGTATCAACCGAAATTAAGAAATATATTGTGATATAAATTTTTGCCATATCGTCCAGCCCTAGCCTACATATTTAATTTCATTTGATAAGCACAAAGATTTGTTTCAAAACTATTTATAAATTCAGCTCTCACTTTCAGCAAATGAATAAATGAACAATAATAACGAAGTGTGGTCAAAAAACAGAGTTATATCCAAACACATGTCCTATTCTTATGCCCCATATAGTGATGCAGACATCTCCAAAACCGACAGGTGGACAAATCTAAACTTGTTTTTATTCAAAGAAATATAAATATGCATATAATAAATAATACTGTTAATAATAATAACATTATACAATTGCAAATTGTTATGAATAAACTGAACCCATGGCATGGAGGTAGTGTTTTAAATATTTATGTTGAAAATAATTTTTGTAACATTTTAATCCTTTATTTTTTTTTTTTATGTGTAAAGATATTTGTGATGATTGCTGTACATCCTGTGTGTATTAAGCAATGTTTAAGCATTTGGACTAACGTGCTCTGCGCTGGACTTTAGACCAGCTTTAGTTGGTCAGTGGCGCAGTCTATTTCAGTTCCTCAAAATAGCATGTGCCAACAGTGCACCTTAACACACCTTCTTTCTAGACCGGCACCCCCATGAGTCCACGAAGTGTACCAAATGGTGAAATGTTGCACAAAAAGTGAAAATTAGGGTTGCGCTAGTCTGAAAATAGCAACAAATCGCGCCAAACACGTCTTGCGGCTTCTTGCACCAGGTGTATGATAGGGCCCTCGGTGTTAAACTAGATGACAGAAAAACTAAACATAAAAATTTGTCAAACTACTTTTGAGCTATAAAATATGGGGGAGGGAGCACTTCACCGCAGTACCTGATTCTTTTCAGAATTTGAGATAATTACTCAATTGTGCTCACAGAGTTTAAAGTCCTGCAAAATAACGCTCAAGCTTAAACCATTTTAATATTAGGCGAAGCACAAAAAGCAGCCTGTTTTTCCATTGATTTATAGCTTATAGAAATTCTTTTTTTTTTTTTTTTTGGTCAGGGAAGAGTCATTGAAGTTGATATTTGGCTTAGAGTGGGAGAAACCCTGTTCATCGGTACCAAATGGTTTGCGATCCTGTTCATGTATTTTTACACACTTGTGCTAAAATGAGCGCGTGTCTTTCTCAATTATACCAGTTAAAGCCAAGGAACCAAACTTCACTCTTAGAAGGACTTTCAGGCTGGAGAACACGGGCCTGCTTCCGATTCACATTCGATCTGTGGAGATCAGTGGCAATGCATGTGAGGGTTATGGCTTCAAAGTTCTCAACTGTGAAGAATTTGCACTCAAACCAAACACTTCGAAAGACCTCATCATACTGTAAGTGGTTTCACAGTGGCTTTTTAACCGTATATGTTATATTTCGCTTTTAAGCTTTTGTTAAAGTGACTGTTCAACTAACAACGAACATTCTGCAAGCATTTACTCACCCTTTGCTTGTTTCAAACCTTTGAGTTTTTTTATTCGATTGAACACGAAATAAGTTTTTTAGAAAAATTTTGAAAACTTAAAACTATTGACTTCAATAATATTAGTTTTTCCTTCTCTGGAAGTCAATGGTTACAGATTTTTAGCTTTCTTCAAGATATCTACTTTTGTCTAGTGAATAAATGTTCGTTTTTGGATGAACTATCCCTTTAAATGTATTTTAGAACTTATAGCATTTGTTGTTTTATTGCCTTTTATGCCTTACTAATTTGTTATCATCAATAAAACTTGGATACAAATGAAATGCTCTCTTTCATCTTGTGTTTTAATACAGGTTTACACCAGATTTCACATCATCCAGAGTGATCCGGGAGCTGAAGTTGGTGACTGCTGGGGGCTCAGTGTTTGCCTTTGTGCTGAACGCCTCATTGCCATATCACATGCTGGCAGTGTGTGCTGAGATGCTTCCCCGACCCAACTGGGAGCTTGAGCTCTACATCATCGTCTCCCTCGTTATGAGGTCTGATAGAAAATGTCTCAACCCTTGTATCCTAAACATTACAAACATTGCATATTATTCTTTTAACTAACATTAACAAAGACATGTTAGTAATGCTACAAATGAATTGCTCATTGCTGGTTAATGATGTTTAATGTATTAAAGGGATGGTTTACTTGAGTATGAGTAAATGTTGACATTTTTAATTTTTGGATGAATTATCCCAAACGTTAACCGATTTTTATGTCGAAGTTTTACTAACAAAATCCTACTGAGCTCAAACTCTTGATATTGTATATAAATTTAGGCCAAGAATACATTTGTGATGTCATGCATTTTGTTTTTATTTCATTACTTAGATCTTTTTTATTGAAATTGTATTAATTTTTAATTAATTGTTGAACTATGTGCCTGTAGCTGCATGTGATGAAATGATATTTAAATATTAACTAATATTTAATATTTGTCCAGCTCCATGTTCCTGCTGGTCATCGCTACTGCCTATCTGGAAGCCCAGGGAATATGGGAGCCTTTCAAACGACGGCTGTCTGTGGAATCCAACTCTCCCATGGAGACTGGAAAACCATTTGATCTCAGGGAAATTGTACGAATTCAAAGTGATCCAAAGTGAGTGAAAATCTTTTTATATGAACTATAAACTTGATACCATCTTTCATGAGGCCTTTAACAAAAGTGCATTTAATCTTTTCCAGCTTGAATGATTTTGCTGACTCAAACCAGAACTCGACAAGAGGAATGTATGGGTCAAGCGTTGGTGGGCGGGCTGGGGGTCGGCAAGGTGGCTCACACTCCAGTTCCAACAGCAACGGTGTTCTGCCAGACAGCAAGCCCAGATCTGGCTCAGGCCGCTCTGGATCTATGCAATCCTCTTCCACCTTTCCACTCAATAAAGATAATGGTCCAGGACTCAACCAGGTGACTAACCGAAAAGCCCGAAGTTCCAAACAGCAGCAGCAGGGCTCAGGCCTTCTGGAGGATCTGCCAAGTTCAGGACCCTCACAGTCTAACAGCACAAGGGCCAACAGTACAGAAGATCAGGATTATAATCGACTCCTGGTAGCAATGGATAAAGACCTCGACAGGCCTGAGTCTCCTGCCATTAATGTGTCTTCAGAACACAATTCACAGCAGTCTTCACAAAACAAAGGTAATAAATGACAATATAGACACAAAATAGATTAATGCCCGGAACACACCAAGCTGAGGGCAAAGAACTTGCAGTGATAAAAACTGTATTGTATGCCTTAAGGCTGATTTATACTCTACGCGTTCGCTAGTTAACTTGAGTGCAGGTGGCGTCTGTGACATAATCGCAGTGTTTGCGGAGGTACGCTTTGAGTGCACGCAGCTTCTGTGACATCATCGCAGTGTTTGCAGAGGTGCGCTTTGAGTGCGCGTGCCATGATTTCGACTGGCGGAGTACACAATTTTTTTGAGACTCGAGGAAACAGTTCGCATGGCGCTGCATTTCATTTGAGTTGAATATGAATCACTTTGAAGAGATTTTGTCTGAAACGGGTATGCTTGTACAGACATCTTTAAGATCCGTCCACGCATGATCATAGGGATAACCAGATGGTCAATAATTCTTGGCTAGAAATTGCAATAACAGTGGGAAAGGAGGAAAGTTTTTGTTAAAATGTTTAGAAAAACTTGAGGCATAAGTTTGTTAAAAATAAAAAGAAAGGCCATGGCATAAATGGAGACCCCATGTGATTTTAATAAACCATTACAGAATATGTTTTTCCACCATTCATAGGTTTTACACTGATGTATATATTACAATTTTGAATTTAAAACAATTTAATAGTTACAAAACTAAAATGAAGCAACAAATAATTTCTTTGATAACTGGAAAATAATATTTGAACCTCGATTTACAATATACTGATGGCCTATTTTTCTAGGCTTTATTGCTGATAATGATCAGGAATGTTGGACCATTATTGCCTTTTTAGCATATAAGTAGAGGACACAAACTAGCCAGACAGTAATGTGTGAATTGTGGAGTGGGCTAAATAAAAAAAAAGAAAACTTCAGTATTTTTAGTAAGTGTACTTTTAAAATTTTTTTTTACTTATTTTTAAATATAAAATATATATATATTTGTAGAGCAACCCATGTTCTGTTGTCATTAATATTTTAATAAACTCTAATAGGTAGAACAGTCTGAGATATGAACAAAAGCAAGTAATACATTAAAGTTTCCTTTGACCGCCCCTGCATTTTAAGGAATATCACAACTGTGTACGCGTCAATTTTAAAGGCCTCTACTGTTTTATGAGGTGCACGCGCAGTCAACAGAGGTCTGTGACGCTATGCCAGATATAAGTATAAATATAAATAATATAAATATAATAAGTATAAATCAGCCTTTACGTGGACTATTTCTGGTCCTATCTGGGCTAAAATGCTGCATGTGCACACACCGAATGGATGGCAGCCAACATAAACACACCTGCGTGAGAGGATCTTTCCATCCCGCAGGTGGCATTATTTTGTATTGTCATTCCAAAAGGGAACTCCGAACTTATGCTGCACACATACAAACCATGAACAAAGCTGCGTATCAAATACATATTAAATATGTCTGATAATCCATATTGTTTCCAAATATTTTAGAAATGAAACGAAATGACACCTGGCTGCTGTGTGTTTCCTCTTGACCTGCTTTTTTTGCTTAGTTTTGTAACTTGAATTTTTGTGCTCTGATTTGTAGCTGAACAGCCAATCAGAGAGCTCTTTCACCAATGGCTGATGCTGATTTTACATGCTGAATAACTCCCTGCGACAAAAGCCTGACTAGAGGCTACGTGTGAAACACGACAAAGAAACTTGTCAGCTTGACAGATGCTCACCAACATACTAAGGCCTTGAGCACACAGAACGCACTTTTTGTGGCATTTTTATTAATGACCGCGAGTGTTTTGCTTGCTGCTTATGTGCACCTTGCGTTTTTATTGCCTGCTGTGCCTTGCGGTTTTGACATTGCGCAAAGTGCGCCCGCAGTTGAAAAAAGTAAACTCTGAGCAGAAAAAGCACGCTACGTCAGTCACCTCTTTTTTATTCTCCAATCAAATGAAAGCAGAGGCGGTGTTTCTGTTAAGGTGACAGCAGTGTTTGAGTTGTCAAGTCGACTACGGAGACTTTTAAAGATGGCGGAGAGATTTGTGGATGCTGTTTTGAGTTGTCCGGAGCTTTACAATTAATGAATATCACAATATTGTTAAATATTACAATTATAACAATATCAACAGCAACTCTCGTGCACAATACTCAGCAGATTCAGTGGTTGCCTAGTGACATAAAATGCACACTGCAAAAAAAAAAAAAAAAAAACGGAAGCGTGTTTGGTGGAATCGGCCTGTAACGCTTCCCTATCACCGACCATCGGCTTGGTGTGTCCTGAGCTTTACCATTCAACTTACTGTATCAGGTGTTTTTTATTCTCCAGAGGAGAGTGCAATTTGCTAAATGTATCTGTTCATTTCTGTTTTTCAGTGCTTGAATCAAAAGGGAAGAATGAAACAAAAGTGAAGAATAAAACTAAAGCGCTAAAGAAGAAAGAGGAGAAAGAAAGGAAAACAAAGGGAAAGACTCAAGGGGAGGATTTTAAAGAGCCCTTGGCAGACAATGACGACAGCTCCTCTACTACCACAGAGACCTCTAATCCTGATGTGGAAGCCAATATTAAAGAGGTACATGTGTGAGACATGCTCACCCCCACAAAAGCCAACTCTACTTTTTAAATTCACTCTTTGATTAAAATTGTCTTATCAATCAGGAGCCAGTGAAGGTGAAAGGAAAAACTGTGGCAATAGACAATGGAAAGAAGGAGAAGAAATTACTCCCTCCCCTACTAAACCAAAAAGTAAGAAACAACCAACAGCAAAGAAGGAGAACCCAGTGGAAAAATCCAGGTTTGTTCAGAGCTCTATCAATGAATATTATGTGTAATGTCTGTCAAATGTATGAAGGCCCTGATGTACTTAAGACACATCAGGTAGTTGTGTAGTTCTTGACTCAGGCTTGCGTTAATAGAGCCTTAATACCAGTTCTTAATTGTAAATGGATAATTTCTGGAACAAAACCAGGAAGTAAAGGTTACCGTGACTGACGTCCGCCACACATTTTCAGTTTTTCCAGAACATGATGTTACTATTCGGTTAATACAAAAAGATTATCCAATTTCTGAACGGTCTTTAATTATTTTGTGCAATATAATGTTATGGGTCAACAATGGGTAAAAAACAAACATGTAGCTACAAACATAAATCATATGGAACATCAATATCCAGTTTACTAATACCACTGACATTGTTCACTATTATGTGCCAAGCGAAAATGACTCACTCAGTCCAATCTTCAAGAAGAGCCCACAGTTACCTCTTCCATCATGTTTTCTGGCTGACTTGAGATCGCGTTGCTTCTGTCCCCTGCTATCCTGATCCATTCGCACAGTTTCATCTTTCAAGATCTTATTTAATCAGGCTCATTATTAGATTTACTCGTGGTTTTAAAAAAAATAATATATGCTTGACTTCCTCTGGTATTGTCAAAATACAAATATTTTTTATGTAGGCCACTATGCCATTATTTTTTTTTTTCATAGCTCATTGAGAGCGATTGTAAATGTAAACCGATATTCATGCAAAAAGCAAATATCTGACATTTCCCGCAACAGGTTCCAGCAAGATCTGGCTCAAATTAAGCACTGATTAATAAAAAAAAAATCCTTCAAAGCAGCTTAAGGGTTATAAACGTGAAAGGTCAGTATTGTAAAGTTTCTTCAGGAATCAGAGTTTCAATGATAATAACAGCTTCTTTACTTTTACAGCCCTGTGCTGTGATTGAATTCACAAGTGGGCATTCCCACCTAGTTCATGATATTACAGCGAATGAGTTTTTTGCTTAAACATTGTGGAGGTAAAACACTAAATATAAATGGAATCCATACATAAAATCCTTAATTGCAAAGATAAACAAGAAAAAAGTGTGTACTCTGGCAGTGCAGCTATTTATCTGCTGCAAACGCTGGTCTGTGTGCAGAAGCTGAGAGAGGATCACATGAGCTCTACTGATGCTTGTTTTGGCTGTCGCTCGCGAAAGTCGCTTTTCATTTTCACAATCCTTCAACTTTATCAAATTGGCAACATCTGGTCGCCAACGGGTTGTTTCTTGCGTAACAGAAGGTTGCTAGAAATCGCTAGCTCTTCATTGAAATGATTGGTCGCTTGTTGCTTTATTGCGTGTTGCAGGTTGTGTGAATGGGGCTTAATCATGTTTTCACTGGTGTCTTGAAAGCAATAAAAATAAACTGGAAAGGTTTCCAAGTCGGAGAAGTTGAAGCACTGAATCAAACCTTCCTAATATATTCTTAGAAGTATAAAAGTATATCAGGGCCTTCAGAATTAGGGCTGGTTTTTATGCAAGTATCCATTGGGAGCTGCTAGATACTTGGTACACTCACGACTATTATGTAATACTTCCAGTGGCAGTTAGAGGTGTTTACCAAACTCTAAATGAACTTTTTAAGGCTTTTTTGTATAAAATATCACACCGTTTGTTTATTGATTTTCTTTGAAATGTATTGTGACCTTAATATGAGAATAGATTATTTGTAATGAATTTGGTTTGTATTAGCGTTGACACAGATTGGTCTTCATATTGTTCATTCTTATTCTTCACATCTGTCTGTCTTAGTTTAATGTAATTGTCTTGTTTCTACATAGTTCTTTAGAGCTCCCCTATGTCACACCACTGGAAAAACAGGACAAGCGCAAGAACTTCAAAACACTTGCCAGTACAGGAATTCCTGGAGTATCCAAACCACGAGCTTTGAGCAAATGTAGGTGGTCTGATTTCAGCTTTTACATCCATTTTTTTTTTCTCTCAATAAACTCTTAAAATAATAATTAGTATTTTAATGTCTACCCAAGTAGTCAATGCAAAGATGGGCGATGACCGGCCATCTCCACTTGGAAAGTTTGTGTCGAATGGCTCCATGCCAGAGTTGGGTCATAGCAGTGGATCAGAAGGAGAAAAAGAGTCTCCTCCGCCAGAATGGGATGTTCCTCTTAACAAAACTGGCAACCGTAAGTCAAGAGGCTGGATTTTTTAGCTGAAGTCCATTATTAGTTTGTAATTTGATGTACTCTTATCTCAAGATTTAAATATATGTGTTGTATGTCATCAGAAGCAGACAGTCTCCAGCAGATATCTATGCAGACCATGCATGCAGACCCCTTCCTGAAAGGACCCAGTTCAGTCATCAACAGAACCTGTTCCCCACCTCCAACCTCCCCCAGCCTGGTGCCTCGTGGAAGCTACAGCAGCATGATGCTCCCCAGCAGGTAAATTCAACAACCCTGTTTTAATGAGAGCTCATAGCATTGTGGAAGAGATCTATGTCAGCCTGTCTCTATATAAAACTTGGGACACCTAGCCGACGTTAAGAACCAGTGATGATGAAAAACAACTGTGTTGTTGTGGTCTTGTGTCTGCATGCACATACTACATACTGAATCGGGCATACTTCCTCCAATTTGAGAGTGATATGTGGGACACACTAGCATGACAGATGCTCACTGACAACACGACACTGGCCAAATGGCCGATTGTCAGCGTGTCCCAGCCTTAAAGGATGGTTGTGCTTTAGGTAACCCATGTTTGAGTCGCTCCTCTTGAAAATGTATCTGTTTACCACCAGTCGTGCTAAAAGCAAATCTTTCAAAAAAGTGTTTTAAAGTTTTCATGATGGAACACATTTAGCACAGTGGGTAAAATAAGTATTGAACACATCAACATTTTTTTCCGAAACCATATTTCTAAAGTGGCTGTTGACTCAAAATTTTCAGCAGATGTCAGTAACAACTAAAGCAACCCATAAATACAAAGAAAACAAATTAGAAATTACGTTTTGTGTAATAAAATGAAATGACATGGGGAAAATAATTTAAAACATGAAGGGAGGTGTAAAAAGGCATTAAAAGCCCAGACAGCAGCTGAAATTCATTAGTTAGTAGTTAATCTCTCAGTAGTTACAAAGTAACCCTGCTGCTCGTCAGTGTAAAGTAATATTAGCTGCAATACCTCCATTACTAGATGATGATGAAACCAGGTTCGAAATTTCAGCAAGACATTGATCCCAAACTCAGCCAAGGAAAGTCAAATGGTTTCAGAGAAAGAAAATAAAGCTGCTAGAATGGCCAAACCAGTTACCTGACTTGAATCCAATAGAAAGTAGGAACTAAATATCAGAGCTGATAGGCGAGACCCGCAGAAGTGATTTCTGTTGAATTTATCAAGATTTGAAAACGTTGTTGAAGTATATAATTAAATCACATCAGAGTAATGCACGTGACTCCCTTCTCCATATGTTAGGTGTCTTAAAGCTGCCATTAACAAAAAAGTTTTTTATACAAACAATTAAATGCATTTCAGCAGTTCAGTATTTTCTCCTTGTTATTTCATTATCACACAGCATATATTTTTTATTTTACAATTTTCTTTGTTTTGTTTTATTTATATGTTTGACTTGTTCGGGTTTTTGTCAAAATCAGGGTCAATTTTATGCCAACAGCTCCTTTGGAAAGATATTTACCAGGAAAAAAAAATCAATACTTATTTTACCTGCTGTTACGGACATCAAGGCATTTCCTGATTTTGTAATGTTTCTGAATTAATTCATGCTTTTTAAATTTATTATTTTATATATATATAATTTTTACTTTTTTTTTTAAATAGTGAGATTAATTTAAAGAAGGCTCCAGGAAATAAGCTCACCAAGTCAGCCTCTCTGCCTGGTCAAAATGGAAATCCAACTTTTGCCGCTGTGGCTGGTGGCTACGATAAAAGCCCTGGTGAGTTTATCTATTGATCATTGATGACTGTGAATAGACTTTTATCTAGTGGTACACGTATTTGGAATTATAAATCTGACATGGTTTACTGTTGTTTTAACTGATATTTATGTTTTTCAAAGTGCCCCTTGGCACACATTTACATGGGAATGTTTTACAAGTTGTGTGCTTTTGTTTATACAGGTGGCAGTGGCTGTGCTAGTAAAGCTGACAGTTTGGGGAAGGTGGCACTGCCTCACATGACATCAGTGGAGAGTGACGGATCAGACAGGTGCAGTACCTTCATAAAACATCACTTCTTGTTATCCGTTCATTTACTAGTATAGTTAAAATGTCATTGTTCATCTTTTAGCTCTGGACTGTGGAGCCCAGTAGACTCCACCAGCAGCCCTAGTTTTAACCAAGTTAATGCTTTCTCTGCTTTTGGACCAAACAACCCACTCAACCTCTCTGGAGGTATGCGAAAACAAGACTTTTTAGAAATAAAATGTTTGCAGTGTCAAAGTATACAATATCATGGTTATTCTCTGTATTAGTTTTCAGAGGCATGACTGTTCCCAAGAGTTCAGAGCCCCAGCAGTGTTGGCCTGAGTACACTCCAGTGTCTCCATCCATCTGGGATACAGAGACTGAAAATTCCTGGACCACCAGCACCGGATCCCCAGCCACTCCAACAACTGTAAGAAACCTTCTGTCTGTCTGTCTTTTTGTTTAATTGATTGTAAAATCACCTTTTGTCACCAAGATAGACATCTTTAATCCAATAGACAGCATTTAATACTTATGTCATGGTGCATATACTGCATTTTCCCTGCCCCATGTTGTTTCTAAACCCATTATGGCCCATTTCCACTGACTGGTACAGTACGGTAGGGGTCGGTACAGGTCACCTTTATCAGGCCTGCGATTCCACTGCTTAAAGGGTACTAATGGTACCAATAGTTTTGGTGGGCGTGGTGTACGACAGAAAGTTTGTCGACTTCATTCTCACTCGAGAAAATGTCAAAGTAAAGCTGTACTGGCAGTTCACATATCATACGAGAAGCACTTCTCACAGAACAGATGCTTTATACAAATGGCCTACTGCAACGTCTGCGATTTATATGAAATAAATAAATGCAACATGTTACCATCTCATTCCATGTTTCAAATAAATGAAATATGTTACTAATTACAGAAGAACTACACACAGCTTACATTTAGTCTTTATTTAGGTTCAAAAACAACACGAAAAATAGCCCAGTTAGTGCAAACCTCTAATCTGTGTCTTTAATCTTCACCAGCACATGTAACCTCTCGTTAGAAAGTAATTCCGTCAATGCGAGTTCTTAATAGTCCAAAAGGGGATAATAATAAGTAAACATGGCAGTTTATTCATGTTTTAGGTTGCAGAAAGAAGCATTTGCTGCTTTATTTTTTCTGGCTTTTTTTTTGTTTGTTTGTTTTCGCGCGTCAGTCTCATGTTTGTTCTTTTTCTGAAAGGATCGGATATCAGAAGCACTTCAATAATCACGCGTGCAGTATTAATATGAGTTCAAGAAGTTCGTTATTTCAAATATAGGCGAGCTCTCTGGAGAAAGTGAAACCGCTCGCACTTTTAGACGGGCTCGTGAACCGTTGGTTGTGATCTGTACGGAACCAAGGATCAACCATGATCTGTTGCACCCTTATTGTATATAATCACTTACTGATTATCTTATAATAATGAATACAGTGACTGTGTAGTAGTGCGTTTCTTTAGGTGAGTAGTGTAGTTTAAAATGTAGTTCTGTGAGATAATATTTCTCTCTTTCTCTCCAACTTTAGTCCATTTTGGGGAGTGCGCGCAGTCCCTGGTCTTTCAGCAGGTCCATTTGGTCCACTGGCAATGACTCCACCCTTCACTCCTTCAGTCCTCCTGCACCATCCACCCTCCCTGACCTGGTCAGTCACACTGCACCTCCCACACCTGCGCCAAACGACATGGGCCGCACCTACAACCCCTGGAGTATGGGCTGGTCTCCCTCCCTCAACCGCTGGAACTCTGAACCCTGGCCAAACAGCCCAGACAACAACAATGGCATCTAAACCACAACTGCCCCAATGAGCTAAAGAAAACGCCGTGGTTTCTTATATTATTTTATTTTTCCTGGTTTAACAGTATGTTGTACACCAAGATCATTTTAATGATTGGTAAAAAAACAAACCAAAAATTCTGATGGTACAAATTTCCACTGGAAATCCAGTGTTCCAAGTCCCCTTCGAAATTCAGACATATTTATTTTATTAGACTGTCCTAAATTGCCTTAAGTTCAATTTTTAACTGAACGAAAGATTGAATACATTGGATAAATTCTATTGCCCTTGTAGGGGTGTTTTTCTTTATGGTTTTAGAGATTCCTGTTTTGAGTAATACTGCATTATTTTGAATTAAAGTATGTGGTGCAGTATTATTGTATTAAAATGCAAGATGCAGTGTTACTCAACCTTAAAATAAGCACTTTGCGTAAAACCCCACTCTTACAGTTCTGTTATCTTGGTTTAATGCATTTTAAAGCATTTTCTGGCCACATTTCTTTGTTGATTTAATGTTCAGAAAGATTCAAGTGGCTGCTAAGACTACGATTACCATTGATTTAAACCCCTCTAAGTCAAAGCCAAATCATTAAAGCATTCAGAATTAGAGATTTTTATGTTCTTTTAATTGGCCTTCGCTTAAAGCGAAAAGCTTCATTTGCGGAAATTGGCTTTTTAATTTGAGGGAGCTTAAAGAACTTGAAATATGTTCTGTGCATCATTTGTCACTTTAAGAGTGAACGTTTGGTCACATTGGTTGAAATAAACATATCAGGCTGGAATACTGACTTCTGTTTTTATTTCTGTTTCAATGGGTTTCACTCACCCAGATGTGAATGTCATCATTTACTCACTCTTGTTTAAATTCTTGTATTCATCTTCAGAAAACAATTGAAGCTCTTGTAAAGCCTGAGAGGTTCTATATTTTGGCTGAAAATTAAATCCAATTATTAAAAACAACCAAAACACGTTCATTTAAATCAAGCAGATTAATTCACGTCTCTTTTATATGAACAGATTTACTTATGGTTTTTTTCTTGTACATTTAAGCAATTATCAAATGATTCATATAGATACATTTTATGATGTCCGTGACTATTCAAATAATACTTAAAAATCTCTGCTTTGGAATGATTGAATGATTTAGTGAGTGAATGATGATAATTCTTTTAAGTGCACTGTATTGTTAAGAGTGACATATTTTGTTTTGCATGTACAGAATTATTAGCCCCCCTTTGAATTAATTTTTTCTTTTTAAAATATTTCACAAATGATGTTTAACAGAGCAAGGAAATTTTCACAGTATGCCTGATAATATTTTTTACTTCTGGAGAAAGTCTTATTTGCTTTATTTCGGCTAGAATAAAAGTAGTTTTTATTAAAAAAAAATATATATATTTTAAAGTAAAAATTATTAGCCCCTTTAAGCTATATTTTTTCGATAGTCTACAGATCAAACCATTGTTATACAATAACTTGCCTAATTACCCTAACCTGCCTAGTTAACCTAATTAACCTAGTTAAGCCTTTAAATGTCACTTTAACCTGTATAGAAGTGTCTTGAAAAATATCTAGTCAAATATTATTTACTGTCATCATGACAAAGATAAAATAAATCAGTTATTAGAAATGAGTTATTAAAACTATTATGTTTAGAAATGTGCTGAAAAAAAATCTGTTAAACAGAAATTGGGGTAAAAATAAACAGGGGGCTAATAATTCAGGGTTCTAATAATTCTGACTTCAACTGTAGATGTATTTGTCTCCAAAAACAAGCAAGTTCCATTGACTTTCTTCATATAAACCACCAAAGATCGCAGTTTCAGCTAAAAACCTTTAATGTTTTACAGAATTGTTAGTACATTAACAGCAAGTTTTCATTTTCAGCTGACATCTGAAGATTGAAATCTTGTAATACAAAAGCACCGCAATGAGCTTTATTTCTATGCTATTTGAAAAGAAGCATTGAGCATCGAGCTGAACTTTTTAAGGTCACATGTCCTCATCACAAAACCTAGATGGCCTTTCTTCAATGTGTTGGCTGCGTCCACAATCATCATGCCTCGTCCCAGTTCACCTCGTACCTCCACACGTACAGCACACCGTAAACTCTCTGTGATCACACTGCTGTCCAGACAGGCTGCCACAGCGAAAGCATCATAGGGGACAAACCCGTTCCCGAAGAGCACGTCTTTGTTGTTGCTGGAGTTAAAATCTCTAGAGTAGGCCCAGCACTTGGACGTGATCTTCTTTATGAATTGAGCAACTGATGTTTTCTGATTAACCAGTTCCTCAAAATACTCCTGGAAAAATTCGAAGCTCAAAGTTTAGATGGTGTGTTCACATTTGAATAGTTTTTTGCCCATGATGAATGGCTCTTACCCAAGAGAGTTTGTTTCTGCAAGTAAACTCCCAGGTTGCGATGTGTGTCGGGCAGGTGTATTCCTCCAAGACTACATAAGCTGATTCAGCATCCATCCTGAAATTAAACTCAGACGATGGCGTCATATTCCCCTTGCCTGGAAGATAAACAGGGTCCAGTTTTCATAGAAGAAGCTGTTTGTAAAGAGTCCTGACCTGTGCTTCTTGGCTCTGACTTGGTATTTGCGTAATACATAATCACTGATAGGTACAGTATACAGTTTGTTACTCATTGAGGGTGTCCAGTTTTTAGAGCAGATCATTTTCTTACCTTCCATGTTACCGCCCATTACATACAGGTCCTTGACTTTCTGAGGGAGGCTGGGATCTAATCTAACAGCCAAAGCCAAGTTGGTGAGTGGACCAAGAGCTATGAGAGATACCTGTGTGTCAGTGAACAAACAAATGCATACCATTGTCATCCACAAGAGGGCACCACACAGGAGAAAATGTTCTCAACCTTTCTTTGATGCATCTTATTAATATTTACCATCATCACCATTAAACTCTAAAATGAGCCATCTATTAAATGCGCATGGCAGCATCGTAAATGTTTCATTCAAATGACAACTTAAACCCCATTTATTTCGCTACCATCTGAACCCATGTGAACAAACCTGTTACCCCGTCTTCTCTCCCCCTCCTCACCACAACCCAGGCCCGTAGCCAGTGGGGGTTCAGGTGGTTCGAAAGGCCCACCTCCTCACTGACAAAGTCTAAAATTTGGCCACTATATGAGCACATTTGTCCCATTTTTGACAGAATGTCATTATATATTGTGAAAATAACCGATAGAAGAATGCTTTAAGACTAATAACATTTTTACTTATTCAAATTTACTAATTCTGACTGAGGAAATGAGCTGGCCAGTTTGTTATTCACCTAAAGGCTACAGTTTTTAATGTTTCTTTTTTGTTGTTGGTTTTTAATAAGTTTTAATAATGTCCTAGTTGTTTAATGGTGCATGATAATAAACTTTTTAGCTAATGCAGCAAAGATTATTGTGTAAAATGTCTCTAAAATGCAATATTTAAACCTATAATTCAATAGAAATTGAGGAGAATAACTGCAAAAAAAAAAAAAAAAAAACCCCTCCCCCTTTCAATAGGCTGGTTACAAGCCTGCAACCCCAAACTGAGTGTGCCTCACAAAGGTGAGCGGGCTTGTGAAACCACCTGTAGAAAACACACTCTTGCATCTCTCTGACACTTTAACAGACGCTTGCACCAGTTTTGCACATTTGCACCAGACATGTTCTTACAAAAAAAAAAAAAAAACTACTATTCAAATTGTAATGTATACTTTATTGAGAATCTTATTAATAATCAGTGGTGGAAAGAGTACTGAAAATCATACTTAAGTAAAAGTACCATTACTTGCCTAAAAATGTAGTGCATGTAGAGTAAAAGTATCTGTTGTGAATATTACTCAATGTGAGTAAAAAGTAACCCTTTCAAAAGTACTCAAGAGTAGTGAGTATTACACTGTAAAAAGCAGATGCATTTACATGTAATTTGAGGATGTGTGTAAACGTAACATTCTGTAGTGCATTTAGCTATTGCCCAGCAGGCACACAACGTCATGAGACATTAATATTAGGTTAGATTTAGGTTGTGATGTCAGGTGACCAAAATTCAATGTCTAGCCAGCATCTAAGGACAACGTTATTTTGATGTCCAATAAAGACATCAATTGACGTTGATTTTAGTTTGTGTTAGAAAGTGACCAAAATCCAATGTTGAGCCAACATCTTAAACCAACGTCATACTGTCCTCAAATACTGACGTTTATTCGTCAGGTATAAAACAACCAAAATCCAACATCTGATAGACGTCATAGTAGTAACGTCCACACAGCGTCAAGCTGTAACATCATTAGACTTTGATATTTGGTTGATTTTAGGTTGGACGCTGGACATTGTCGTCGGCCTGAAGTTGGGTTCTGATGTCAACCCCATTTTTTATTTTTTTTTTCAAACAAAATGGAACGTCCCCACAACATTGGGGTACAATGTTAATCTGACGTCTTGTGCCTGCTGGGTGTTTAAGGCCATTTTGGTCATCATACCCTAAACATCCGCCATCTTCTCATCAGTGACATGCATCTAAACAGTCTCTGGGTCAATGTGTGTAAAGATTTTGGACATAGTCTTGGACACTTTTAATGCTTCCAAACAGTTTGCTGCAATTATTAATCGCCCATGTCTTGAGGTTGTTCATTATGATGCGATTTACCTTCTATGTGTGATTTGATTGGACAGGAATCACAGGACTGATTTTTCTAATCCCCATAGACAAGAGAAAATAAAATAGTGACTGCAGGTTGAGAGAAAGTAGTGGAGTAAAAGTACAGATACTGCACTAAAAATGTACTCAAGGGAAAGTAAAAGTACACATTTTTAAAACTGCTTAGTAAATTACAATTTCTAAGAAAAACTACTCAATTACAGTAGTTTTGAGTATTTGTAATGTGTTACTTTACACCACTGTTAATAATTAATTTCAATTACTTAATTTATTTTTTTTTTATACTCAATTTCAACCAGATAAATTATTTTTAAACCACAATTTAATGAAATTGCAAGTTACGTATTAAAAAAACTAAATTTAATTTCAACTTGCACTGTTAAATCATTTTTAGCCCATCTTTGAACCCCTTGGAAGTATGTACAGGCCCGTGTGATGGGTCCCAGTCCCCTGGTTGAGAAACAGTGATGAAACGATTCCATAGTTTTTCTGTATTTTCAATAAAGGCTTTATTAATTGTGAAGAATGCTATTTATTAAAATATAAGATAATCAATTCATAAATGTCATATTTGATATAATATTTTCTACATTTAAAATGAATACATTAAATATTGAATATTATGTATGTATTTATAATATTTTATTTATTTTTATTATTATCTAATAACATTGTTATATAGTGAATAAAGTGCAATCTTAGAAGAAAATAGTCAAATCTGATTAACAGACTTGTAAAATAAAATAAAAGCGGCTTTAAGGCTTTCCAGGGTTAAAAAAAGATAGATAGATAGATAGATAGATAGATAGATAGATAGATAGACAGACAGACAGACAGACAGACAGACAGACAGACAGACAGACCAACCGACCGACCGACCAAAAACTAAACAAATGAACTAAAATACAGTTCATCAACTAAATGCAAAATAATTTTATTTATAAGTGGAAAAAATGTGCTTAAGAAATTCAATTATTCAGATAAGTCAACATTCTATAAATACACAGGGTTATTAAAGTGTTAATTTCCTACCTCTCCCGGGTTTTCATTGACCAGTCTTATTAAGGCATGAACTGCATGCTCTTTCTGTATCTGCCGCTTCCAGTCCTCAGAGTTCTCCAGAACGTCTCCAAGCCCGTCTGTGCCAAAGTGATCTTTCAGTGGCAGCTCTGGCCCAAGTAAAGGACCAGCAGAACCTTTGAATACTGATATCTTATAGGAAACAATACAGAAACATGCCATCTTTGCATTTGTTTCATCTCCGTTTTTGACATTTGCATTTTATTTAGACTGACCTGGGTTTGTTGACAAACTGTCAGGACCCGCATTACATTCTGACACACATTGTCCACATTGGTGTTCCCAAAGCAGCAGGTGATGCCCAAAACCTTCACATTCGGAGCTGCCAGAGCAACTATGATCGCCAGAGCATCATCTATACCACAGTCTGTGTCGATTATCAGCAGCTTTTGAGACATGATGTAATTCTACAAACATTGGGATTGGGAAGTTACAGTGCTCAGCATAAACATGTACACTCCATTTTGAAAATGAACCCTTTTATATATTTCTCAGTGAAAAATAAAACTGATTTATTAAGCATTGATTAAAATATTTTAGTCACCAAACATATTTAAAAATAGAAAGCTATGCATTTAAATTTAAGCTAAATATTGCAAAAAAAAAGACCAAAACTACAAAATTTCAAAATAAATGTTGTATATTTTTTGGTCTCTTGATTCTTCATCTTTAAATTTTTGGTTTGATATTTTCCCCTAACATATACATTGGCTGTACACATTTTTGATCTAATATAGTAAGTGTTTTTTTTTATTATATTGTCTCCAGTACTGACTAATCTAATGTATCTGCACACATTTTATTGTAAAGCATCCTATAGAAAACATTTATTTGAAAGACAGATCTGTGAGGTGTATACTCATATCTGCTGAGCACTGTACACACATGGAGATTACTAATTATAGCTAATTTGTTACTACTAACCATCTCAGTTATTGGTCAATACATTTGGACGTAGTTGAGACATCAAGTAAATGTGTTCCAAAGTAATGTGTAATCGTGTTTAAAATGTTTTTTTGAAAAAGTAAAAAATTATCTGACTACTCACACTCACCAGCACTTAGAGAGAGTTTATCCAAAACTGACAACTCAGTCATCATTTACTCGCTCAAACCTGTTTGAGTTTCTTTTTAATATTAAACACAAAAGAAGCTATTTTGAAAAATGTTGGAACCATTGACAATACTATTAGGTTGTCAGTGGATACAGGCTTCCAACATTCTTCAAAATATCTTCTTTTGTGTTCAACATAATAAAAGAAACTCATAAAGGTTTGAAACCACTTGAAGGTGAAAATGTTACTTTTTGGTGAAACATTCCTATTAAAACCTTTAAACATCAGAGCTGCCTGTGTGGGATAGTCAACAAAGTGCTGCATTATTATTATACTGATATAATACATGTATAACAGTTGCTGTAATAATGTTGGCTGCAGATTTACTTCTGCTGCTGTGTTTAGATACATGCTCTACAGACTTCAGTTGTACAGTAATTGTGCAGGGTATCTTAAAAAGTCTTTAAATGTCTTAAAAATTTTTTTAAACATCTTAATCTCCTCTGTCCAAGTAAAGCTACTCAATTGGGCTGACATCCATCTAATCACCAACTATTAAAAAAAAAGAATATACAGTTAAAGTCAGAATTATTAGCCCCCCTTTGAATTTTTTTTTCTTTTTAAAATATTTTCCAAATGATGTTTAACAGAACAAGGAAATTTTCACAGTATGTCTGATAATATTTTTTTCTTCTGGAGAAAGTCTTATTTGTTTTATTTTGGCTAGAATAAAATTAGTTTTTTTATGTTTTTAAAAAACATTTTAAGGTCAAAATTATTAGCCCCTTTAAGCTATATTTGTTTGATATTCTACAGAACAAACCATCGTTATATAATAACTTGCCTAATTACCTTATCCTGATTAGTTAACCTAATTAACCCAGTTAAGCCTTTAAATTTGTGTGTGTGTGTATATATATATATATATATATATATATATATATATATATATATATATATATATATATATATATATATATATATATATATATATATATATGATAATAACAGAGCATATCCCTTTACATGATCTTTCATTTATATAAAACCTATTTACAGAAGTAAGGGGGAGTAGGCATAGACATGTACAGTATAAATAGACATGGAACTTAAGGTTTTATAACAAAAAAGCATCAGGTTGAATAAGAGTTATATTAGGATATTATATTATATATATTAGTAGTTATATCCATTTTGACCAAGATCCAACAAATATATGTTATTGATTATTCATGTAATTTTCTCAATAATAAATATACTTTTTACCAATGCTAAACTTGTCATTTAAAAAAAAAAAAAAGGAACATGTATGTTGTTTTGTAAGTTTTCTTGACACATTAAAATTTGTGGTTAAGAAATAACTACATTTAGATTTTTTTTTTTTTTCAAAATTCCACTGGCCCAATCGGGCCATTAGAAAAAAAATATTAGTGTTTAGCCTTGTATAAGTGTAAAATTTCATTCATAATGGTCTTAAAAAGTCTTACATTTGACGTGATAAAACCTGCAGAAACTCTGTTGTGGTACAGTACTGTTGACTTTCTATCGGCTTGAATCTGCATAAATGATGTGCTAGTAGAGGTTTGTGCTAATGAGTAGTTACATAGGTTAACATAGTTAACAAGCTGTTGAGTAGATTATAATACAGTATATAACATTTTCTAATAAATAAATAATCAACACAATAAATTAATGTGATTAGAGCTATAATATACTGTTTTGCACATTTAATAAAACTAAAAGAGTACTAACAATAATTATTTTAAACAAAAATATTTAATATAAATTTATTTTAAAAAGTGACTTTATAAAAATGGAAAAATATATCTCGTCATTTACTGACAAGAGATCAAAGTTCACTTACGTAACTTACTAACAGCTTCTTCTTTTAGGCTAATTTGTAATATCATCAAAAGTAGTCAAGATATAATAACTTAAGAATAATTTAACTTAAAACTGTTGAAATATGAACATTTCAAAAGAAACTTTTCTGTGCTCAATACATTATCATCCAATGTTACTTTCTGCAGGTTAAATCTTAAACTAGAAGAAATACTAGTTATAACAGGGATATAAAAATATATATATATATGAATTGTTTCTAGACATTTGTTGCTCACCTACTCCAGTGTCGCACCTGCCTAGGGGTTCTTTTCATTAAGAAGCAGTTCAGTTCACTTTAAAGACAACCACGCTCTACTTCCCCTAAAAGATTCCAACGATGGAGGTGGAACGCTTTTTAAGATTATCTACATTTACAAAACTATCTGCCATAACCTTTAATTTTTTATATAAACATCGTAATATTTACCCAGAAATGCGTTATATATTCTGAAATTCTGCGACATATAAACTTCAAGTCAATATATGATACATTGACATTTTCTATGCTGAACTACACCCCTGTCTTTGGTGATGGTATAGTCCGTTGAAACACAGCTAGGCAGCCAAACAGAGAGGTCGCGCAGCGCATTTTATATAAAATATTCCTGCTGAACTTGCAAGGTAAGTGCATGTTGACAGTTTTTATTATTATTTTAAACGACTAATTAAGAAAGGAGAAATATTAGCATCATATATTAACGCATTTAATGTCAAAATAATAATTTCAAAGAGACTATTGATGGCTACATTGATGCTGCTTAGCTGTTGATATTCGTTATCTGGATTATTTATATGGTGTCTTTGGTTTCGTAGTTCAAGCGTCTGCTGCAGCTATTTAGTCTGTAATCTTGTCCTAAAATAATGCCCGACAGTCATCGATTAAGAATGACCTAAATGATGTTTGTGTTGACGATGAAGATGATGATGATGATGATGTATGTGAAATTCAAGCATGTGTTACTATCAGCTTTAGTCTATTGAAATGATGAAGCAGACCAACTGCAAGCTGCTGCTGTCAGTCTCAGATGATACTGACCCATTATTTTCATCCTGTTTTTCTTCGATAGCCATTTCTGGCCTGGTTTAAGACCATATAATCATCAATAATCATGGTGATGAAGTCAATAGTGTCATACCACACCTTAGTTTACAAAAAAAAAAAAAAACGCCTTTCTTTATTTTGGTTGTTACATTTGTTTACATGTGCGTGACTGTAGTTACTTATGTTGCAGTTCAGATGTTGAGTTCAGAGACGTTTTAAAATATTAATCGTATTTACGAATCAGTGTGGCATGTTCTGTAAAGAAAACCACAGAGAGAAACAACAGGCAAGAGAAACAGAGAACCTTAATGACTGACAAAAATAAAAATGATGTGCTCAATTTCCAGATGCACTGATGTATCAGCCATTAATATCGACCAATAAAAAGCATTTTGTTTGTTACTTTTAGTCAACAAAAAACGACTAGTTTATCAAAGATAAAGATAAATTTATTAGTTTTGATATATTTAGTTTTTAGATGAGTAAAGAATGGTAATTTGTATGGCGTAATTTTTTTTTTTCTGAGTGAGAATTTTTACTCTGAAACGACGTAAAATAGATCTGTGTGTAGTGAATTATGTATTATTTTTAATTGTGTCACTTATTCTTTTATTACATTGTCTTGTTATTATAACATTACACTGTAAATTTATAGTTCTGTTTTCTGTTTTATTCCTTATTTTAATCAGTGGATTTTTTGGGGACTAAGCCATCACCGCTGCGGTACACCTGACCTGTAGGTTATTCTCTTAACCATCATCCCAGTTCTCCATTCAATGCCTAACACTGTGGAAAGTGAAGGCGCCAAGGTATCCGCTAGTACTGATCAGGAGGCCCCATCACGGGCCCCGGGACGAGAGGATGAACGTGAGCGCAGCTTCCTTAGTCCCATGATGCGTGATGCTCTGCGGGTACGACGGGCCTCCAGCGCAGAGCTCCAGCTTCCATGGACGTGCCCTGTAACCCACTCCCGGGAGAAGTTCTACACCGTCTGCTCGGACTATGCCTTGCTCAACCGAGCTCGACCAATCATCACATCCGAAGATGCATCACAGACCAATCCTGACAGCGGGACATCATTAGCCAAGAGCAACACAGCAACATCTTCTCAGAGTCACTCAGGGGGAATAAGTGTGTCTTTAGATGGGAACTGTGATATGGAGGTTGTGTCCTCCAGCAACAAGCCTGTGCTGGCCTGGGAGATTGACACCTCAGATTTTGATGCGGTCTTAACTCGGAAAGCCAGAACAAGTACGTTTCTGTCTAAAATAGTCACACCTACACACATCCACATACAGTGGCTAAAATACTAAAATAAGTATATTGAACACATCACCCTTTTTCTATAGATACTTTTGACTTGAACTTTTCTCCAGATGTTGGTAACAACCAAAGTAATCCATACATACAAATTTTTGTGTAATAAAATGAAATGACACAAGATAAATATTGAACCCATGAGGTGAGGGAAGTGTAAACATTGATGGAAAGCCCAGACAGCAGCAGAAATCTCTGTTTTGAGAAAGCATGCCCCTCTACAATTCATTATTATTACCTCTTTCAGTCCCAACTCCCAACACCTACATTACCAGATGATGAAGATGAAACGGGGGTGGAATTTTCAGCAAGACAATGTTTTCAGAAAAGAAAATAAAGCTGCAACAGTGGCCCAGCCAACCACCTGACCTGAATCCATTACAAAATAAGAACTAAAGATCAGAGTTCATAGACGAGACCCACACTAACATCAACATTTTTAGTCAATACAATTTCTTTTATACTAAGTACTAAAAACATTTCACTAGTTCAGTATTTTCTCCTTGTCATTTCATTTTTGAATTATTATTATTTTTATTCAGTTCAGTTTTAAACAAATGTCAGTAAACAAGTATGATGTGTAGAGGTTATTGCTTTGAATGACTTCAGCACATCACTGGTCTCTCACACTGCTCTGCTGTGATCCTGATCTGCATTTCTTCAGTCTCTTCATCGGCCCACTGATTGTAGAAGTTTCTTTGCCTTAATTTTGTCAGCAAGGATTTTCCAGAGATTTTCAGTCAGGTTTAGGTCAGGACTCTTGGCTTGTCATTTTATTATTTACGTTTTTTCAGTTTCAAGAAACTGATTTAAGTGATGTGCTTGAATATTGCTGGTTGTTTGGGCCGTGAAGTAATCACATGTTGCTGAAGAAGCTTCTGATAAACATTTGCATGAACCTCATACCTGTATTTGTATAAAAGGCCATTATCCTATCTTTTCTTGCATTTATCTTTTGTAGATCACCTGCTTTTTTTGGTGGACCTTCATGAGTTAGTGACCTTGTAAAGCTGCAATATTCTAGAAATATTCTAGATTTGGAAGAACAATTTCTCTTGTTATATAGCTGAAAGGCTCATCCCATTTGGCCTTGATCTGGACAACCTTTACTGGGGGTTTCACTGACTGTCTAAGATGGTGAGCAGTTTTTAAGTCAGTGAAAACTGTAAGGTTGGCTGCCAGTTAAATAGGCTTTGTCAGACAATTATGAATGTACCACTGGGTACCAGATTAACATCAATAACTGGGAAGAATCTGAAAGTGTTCTCTTTTTTTAAAAGTGTTTTTGTGCTTCACAATGTGTAATTCATGAAAGATGCTTAAAAACTGCTGTTTTTCTTCTGTTAACTGCAAGGAAGACTAAGCAATGACCCAAAATGTGGGTCTAAGTTAAATTAAATTAAGTTAAAGGTTGCCCTCTAATTTCCAATGTATATAGGGTTATTTACAAGTGGTTGAGCATAAATATGCCAGGAGAATGAGCTCATTCTGACCATCTGCTGTATTTATATAACTCCAGTGATGATGTCACTGGCACGGGTGACTGTGACACGTGGATTTAAATGCATATGAACAAGCTTCATTTGCAATTAATCTCAGGTTCAGAGTTTATGGAGAGATTGTATTGGACTTTTGCCATCACTCATTGATTAAATGCTGTGTAGAGATTACAAGAGTACAAGATTGCTGATCTGAGGAATCTTTACCAAGACAAAGAACACAGAACAGATTCAGAATGATAATCAATCTCTCAACTACACTGAAGCTAATCATAGAGCTTACCTTTATCCAAACTCCAGTCATTTTTCACTGTATTTTAAGGGCCTCTTATGTATTCCAATGAAGCATGTATCTCCTACTTGATAAGTGATTTTACATTTAAACCAGCACGAATATATATTATTACAGCGATATTAAAAGATTACATTTGTGTTGTTTCTCAGGTAATTTGAAGAAATTCAACACTAAGAAAATGAAGTCATCTGACAGGCCAAGCAGAAACCTGCAAGATCTCCCACCACAAGCCTCTCTGGATGAAATCAAACAGAGAAAAGTCCTGGACCTCCGTAGATGGTAGTAAACATATTGGAATTAAAAAATAAGATCTAAAAAGTACACTTTTTTTTTCATGCGTTTACTCTGATGTTCAAGGTACTGCATCAGCCGACCACAGTATAAAACATCATGTGGCATCTCTTCACTTGTTTCTTGCTGGAACTTTCTCTACAGTACTCTTGGAGCAGGCAGGTCTGTGTGTTCCTTGCTGAAATGTATGGCTGATATGTGAAATAATATTAAATGAGACTTACCGCAAGTAGTTCAAATATACATTGAGGATTAAGTGTTTTTTGGCAAAAACAAAACATTCATTGGATCATATCTTTTGTTCAGATTTCTGGCCTGATCTTGTAGAAATTGTAGAGTAACTGTAAGGATTTTTTTTTGTTCAGTCTCCCACCTATTTCTCAAGAAGAAGCTCTGCATATACTTGGATTTCAGCCTCCGTTTGAAGATATCAAATTTGGACCATTCACTGGCAATGCCACTTTAATGAGGTGAGATTGCGGCATTCTTTGCTCTTTTTTTTAAAAATAATCTTTTGTGTTTTTTTTTTGGTTTTCAAAATGTGTTAAAATACTTTGATAGATGCTACACTATTTTTAAAAAGGTTGGAGTCTGAAAACATGTACTTTATGGGCATTTATTTGATGGGAAATGCATGAAAATATTAAACATTTCCTCGTTTTAATAATCAGTTGCTTATCATTATTCTTAGTCGTTTCTATGTGTTATACCTCTATTTTGTACAAAGCACTTTGAGTTATGATGTGTTATATAAATATATATATATATATATATATATATATATATATATATATATATATATATATATATATATATATATATATATATATATATATTAACACACACACACATATATATATATATATATATATATATATATATATATATATATATATATATATATATATATATATATATATATATATATATATATATATATATATATATATATATGACAGTTCATTCTGCAGTGGCAACCCCTGATAAGTGACTAAGCCGAAGGAGAATGAATAAATAAATATTTATATTCATCAAGGCTGCATTTAATAGATCAGTACAGAAGTAATATTGTTAAATGTTTTTACAGTTCAATATATCGTTTTCAATTTAAATAATTATTCCTGTGATTTGAACAGGATTATTCTAGTCTTCAATGTTACATGAAGTTCCAAAAGTCATTCGAATATGATGATTTAATGTCTAAGAAACATTTATAATTAGTAACAACATTGAGATGTGCTGCTTAACAATTTATGAATAACATCAGAAAGTCTTTTTAAACAATCTTAAGGCCTTCACATTTAAAACTATTTTAAAATGATTGTACTCATCCCTAACTTTGTAGCGTACATGAGCTATTTTTAATTTATTTTTGTTATCGATGCAGATGGTTCAGACAAATCAACGATAATTTTCGTGTTCGGGGATGCTCGTATATTCTGTACAAGCCTCACGGGAAGCACAAGACAGCAGGAGAGACAGGTATGTAAATATCAGATACATTTTCTTCATAAGAAAATCGGAGACAACAGAATATTGTTTTATGCAACATAATATTGTTTTATAGAGCACATTTTGATGTGGGATTCTTAGCAGACAGCAGTTTAAATGTAATATTTCCTTAATTTGTCAAAATTATATTATGTCAGAAAAATACATTGCATGCATGTTGTAAAGCATGTTTTTTTCTTTGTAGCCGAGGGGGCGCTCTTGAAGCTGACGCAGGGTCTTAAAGATGAATCCATGGCCTACATTTATCATTGTCAGAATCACTACTTCTGTCCTGTGGGCTATGAAGCTACTCCACTGAAAGCAGCCAAAGCATACAGGTACAGCACACAGAAAACCATTTCACTGCTTACTCTGTTTAAAGTTTTAATGACATAACTCTTAAAAAATACTGGTAACAAAACATCATTTGTAATCTAATAAATGCTGTTTATCTATTTCTATTAAACAAATAATTCAGAGAAAAAAAATGTTTTCAACATTGTTAATAGATTAGGGCCCAGTTTCACAAACAGGGCTTAGATTAAGCCAGGACTAGGCCTTAGTTAAATTAGGCTATTTAAGCCAAATTTATAAAAATGGCCTTAGAAAAGTATATTACTGGTGTGCACCTGGAGAAAAAAATGACACTGATGTATTTTAAGACATCTCACTGCAAGTTATTTTGAGTTGAGACAGCTCAAACGTGCAATTTAATCTTGACTAGCCTTAAACCTTGTTTGTGAAACCGGGGGAATGTATCTTAACCAAAAAATCAGCACGTTAGACTTATTTATGAAGAATTCATTCTGAATTAATGATGCTGAAAATACAATTATATATCTATTTTTAGTCATTTATTTGCTGAAATAAATAGGAGCCATAAGACTGTGAGACATATCCAAATAGAATAAAAAGCTGTATTAAACACTATAACTTTTTACTGAATGTTCATCAAAACAATTTGAATTAAAACATTTTTGTTTTGAAAGCATTTTTACAAAAAAAAAAAAACTTTAAATATTTAAAATTCTGCCATTTCTTCCCCGTCCCCTTTAACAAACCATTTTGAGTTAATTTGTTCTGTTAACCACAAAAGAAGCTATTTTGAGGAACACTTAACCATTGTATTCCATAGTATTTGTTTTTCCTACAATGTAAGTCAATAGTTTCTATCTTTTGTATTAAACACAAAAAAAGAAACTCAAACAGGTTTAGAAATATTTGAGTCAATTTTCATTTTTGGGTGAACTATCCTTTTAAACAGTAGTGTACAAGATCTGTAAGTGTAAGCAGTGAGTCCTGGAATAACGTAATGTAAAGTTATGAAAGTATTAACCTCTACCACATTTTTATAGACCTTTTGTCTTTAATTAATAATGAAGTATATTCATGTTTTAAATGTATTTTCTTCATAGGGGACCACTGCCTCCTAATGAGATGGAGCACTGGATTCTCATTGGTGAACCAAGCCGGAAACATCCTGCAATCCACTGTAAAAAGTATGGTTCACTTTATGGATTTCTAGTCGTTGATGACATTATAAAAAATACACCAACATTCTAACTTTATTTTTCATCAGATGGGCAGACATCGTGACGGACCTGAACACTCAGAACCCAGAATACTTAGACATTCGCCATATTGAGAGAGGCATACAGTATCGCAAAACCAAGAAGGTATGTCATTTATACTAGTCAATAATGGTGGAGCAACCCACAGAATAATCTGACCCAGTCACCTTTCCATAACAATTAGATTGCTGTTACCAGGGTTGTGGGTAATGCATTACTTGTAACACGCATTATGTAATCAGATTACATTTTTAAAGTAACTACAGTAGTAAAGTAACACGTTATTTTTTCATTTTCATGAAAATATCGGAGTTACTTTTTCTTATTTATTAACTAACAGCTCCCCTGTCCCCCGTTAAGATAAATCAGGATTAATTGCAGATGTTTGTTGTGTACGAAGAGTAAACATTATATTAACTGTAGTTTTACCTTAAATGTGAATGTATATCTCGCTTGCACAACAACAGATTCAATATCCTTCAGTGCCCTTAAAATGAATAAAGTATGTGAAATACAAACTTGGGATATTCATTGCTGAAGAGTGCTTTGTTTCATGTATCCTTCATGCAAATCCAAAAAGGTTTGTTTGAGCTGCGCTTCAACTCTACAGACATAAATTTACATTACCTTCAGCCTGAGGTTTATTCATATCACATTTCACTTTATTGTTTTTAATATTTTTACAAACAACAGGGTTTCTGCAGATATCATAATGTCAAATTTAAGACTTTTTAAGACCATTAAGTATTAAATTTAAGACCTATATCACAATATCAAAAACACGCAAACACATAAAGAAAAAATACAAAATCACAAAATTAGTGGTAAAATAAATGTATTCAAATTGAACAGTACTAAAGACAGGTTAAATGCACAATTTAACTACAGAAAAAACAAACAAACATCTCAAGTCTGATTTATACTTTCGCCTGGTGCCACATCGCGTACCTCACGAAACGGACGAGGCTTTTATACTTAACGCGTTCGCCATTGAAATATTCTTTTAAATTACAGGGGGCGATCAAAAGTAACAGACAGTAAAATCAGACCGATAAACAGAGAAGTAAAAAGTTTCCGGAACTAGGTCATATCATTAATATCATTCAAGATAATTGTTTTTTATTATTTTTATAATTTATTATAAAGATTTTTATAACCATTCAAGATTTTTTATATCTAAATTTTTTTAAATCTAAATAATGCATCACTTGCTTTTGTTCATATCTCGGACAGTTCTACCTAATAAAGTTAAATATTAATGGCAACAGAACATGGGTTGCTTTACAATTATATTTTTTTATTATGGCAAGAATAAAAACAAAAAAGAAGTACACTTACTAAAAATACTGACGTTTTTTTTATTTTTTATTTTGCCGACTCAACAATTCACACATTACTGTCTGGCTAGTTTCTGTCCTCTACTCATAAGCTAAGAAGGCAATAATGATCCAACATTCGTGACCATTATCACCAATAAAGCCTAGAAATTGGGCATCAATATATTGTAAACTGATAGGTTCATATATTCCTTTCCAGTTACAGTTAGCCCCCCTTTTTCCCCAATTTCTGTTTAACGGAGAGATGATTTTTTTCAACATATTACTAAACATAATAGTTTTAATAACTAATTTCTAATAACTAATTTATTTTATCTTTGCCATGATGACCGTAAATAATATTTTCCTAGATATTTTTCAAGACACTTCTATACAGCTTAAAGTGACATTTAAAGGCTTAACTAGGTTAATTAGGTTAACTAGACAGGTTAGGGTAATTAGGCAAGTTATTGTATACCGATGGTTTGTTCTGTAGACAATCGGAAAAATATATAGCTTAAGGGGGCTAATAATATTGACCTTAAAATGGTGTTTAAAAAATTAAAAACTGCTTTTATTCTAGCTGAAATAAAACAAATAAGACTTTCTCCGGAAGGATAAAATATTATCAGACATGCTGTGAAAATTTCCTTGCTCTGTTAAACATCATTTGGGAAATATTTAAAAAAGAAAGAAAATTTTAAAGGGGGGCTAATAATTATGACTTCAGCTGTATCAAAGACATAATTTGTTACTTAATTTTAGTTTGTAACTTATAAATTGTTTTAAATTCAAAATTGTAATACATAAATCAGTGTAAAACCTATGACTGGTGGAATAACATATTCTGTAATATTAAAACCACCTGGGTCTCCACTTTGGCCATGGCCTCTTTTTTTGTTTTAATAAACTTATCCCTCAGGTTTTTCCAAACTTTTACAAAAACTTTCCTCCTTTCCAGCTGCTGTTGCAATTTCTAGCCAAGAAGTATTGGTCATTTGGTTATCTCTATGATCACGCATGGACAAATCATAAAGAAGATGTGTGTACAGTCATACCCGTTTCATATAAAATCTCTTTAAAGTGTTTCATATTCAACTCAAATCAAATGCGGAATCGCGCGAACTGGTACGTGTTCACTCGAGTCTCAAAACATTACGTAAGCCCCGCCAGCCGAAATCATGTCGCGCAAACACAGCGATGACGTCACATTTGCCGCGCGCACTGCATGTCGGCCTCATTTGTAGTTGTAATACTGCAAATTACAATTGGACTAGTGAAATAAAGAAGTACAACACCACGAAAACCAAGCAACAGCAACAAAAAAGAATTTAAATGAGCATTAGATGTAGCGTTACATGGACATCGGAAAATTAAGACCTGTGCAAAAATATTTAAGACCTAGAACAGTGAATTTAAGACTTTTTAAGGCCTTAAATTTCGATTTTTAAATTTTTGACTTTTTAAGACCCCGCGGAAACCCTGAAACAAGCAAACCCAGCACAGATGAAGAAAAGTATTATAATGCATTTCTTTCCTTTAAAAACAACAAAAGAACCATTTTTTGGTTCCGTGACGTCACCCATAGTTTTCTGAAGAGCAGTAACCGTTGTTAGCCAACTAAGGTCGCAAGTTCCGTCGTTACAAACATAGTTTGTTGATTTGCCATTTGCGAAATCAATCGTTCCAACAAACATTCGCAAACTTGAGCACTTGAAACTACACCTCTGGAGCTGTAGTTAGAAAGATAGTTCCTGGCTGTGTTCTATTCCCACTTATCCCCCTATGCCCTATTCATTTAGAACATTCTAACATTCAAAGTTGGAATTATTAAAACTAAAAAAAAAGCATTAAAGTCATCTCTCTTAGGTGTAATTTGCTTTCAAAGTATTTTTACAGTTCAGTTTTAGCGATCTTCATGTTTACAATTGTGCTCAGTTCGCAGTGCCCTTTGAAAACATTGATATCATTTTGAACACAGCCTCATGGCGAAAGCTATAGGTGACCTATTATTTAAAAGCGGAATTTATGTTACGTCTTCAAAGCAGTGGTGGAAAGAGTACTGAAAAATCATACTCAAGTAAAAGTACTATTACTTGCCTAAAAATATAGTGCAAGTAGAGTAAAAGTATCTGTTGTAAATATGACTCAAAGTATGAGTAAAAAGTAGCCCTTTAAAAATTACTCAAGAGTAATGAGTAGTGAGTATTATGCTGTCAAATGACGTTGATATTTGGTTGATTTTAGGTTGTTAGAAAGTGACCAAAATCCAGCGTCGAACCAACATCATATATGACGTCAAATACTGATATTTATTCGTCAGGTACGGCAACCAAAATCCAACGTCTGATAGACGTCATAGGGGTAACGTTCACACAATGTCAAGCTGTAACATCATTAGACGTTGATATTTGGTTGGTTTTAGGTTGAACATTGGATATTGATGTTGGCCTGACGTTGAGTTCTGACATCAACCCAATTTTCATTTCCAAACAAAATGCAGAGTCCCCATGACGTTAGGGTTCAACGTCAATCAGACATCATGTTGAGGTCCTGTGCCTGCTGGGTGTTTAAGGCCATTTCGGTCATCATACAGTAAACATCTTCTCATCAGTGACATGCATATAAACAGTCTCTGGGTTAAAGATTTTGAACATTTTCATGGACACTTTTAATACTTCCAAACAGTTTGCTGCAATTATAAGTGCACACGTCTTGAGGTAGTTCATTATGATGCGATTTACCTTCTACGGTATGTGCGATTTGATTGGACAGGAATCACAGGACTGATTTTTCTAATCCCCTTGGACAAGAAAAATAAAGTAGTTACTGCAAGTTAGGGCTGGGCGATTTTTTTCGATTTTTTCGATTAATTCGAATTTACGTTTTAAGACGATTTTATTTTTTATAAAATCGAGAAATCGCGATTTTTTAAATAAAAATATTAAAGCCGCTTCTCCACTATCGTGCCAAACCGTTCTAAACTGTTAGACAACCGTGTTGAATTGTGCTGATTCTGTGTGTTGATGTCGCGGCTCTGTTCCGCAGCCGCCTGTCTCTCCCGCGCGAGCTGCGAGACGGGCGCGCGCGCGCGCGCGCGAGGAGAGGAGAGGAGAGGAGAGAAGGCTCGACAGGCGGAGGTCCGCTCCTTGCCTCCTTCATTCTATTCATCCACCCGCCCGCACATATTATTTTATCTGATATATATATCCGCACCCGATCGCCACTTTAATAATTCTAATTCTTTGTTTTAAGCATGATGATAGGTGTAACTTTCTCCGCAATGTCCGGCGGCAGAGTAACAGCTCGTTAATTCATGCTCGAGCAAATGATGAGACGGACAAAAGTACTCGATGCATGCCCTTCTTTTACTTATTTCAGTGTTTTCAGTTTCACAGTGCAAAACAGCTCCCGGGTGGAATTACTGAAGTAAACATAAAACAAAAGAGCAGCATTTTGCTAAATATAGTCCTTTATATCCTGATATGCTGTGTTGATTCATTTGTTTTTTTATATTTAACTTGATGCATTCGTTATTTAATGTTTGAATACTGAAATTATTTAAATGGTTATATTTTACCATCAAAATGTAGTATATTTTATATCATTACCAACTTTTGATATAAAACCGCTGTTATTTTATTGATTGTTATGAAATAATTTAAGTGCTATATTTTTTATTAGTGAAAGTGCCCGCTCACTTTGACAAGGCCTGTCTAAATATATATTTCTGCCATGCCACCAATACAGATAAACTAGTGTTGCATTATCATTGTTTATTTTTCTGTTATTTGAAATATTTATTTCCCCTCCAATCCTTTTCAATCTTCACGTTACATTTTGGTCATTTTCTCTCCAAAAAAAAATTGCCCAAAGCTGCACAACATATGATCTCTACATAAATACGGGTGCTGTGACTTCTATTGTAGCTATGTTTAGCATCCCTACATGAGAGAGTGCCATAACCACGTTTAGTCACACTATTGCTTTTCTTTTACAAGTGAGCATGAAAAAAACTAGTTTCGGCATTTATTTAAATTTAAATGAACAAGGTAAACTGGTAAGGTAGTTACACAGTAAAAACTAAATTAATAAAAAAAATAAATAAAAAAAATCGAAATCGAAATCGAAATCGTGAATCGGTCAAACTTTATGAGAAAATCGAGATTTTTTTTTTTTGCCATATCGCCCAGCCCTACTGCAAGTTGAAGTAAAGTAGTGGAGTAAAAGTACAGATACTGCACTAAAAATGAGTAACTTTCTGCTGTGGTTTACATGTGTCAAATTATAAAAGTAGACTTTTTCAAAATAAAATAAATAAACTATCCTACTTAATAATCATCATCATCATCATCATTAATATTATTATTAAAGTAAATATATGCATAATAAATAGCCTTATTATTTATTTATTTCTAAGATTTATATATGATATTAGAATAGTGTTAGCTTTTGTAAGTGATTTTATGTTTTAGAATAGAATATTTAATGTTCAACTTCTCAATAATATTAGTAAAGCAAACACAGGCCCTATATGTGCCATTTACATATATTTTTAATTAATATGGAAAACAAGTGCATGTTTTTACCAAAACTAATATTGGATTTTACTTTAAATGCGTGTTTGTGTAAAACAATATAATTTGTACAAAGAAATGATGGGGTTCTTCTCTGAAGTTGTTACTCCACCCCGTTTAGAGCATCATTATGGGCGTTTTACGTTATAACTAACGTGGTTCAAGCGATGGATCTGCGACAGAGAAACCAGGGGTTTTGGAAAACACTCGTCACTACATCGTTCTTTTCCCAAATGATGCATCGTACTATGATAGTTTAGCCGCGAGTTGGGTCGTTGTTTGGGAAATGCACCCCAGGGCGACATGGGGAGACGGTGCAAAAAAATAAATAAATAAATAACTTCCCATAGTAAAAGCAGTAAGATACGATTTACTTTATGCAAATGTATTAATTTAGAGTGACAATCCCAGAATAAAGACGTTGAGGGCCATTCACCTTTGGCATCTTTTGCACACACAAGTTTATTTTCTATGTGCAACTGAACAATGCTGGTGAAAGCAAACTGACGCATGCACGCAGAAAACCATTCCCACGCTCCTGTGTGAATCCCGGTTGTTTGCATGCACGCCGATAAAATACGCGCTGTTCATCCGCCGTGAAACTGGAGTAACAGCCTTTTGTGCAGAGGTGTCAGCATGCAGCGAGTTTTGCAAGTGGACAAAACTAAAGTTTATGTAATATGATGATGATGTTGCTTTCACTAAGCATGGCTATAAAGCAGAAAGGAGGGATAAAGAGTCAGGGAGGTAAGACTTCATAACATTAATTCTTGGCCATGAGTCGGCTCTAAGACAACAGATAATTCTATAAAACATGTATATATATATATTTTTGTATGCTATAGAATTGATATAATTAATATTCATGCACAAGATTTCGTAAGTGACCTTAGCATATCACTCCAGTTGTTACATTGTTTTCCAGTAACATTTAGGATTGATTTATGTTATTTATTTAGAATACTAATTGTATATTAATATTAATAATAATGAATATATATAAATTGTTGTATTTACGAAAAAATAAATATAACAATATAAAGTGGGGGGTAGGGGGTGTATGGGGCAACCAGAAGTTGCTGACACTTTTAGTTCAGTATGTTGATTTACTTCCAATTGAAACTGAATGTTGAGTAGGGGGCAGGGCTTTCTTTTTTCATATCATTCCTTCTTAGCAAACTAATGGTGAGAGAGCTGTTGTTAAGAATATAGTGGCTGAAACCATCAAACTGATGTCAACAGAGAAGGACCGCCACTCCCAACATGGAAATTTGGTCTGAATAACAATTTGCACAAGCAAAATAAACATTGTAAATTTGGATTTTAAACTTTGAAATATGTGACCTTGTCAGGAGATGATCAGTGATATTTGCATCACTTGTGACTGGTCATAATATTTTGGCTTATCATGCATGTATGATGTGTATGCTTCTAAGAAAGTGTTATGTTGCGGAATAGAGTTTTATACTTCCAAGTAATAAGGTAATAATTGATATTTCTGTAGGTTGGAGGCAATCTGCATTGTATCATGGCCTTCCAGAGAGTGAACTGGCAAAAATTGGGACCATGGGCACTGAATCTGGAAAACCTGAGGCATGATCTCCACCATCAGGCTCCAGAACACAGAGGCCAAGCTTCGACAGAGGACAGTTCTGAGGATCGAACGGTGAAACGCCTGGGTAGGTCTCTCAGCACGGGGAACAAGCCTGAAAATGCCTGGAAGCGTTTGTCCAACACAGCCGAGTACAGGCACAGAGGCTCTCCAGACAGTGACCTGGATGAAGACATCACTGATTAAATGTAAAGGGCCAGGTGGGTTTTGACACTTTTATTCAAGATTATTTACCTTCAGGTTATTAGCAACAGTTAAAGGTTAGAATCCGGTATGAGGTTGTGATATAAGAGTTAGTGCTGGTAACTGGTAAACTTAAAGATGGAGGTTTGACGCCAATAAGGATATGGGAATGAGCTCTTGTGGAGGACGTCCCTGTTATACTGACAACAATGTGAAGTAAGTTACACTGGCTTTGGTGATAAATAAAGATTAAAAATATTATGAGATGGCTTTTCAAGAAGAGGTTAAAGGGTTAGATCACCCCTAAATGAAAATTGTCATCATTTACTCATCGTTATCGTTTTAAAACAGTATGACTTTTGTTCATTTTTGGATTGAAAAATTTATATTTTATGAAAACTAAAAAAGATTTCTGAAGTCTGATCACCCAACATGCCCTGGTAAATCTATTAAATGGTCATTCTTTGTAATAGTCGTTCAAGTTAAATTATATTAGTAAGTACTAGTGAGTATTACACTTTGAAAATAATCTGACAACAATTATTCTGAGATTAATCTGACAACATATTAATATATGCACCAATATTAAGCCAACAGAAAGCAAGTTGATGCATTTACATTGGAAAGCAATATCCATGTAATCTAAAAATCTAACCCTGACTAACAAACTACGAGTGTCCAGCAGTTGGTGTCACAAACTAAACTCATTAATCACTGAGGGAATATGTGCAATCTGTGCATGTACTTGAAAACGTAACATTTTGTAGTGCATTTAGTTATTGAATAATGATTTCAATCGTAATACAGTTGGCATCTTTCATTTTCGGATTAGTGAAATACAGTCTCTCAGTCATCTTGTGTAACAATTTTGCATCTTCTTGAACACTTTAAAAATGCAGCAAACTTAAGCAGTGTGGAAGTGTACAAACATGTAAAGTGTCTGTGTAATGCGGTCAGTCTGACTGATTTTCATTTTAATAATGATTTGATTGGACGGTAATCATAGGATTTATTATTCTACGTAGCCAATCATTGTAGACAGGAAAAAAATCAAGCGGCTGTAGGTTCAAGGTAAATAGTGCAGCAAAAAATAACGATACAGCGCTAAAAATGTTCTCAAGTACACATTTTTAAACTTGGTAAAGTTCAATTACTGAGAAAAACTCTTCAATTACAGTAATTAGAGTATTTATAATTACACCACTCTTAATATGATGGTGACCATAAACATGAGCACAACAAAATAATACTATCTAATGGGTTTGCAACGGGGGTGAGTAAATCATGACAATTTTCATTGTGGGGTGAACTAACCCTTTAAGTTGCTTGTAGGTAAAAATTGCTGCTTTGTTTAAAACATTATGTATAAATGTAACAAGTAAATCATACAGATATCTGCAATGAAGGTATGGTCACTTTTATTTTTTGTTGAAACTCAGTTGCTTCAATCTGAATTCACGCAATTATGAATTTCATGCAAGGACGAATTAACAAGTCCCTCTGCAGATTTTGCAAAGGTTTGAAGTTGGGGATGTTGAACATAATAAAGCTGCTTTGCTTCATACAGTGGACAGTTTTTGTTCACAAGATTTTATCAAAATGTGTGACCACTGACCATACTTTAAGTGTACAAAAGTCATAAAGTGAATATTTGAGTTTCAATCGTATCATTCCATTTCAGTTATATGCTATTTAGTGGATTTATATGCTACTGATGGTAGATTATTGTAGGTCAGTGTGGACTGAAAAAATGAATAATCAGCCTAAAGTGCTTGCAGAATGGTCTGAACACTTCATTGAAGACTGCTTTACTATTTTATGAACACAAATGGCTTTATTAGTGTAAGTCTAAAAATACAAACTAAGTCAAAGTTCTCAGACTGTTGTGATCATTGAATATTTCAACCGATCAGACAAAGGTTATAGAGAAGTGACATTGTCCAATAAGATGGTGTCATCTTATTGTAAATAGCAATTTGAAGGACTACAATCATGTTCTTTGTGAAATGCTGTGAGCTAAGACTGCATGACTGCTTTTTATGTTAAGTGCATTGTGATTTGTGTTCTTCCTTTAACATAGTAACATCCGATGTATGATGTTCAATGTTCAATCACCACAAATCTCATGTCAATCTAATGTGTTGGTATTATTTTTATTTATAAATAAAATATTTATACATGTTCTTACACATCTGTGCATCATTTCTGAGGCAGCTGGGTATGTTAGGTGTCAGCTTGTTTCTTCAGTCATGGCTGTACATGGAGTTGTTTGAGCTCTGTTATATCAGCAGGACGGACACGACAGCAGCCTCCTGTTGACAGAGATTGGCTCTCTGGTGAGTCAACATGAAAGAACAAGTCATACGATAAGTTCACAGTTAAGCTTATTGACTGGTACAAAACAATACCAACCGATCCATAAAGCCCCTTGTGCTTTCCATTCAAGGCTTAAATTGGCAAATGACGTCCGCATCTCAGTTTTCCATCTGAAATAGTTTAACAGTGACACTACTGAGACAATTTATTTGTGTTACAATCCAAGTCAATTAATAACCACAACCTAGGGCTGTTTTATTGGAAATATATTTTTTACATGAGCCCCCAAAGTTTTCATTTAGTTTTTTATTATATTATTATTATTTTTTATTATTATATTTATTTATTTTTGGTAAATTACTTTTTTGCTTAATAAAGCTGCATTAATTTTATCAAATATAGTTAATGATTTATTTTATTTAAAATAACCGGGTTATTACACTTAATTACAATAAAGTTGTATTTGTTAATGTTTGTTAATGTATTTACAATACATATATTACAGTATTTATTCATCTTTGTTAACAATAGTCAATGGAAATAAAGTTGTTTGTTATTTTTTTGTTAAGTCACCGTAAATTAATGTTAATGTTTTAATAATGTATCAGTAAATGTTATGATTAATAAATTATGTGCAAGTATTGTTCATTATTAGTTCATGTTAGTAAATACATTAACATTAATTAAGCCTTATTGTAAAGTGACCTATTAGTGTAGATCTAAATAAATGATCAAATATGATAAAATATTCAGTGCTAACCTATAAAATATTTCTAGTATGAAATCAAATGTGACTTTTCCATTTCAAAAAATGATATTAGGGATGCCCTGATCAGGAATTTTTCAGCCGATAGCGAGTAACAATTCCTTATCATGAGTAACGATTCTGATGCTTCAAGCTTTATAATGCATAAAGCACATTTTCACTCGAAGTATGACACTTAAGTGAGATCTCTCCTTACAAAAGAGAATAAATGAAAGATGTTGCATATAATATAATCCCTTAAACATGTCTCTCATAACCATTTAGTGTAGTCATGCCATGATTAGAAGCAGCTTTCCAGAATATAATAGATAAAACAGATTAAAAAATAGTAAGAAAAATGACTAACTATGCAATTTGGTATCACTGCAAATGATGGAAGAATTCAACATGAAAACGTTTAGAGTGCATATTTGATGCTCACAGCCATTAGTAAACCATTCAAAAGATGGACCTTTTAATGTAAATGTTGCGGCCCTTACTCTGCCTCTGCCATAGACTGTAAAAGATATGGACGTAGTATCCGTGACGTCACCCATAGGTTACTGAAGAATGCAAAAACAGCTACAAGTAGGCGTGGCCAACCGTCGCCATTTTGTTCGCGTATTATTGCACTGACCGGGGGATACTAAATAAGGGCAAAGAGGCAGAGCTACAGATGACAGGCTTTTCTTTGGGAGAAATGCTTAATACTTCATCACCTGCAACTCGTTTGTAGGCATGGGCCGGTATAAGATTCTGACAATATGATAACCTTGGATAAAAATATCACGGTTTCACAGTATTGTGCTCACTGCTCAAAAATACATTCTTTTGAAATGTCTGGGTAAAAAACTAAAACTTGTTTCCCCTTTGAAAACAATATATTTTATTTTTTGAAAGATTTATAATAGTTTGGAACAGTAAACATGCCAGGCTAAATAATTCAAAAGATGACTTCTGCTGTCTTCATTTGTTTCAAAAACAGATTTCTTTACAATTTAAAATGGCATCTTTGGATATTTTTCTGCTGAAGATACTGTTGTCCTAAAAAAAAAAAAAAAATGTAAATAAAAAATCTTACACATAGCTTAGGAACAGTATTACAGAAAATTTTGGCGGTTTTAAAACTTTGACTTTTCCAAACTGCGGTATACCTTGAAAACGGTTATCGTCCCATGCCTACTCGTTTGTGTTCTGACCACATGTGCTTGATTGTATACTATACCAATAAAGTGTTTAGTCTTTTAAAAACACTGTTGTAATACATTAAGCTTCTAAGCTTAGGATCAGTTATAAAGACAATTCACCCCCCTCACAGTTGTTATGAAGGGTAATATTAGCTATATGAACCAAAATCGTTCTTTGTACCAGGCTGTAAACATCCTTTTTTTCTGCTGTAAAGTTGGCCATTTTAACAGTCGGGTCAATAAAAATTAGCTCTGTTATGGAGCCAAGACTAGCGGAATTTTGATGAATTGCAGTTTCAGTTACTTCCATATTTGCTTCACTAGGGAGAGCGGGAGGTTGCCGCTTGGCCTAAACTCATAAACAAACACTTGGGATCGGTTCATGAGATCGGCCAGGGGTGCGTTTCCCAAAACCATCGTTAGCCAACTAAGGTCGCAAGTTCCGTCGTTACAAACATAGTTCTTTGATTTGCTGTTTCCCAAATCAATCGCTCCAACGAACATTCGCAAACTGCGTCGCAAACTTGAGCCCTTGAAACGACACCTCTGGAGCTGTAGTTAAAAGCATAGTTCCTGGCTGTGTTCTATTCCCACTTATCCCCCCTATGCCCTATTCATTTAGAACATTCTAACATTCAAAGTTGGAATTATTAATAATAAAAAAGCATTAAGGTCATCTCTCTTAGGTGTAATTTGCTTTCAAAGTATTTTTACAGTTCAGTTTTAGCGATCTTCATGTTTACAATTGTGCTCTGTTCGCGGTGCACTTTGAAAACATTGATATCATTTTGAACACAGCCTCATGGCGAAAACTATAGGTATATTTAAATTATGTTACGTCTCCAAAGCTTGTGAAAATAAAAAACATAGCATACGTTAATTCTTTTATTTTATAGTGGGTTATTTATTAAGTATCTCAGCTGTATATGACATGGGTCTGTTGGTTAGAACTTTCTGCTGTGGTTTGCATGCGTCAAATTGTAATTTTTTTAAAAATAAATAAACAATATCCTAAATAATAATAATCATCATCATTAATATTATTATTAAAGTAAATATATTTATAATAAATCACCTCATTATTTATTTATTTATATGATTTATATATGATATTAGAATACGTGTTAGCTTTTGTAAGTGATTTTATGTTTTAGAATAGAATATGTAATGTTCCACTTCTCAATAATATTAGTAAAGCAAACACAGGCCCTATATGTGCCATTTACATTTATTTTATTTAATATGGAAAGCGAGAGGATGTTTTTACCAAAACTAATATTGGATTTTATTTGAAATGCGTGTTTGTGTAAAACAATATAATTTGCACAAAGAAATGATGGGGTTGTTCTCTAAAGAAGTTACTCCATCCCGTTTAGAGCATCATTATGGGCGTTTTACGTTATAACTAACGTGGTTCGAGCGATGGATCTGCGACAAAGAAACCAGGGGTTTTGGGAAACACTCGTCACTACATCGTTCTTTCCCCAAACGATGCATCGCACTATGATAGTTCAGCCGCGAGTTACGTCGTTGTTTGGGAAACGCACCCCAGATTAGCGAGTACCGATCGAGTCATGAAATGTGATTATCGGTCGATACCGATCTCTGGCTGATCGATCGGAGTATCCCTAAATGATATTATACATAATTTTTTTATAATTATACTTAAAATTCTTTAGAATTTTTGCCACCCTGCAAATTTAATTAAAGAATTGGGAAATAGTTGTTATAATTCTAAGACAGGATTTATTGATTAACAAAGTAATTTTTCATTCTATAGCACCTTTACAGTGTAGAATGTGTCAAGGCAGCTTAAAATAGATGAAGAAAAAAGCCATCATTTTCCAAATTTTGGAAACATTCCAGCATATTAGATATTCAGGAGAGTAGTGGTAGAATATTGGTGTGTAGTTCTAGTTAAATTAAGACCGAATCATTAAATTGAATACAAATCTTACTGTTGAAGTTCGGTTCAGTTACATTCAGTTCAGTTAAATACAAATGTCACAGTTGAAGGACGAATCACTAAAGCTCCACCAGCCTCAATAAAATATTATTATTAATAAATAAATATTACAATAAAACATTAATAACCTACCCAGTCTTGGCATCCCATCCTTCTCCACTGTTAGGATAGACCACCCAGCTCAAATCTGCTCTTTTGTGTGACTTGGCTGACTCTAGAAGTGGTTTCACCAAAGGAGCAGGACAGCAGTTCACTCCGACAGCAACCAGCTGTGTGGACCTACAAGCCATCTCAACCGCTTCAGAAAATAGCCTCCCGCTTGAAATACTATCACTGTCCTGAAACAGATTAAAAGCTGTGTCTAGCACACTCTTAATATGTATATGGATGCAAGTTATCATGGGATATCTTAACATGTTAAGGGATACTGTCCGTCATCATTTATGACCCCTTCACTTGGTCCAAGCCTAAAGTTTGTTTCTTCTGTTGAACAGGAAAGAAGATATTCTGAAAAATGTTGGAATAGACAAGCCCTTGACTTCCATAGTATTTATTTTGCTATTATGGATGTCTATGACTACCAGTTACCAACATTTTTCAAAATATCTTCTTTTTTGTTCAACATAAGAGTGAAGCTCAAACATGTTTGAACCCACATTTGGTTGGTTCAACACATTTTGTTGGGGTTAAAAAAAACAATTTTTTAGGTGGAGTATCCTGGTAAAGTCTAGAAGTAAGACATCTGTGGCCGGAAGTTAATGAAAATTATTTTTATTATTACAACAATACAATTACCGTACAATAATAATTACTGTTTTTACATTACTGTAAGCGTTGCATTTAGGACTGAAGTCGTTAATAAAACACAATTTAAAACTTAATTCATTAATATAAATAATGCTAGGGATAATTACTGTTTTACATTACTGTGAGTGTTAATAGGTAATTTGATAAAAAATATAAATATTTCTCGTTAAATTCTGGCCGCATCCTTATCCCTTCTGACAATCCACTTTAAACAAATCACGTAACTTTTCTATTCCCACAGATGATTCTGTCATTACCCCCGTCCCTTCAGGTTAAGAGTCTGGGGGTCATCTTCGACAGCACCCTTTCATTCACTGCACATGTTAATAATGTCACCCGGTCTGCTTATTTCCACCTTCGAAATATAAATCGTTTACGTCCTTCCCTCACACCTCATTCAACTGCCATTTTTGTTCATAGTTTAGTCACATCCAATTAAGACTACTGTAATTCCTTTCTGTTTGCCCGCCTAATAAAACCCTTCATTAAATACAACTGGTACAAAACGCTGCAGCCCGTATTATGACAAACACCCCCTCTATCTGTCACATCACACTCATTCTACACCCATTCTATCCATCTTTTTCAGAATTATTTATAAAATACTTCTCACTTTTAAAGCTATCCACAATCTTGCTCCTCCATACCTTACTAGTCTTGTTCATATCGCCACACCTTCTCAAACACTCAGGTCTTCTGTTCCCCCTGTCCGCCTTGCCACCATGGGGAGCAGAGCCTTCAGCCACTCTGCTCAGCTTTGGAATTCACTTCCTCCTGATCTCTGTAATCTAAACTCTCTTTTACAATTTAAAACTCAAAACACATCTGTTCAAAACAGCCTACTCTCTTTAACTCGACTGCACTTTATAAAAATTGCATTGTATTCTATTGACATTTAGATTGTGTTTTTATTAACTGACTGTTCTTGCTGTCCTGTACTGTGACCTTGAGTGTCAAGAAAGTTGCCTTTAAATAAAATGCATTATTATTATTATTATTAACAGCATCTGACTATCCTTTAATGTGCTAATCACAAGTGTGTGAAAACATTTACATTAATACGAGTTACCTTACAGCAAAAAGAAAGCCAGGCTTTCGTTTCTGGAAATTCTTTGAGTACTTCCACCAAAGCCTCGGCTTCTTTGAGGCCAGGAATGGTCTCCATGGCAACAAGATCAGCTCCAGCTTTTACTAAGCACTGGATCTGTGGACGGTGCCAGTCTTTCAACTCCTAAGAGAAAAAACATTCACTTGAAATTCTTATGAGCTGGCACAGCTTGGACAAAGAGCTTCATCTCACATTACCTCCACTGTCATCTTGTCCTCATAGGCTCCTGTGTACTCGGATCCATCATGTAGAAATGCCCCATATGGACCAACTGAGCCAGCAACCAAAGGCTCTCTTCTGTCTATGATAGTATATAAACGTATTCAGTTTGAATATATATATATATATATATATTTGTGTAACTGCTGGGGTTTCTACATTTTCTCCACAAATGATAAGCACACACCTGATATGTGCGATTGAGACATGAACTCAGAGACAGTCTCTTTTGCCAGCTGAACTGCTGACATCATCATGTGCTGAGCCTCCTCAGGTTGAACACCAAGATATTTCACGAACCCCTCAATGCTGGCCTGATATGTAGCTGTTGTTATGACATCAGAACCACTTTGAAGATATCTATTTAGAAAAAAGTCAAATTATAGATCAATATTAAACCGTTTGTCATAGATTAGTGGCAAAGATGATGGAGTTAAAGATTATGAAAGAAAATGTTTAACTATCAAAGTCTGGGATATGCAAGATGTTGAATAATGCATTTTAAGCACACTTAGGCTCTACTACTACAAACTATGTAGTACTAACCGTAATATGATGAAATATTATTAGAATTTAGAACAACTTTATTCTATTTTTACATTTAAAATGTAATTTATTCCTATAATGGAAAATCTGATTCTAATATACTGATTTGATTCTAAATAATAATTTTTTACATGCATTTTTCCCCTCAAAAATAGTCAACAAAGTTTAAAAGAACACCATTAACTTGAAACAGAAATACTTTTAAAGTTAATTGCATTTAATACTTCAGTTACAATATTCAGTTACATTAAATGTGTAGTTTCCTAAATTAGGCCTAAAAATAAGTGCACTGCACATCTGTATTTTCATCAGCACTTGGATGATTATCTGCCACAAGGACAGTTCTGAAAGCAAAAGGTATATACTCATAAAAACACTATTATTAGAGTTACAAATAGTATACGTAATGTACATTTTAATGGTTTTACATCAGACATAAACAACGGTCATTGCTTAACAATATAAAGAAGCTTGTAATTACCTGTAATGAACGTCCTTAATAGCCTGTGGATCTGTATGCAGAACTCGTGCACTCCACAGTGGATCTCCCTGCAGTACACGGTACGAGTTTACGATTAAATTTGCGATTACTGACAATTAGGTCTGTGTGTGAGTGTCATAACATTTAAGTTACCTGTAACTGAAATCCACTTGCTTCGAGTTCTGTTGCTAGACCGCCATCTAAAATGAATGGATTGGAATCCATTTCAACTGCTGAAATGAGTGGACATACCTTCAGCTATAAACATTAAACCATTTTATATATAGAGAGAGAGTAAAAGACCTTTGCCTTATATTATATAAGGCTTGTGACATTTTAAGCTAAACCTAATGTTAGAAGGATATTAAACTATCAAACATTTAAATATTTTCCACATTGCTCAGCAGAGAACACTGGAGCGAAACTTGTGTTAAAAAAACACCATAACAAACCCATGTGCGCGCGCGTCAGTTGGCGGTAAAGGTCAGAAACGATCGCTTCCGGGTTACAGTGAGAATCGAACTAAGCAAAATATTCAACCCCTAATCGTCTGTGTATTGAGCAGACTTCACAAATAGAAGTTGTCTTAATGTTTAAAGGTTACGCGTTTACTGGGGGTCCGTTTTATTGCTTTATTTGGCGCTAGCCCGTTTGATGTTGTTGCTATGGTGATGGTGGCACATAACAGCGAGGATAAAGGAAGACGAGCCACCTTCTCTTAAACAGCAAACAACAATCATCCTCATCCATTTAATAACAAAATTCACACATGGTAAGTGGAAAAACATTTTATCGAGTTTTTAGATACGTTTAATGAAGAACTAAACTCACAGGATCATAAATGATTATTTTATTTTTAGCGGAAGTCATTTAGCAATTAACGTTATTATTTTTTATTGTTCCGTGTCACTTTTGAGATTAAAACAAGTCACAAAACCACTATATAAAATGTGTGTTGTGTGCACTAAATTTAACATGCAACGTGCTAAACATCTCATGTGAACTGTAATCTAACTTAGTCAACGAGGTTACAAAAAGTAAACTGGAAACTAACTTAGTTGGCTGTTTAAAGTTTTATTAAATGAAGAATATTTATCATAATCTACTAAACAAAATGGTGTTTATAAACTTGTATTGTTTTGACATGTTGAACGCTTTTATTTGGTCCACCACGTGATGTCACTGTTTTCCTTCAGATGAAATAGTTATTTGAGAAGTCGCTCTAAAAGTTTTCAAAAGAAATCTCTGGCTCCTGACTGAATATGGTGTGATTGGCATTTGTAAGCTGCTTAATGTTTTATGTATCTGAAAAGCAGTTGTGTGGCCACGGGCTCTACAACATCACGATGAAGATGGAAGACGCCATATTCAGTCAGAAGCTTTAATGTCAGTGTGTGGAAAAAAAACATGCTTTTTTAGTGTCATTTCCACAACAGACTAAACCCTGTTATTCTGTGGGTAACGGGATATCTTCGCCATCGTCTTCTTTCTCTGTTGTGCACCTACACTGTTTATTTTCCAATTCACATTCGGTCTCCTTAATAGTGTACGTTGATCCATCTCCACGCAGACAGCATGAAATGTTTGCAGTGATAGCATAGGGCCACAGCAGGTGTCTGAGAAAGTCCAAGAAGGGCTCTTGAGAGGAAAGCCCTACTTTTCACTGTGTTAGAGGTGGCGGTTAAGCCTAGCTATTTCCAGTTAATTCTGCCCAAGTTCATTAACCAGGAGTCAGCGATTTCGCTGTTTTGGAATGTTCATTTTGACCCCCCTCAAAGTGTGTTCATTCCTTCAAATTATTTGGTTTTATGATACAAAACAGTTAGGATGCAGTTTGTAATGGGGACATTGAGAAAAGGCCTTACATGATTCTGAATAGACATGCATATGTACAAAATTTACTTTGGCACAGGCAAATGTGGACATTTAATAGCAGTCCATGTTCTGTACCTTACAAAATAATCTAGGAGAAATGAAGCAGCGTGACCATGGAAATGCTGGCTAATGTTTCTACCAAAGTTTACTTCGTATTTTACTTGCAAATATCTACAGAAAATTTCAATGACCTTTATGATTGTCTTTAATGCAGTTAAAATAATATTTTAAAGTTCATTTTCTGTTTTTCTTTCTTTTTAAATATTGTTTGCAATCACTCTGAAGCCTTATTATATTATATTATATTATATTATATTATATTATATTATATTATATTATATTATATTATATTATATTATATTATATTATATTACTAATTAATAAGTATCTGTGACAGCCCCATTGTTGCTTGTTGTAAGTAATTAATTTGGTAATTTTCTTTTTTTGGGGTAAATAAATAAATAAGACAATGATTTCTTTTATGTTTAGTGTTGTAAAAACATTTTTTTTGTCATGTTTCAGATGAGATGCTATCAATCTGTGCTAATAAATAAATACAAATCTTGACAGTGCTTAGAACAATGCCTGAAACTTTTAACTTTGGCCTAAAAGGAAATTCTAGAAATTATAATATGACTGTCTATAAGCCTCTTGATGTAATTTATGGCTTTTCCGACCTGTGGGGCAATGTATTTGTACAAAGAAGGCTGTTGCTTGTCAGTATTATCTCTGTCACAGCTGACTGAGGGGTAAAAATAGCCCTTGTTTGGGGAAGAGGCCCTGTTCTGTCGAGCTCTCTATTACGTTAAAGGCATTCTCATTGAATTTGTGAGGAATGATGAATTAGAAAGCATTTGTGCTATCCTGCAGATGCACTAATGATCCGTTGTTCAATTAGTTAGTAATGTAATTCCATGTTAGAGCTCAGTGTTGACATTTTGCCTCTATAATTAGCAAGTGTGTGGCATGGAGAATAGATGGCCTAGTGCCTAGAAATGCAACATTAAAGCATTCTAATAGTAAGATACACTGCTGATGATTCTATTCAAGTTATTAGTTAATCTGAATATTAAATTATTTATGGTTATTTGTGACTGTCATAAACCCGCATTTCTTTTGCTTGACTTGATGTTTAGATTGTTGAATAATGATCAGATAATTCGATAAATTATGTCTATGCTGCTTGTGTGGTTAGTACATGCTGAATCACATGTACATGTGATATGAATATTTGCCACATGGTGGCGCTCTGCAGAGGACAGATCTCTCCAGCTGGCCCACTCCATGTTTTGTTCAAGGGCACCTTTAAGTTGGTATCAAGATGACAAACATCAGTGGCTTAATCGAGAAAGAGCATAAACACTTAGTGATTTGATATTGTCTATCTTAATAACCTTTTACATTCCTTAAATTTTGTCCTTTTCTAGGTTGCAAAAAAAGTCTCAAAGTTCTCTCTGTAATTCTATAATCTCTATCATAATCTCTTTGGGTACTTTGTATTAGGACTTTAGGTTGTATTTATGACTTTATGACAAAAAGCAAAAAAATATTAAAGGGTCACTAAAAAATGTATTAATTTTATAATTTGACTTCAAATGATTTAATATTTTGTTGTATTATCTGTTTTGTTGTGCAGAAGATTTCCAATGCAATGAATTGTAATTAATTCGATTTTTATGGAAGTAACAATGCCCAGTTTAGATTGAGTTTTAGGTAGTATGTTATAATGTATTTTTACTTTGTTTGATTTTGCAAACATAGCTTGGTCTGGCAAAAAATCTATTCATTATTTAAGAAATATGGAAAATTTGATTTTTTTCAAGTTTATTACTTGTCACTGTAAGTCTGAAAAATTGTTTGTTTATCTTGTTTTATTTATTTAATATTTATTAATTATTATTTCATATGTTGCCATTTGTTTTGTTTGAAGATGCAGCTGTATACAACAATGGTTTTTAGGTGGACTTATTTTGTTTTTGTTAAAGAGCACCTATAATGAAAATCTTCTTTTGGGAGCTGTTTGCACAGAAGTGTGTGTATAATGTGTCCACTGTCATATTGGGGTGATATAAAGACAATAAGTCTCTGTTTTTAAATTTCCTGACATTAAAATAGCATCCAAATCCCTCTCATTTTGAGGCACCGCAACGTGATGTAGGAGTACAGTTTCCCCACCCACCGAATTGATTGGCCGTCGTGTATTAACACGTCTCAGTCTGTAGTAATGCGTATAATCATATCAACAAGACAGGACATGCGCAAAGCTACTGGGATTAAAAGATCTGTTCAGCTTGCTGTGATCATCAATCATCATCAAATGTGATCAAGAATGAGTTTTACAAGTTTAAAACGTTTGTAATGAATTACAGCGATTTTATCATCTTTACTTTATCATTACAGCCGCATGTTAGTTCTATTATAAAAGAAGACACTTCAATCCCGCTTTGTGGATGTTAAATCAGGTTTATTTTGTACAATAACATAATGTATTTTGTCACATTTACTGTGCAAAAACAGTGCAAAGTTAAATGCGCGCTGTGTGTGTGTGTGTGTCTGTGTGTTTGCATGTGAACTTTGTAACGACATTGTGTGTGACTTATCGAAAGGCTTGAAATAACTCCACAACAAATACATCAAATAATCATTGGGAAAGTTCTTACTGTAGTATTTTCTCAAACGTTACGTGAGATCTGCTTCCATCATGTCTGTCACTGCTGTTTATCTGACGCAGCCGGAGATTGAGGCATACTCTGACAGGCATGTGGGAACGGTGGGCGGGGAGGACCAGCATTAAAGGCACAGGCCACAAAAACAGCTACAATGTGTTCAGAGCAGAAAAATCCAACATTCTGAAAGGTATAATAAATAATCTGATTTGTGTTTTGAGCTGAAACCTTACAGACGCGTTCTGGAAACACAAAAGACTTATCTAAAATCTTGAAAAAGGGGTAAAATAGATGCCCTTTAAACAAGTTGTAAATACTTTTACAGTATATTAGCTATCACAATGCTTATATTAGCGTATATTAGCTATCACGATGCTTATATTAGCGTATATTAGCTATCACAATGCTTATATTAGCGTATATGAGCTATCACAATTATTGGCTTGAGTTTCTCTGTTTGTGCATTTAGAACATATTTTCAGCAGCAATGTTTTCAGCAGCTGGATAATGGCTCCCCATTTGCAGTGAATCTCTCCAGGGAATAAGAGAGCTGATTTAAGGTCTGAACCTCTGACTCGGCATGTTACCAGACTCAGCTGCCCGTCTGTGTTGAGGGTCAAAACGCGGCTGTGGGGACTCCCTTGTCCAAGCGTTAGGGTCAGATCAGTGACATTCCCCTGCCAGGCCTGGCTTGACTGTGTGTTTTGTTGTGTCTCTTGTGTTATACACAGGAGGAGCGCTTTGCCTTTCTGGCTGAGTGGTACGACCCCAGTGCGGCTCTCCTGCGGCGATACCAGCTGCTCTACTACCCTAAAGATGGCTCGGTGGAGATGGTGTGTTCAGATTTTAGAACCTGATGTTGACGATCGTCTCTGATGTTTCAGTCTTATTTCACTTACATGTGTTTCTCTCATGTAGTTTGATATGAAGAACCAGCGGACCTTCCTGCGGAGGACCAAGTTTGATGAGCTTCATCCAGAAGATCTGTTTGTTGGAAACCGAGTGAACATCTTTTCACGTCAGCTGAACCTCATAAGTTATGGGGATCAGTACACAGCCAACAAGCTGGGCAGTAAGAAGGAAAGGTATTTTATCACTGAACACTCCTGCTAGGCAAGACATAGGAACATTCAGACCAAGAGCGATAACTTGAAAGCTAGAACTAGAACTATAGTCACCCATTTTAGTAGTCACATAAATGCAGCATTTAGGAGCACAAAAATGAAAACTATATATACACACCAAACAATCAAACCAGCACATTTGTGTTTCTACAAGAACCAATGAGCTTTGTTTTCACATATCAAGCAGGTGAATTTGAGATTCCGATAGTTTTGAATGAATAGATTTTCATTGGGGGAAAAATCTCTCAGATGCTTGTTGCACAAAGCTACACTCCAAAAATAAGTTTTGCTGTTTGCTCAAACTTATTATCAAGACTTATTATGCTCCTTTTACAAATTTTAAAATAAGTCTCTGATGTCCTTGGAGTGTGTATGTGTTGAATATAATGTTTTTGAATATGCCCTTTTTTGATCCTTATTGGGCTATTTTGGTGACTGTTGCTTTAAATTCAAATAAGATCGTGCTCCCAGCCCTCTTTTCAAAAGTGGGCGGAGCTACAAAGGCCTATGTGTCAGCATAGTGGCAGATTCAAAAACAAGACTTACATCATATGCTAATGAGGGATATCATCTCTAATGGGCAAGACTTTTCCCCTCTGATGACAAGGGAGAATTTCAATCAAAGTGTTTCTGCAGACAGTTTTTATGAAGTGTAATTATGAAAAATAAAATTACTACATTTTTACCATTAGAAACTGGTTATACTCACAGAATGTTGCCATATAACTGTGTTTAAACCCCTTTTAAAAGTGATTTTTTGCATAATAGGTCCCTTTTAATTGCTTTATGTTCAATCCACTTAAATTTGTAAAAGATTTGTGTTTGACAACATAAAGAAATTGTGTGGAACCCAGAATTATTTGCAGTGTAGTTTGGGTTTTTACCCAGGTAACTATGAATTTTCAAACTCAAGAAGGTGGGTTGATTTTGATCGGGTTTTGACACCTTGGTTACTGTATGCTACACGGCAAACCCAAACCCAAACTGGACCAATCAGCAGTGAGTAACGTTACATACATATACAGTACACCAGCTTGCAAAAGAGACTGTAAGTTCATGTCTTAATCACCCTTATCAGGTGTGTTCTTATTCTTAGAATTAGTGGAGGAAATGTAGAAATTCCACCAGTTATGCAAAAATAAACATTATCCAATATAAATGATTCAGAAAAGCCACTCCCAGGCCCTGTGTGCCTTTTCTTTTTTTGCAAATGAAATGCTTTTATACCTAAAAGCATTTTTGAGTCTTTTGTTGCTAATAATTTCTTTCTATTATAATTATTATAATTATTTAAACTTTATAATAAGTGTTCAAATAATTCTGAATTGTCAATTAAAATTAATAGAGACTTTAAATTGAAACTAACATTTAAATATATATAAAATTACATATAAATTAGCTTTAATATATAAGGCTTTTAAAATGACCAATTTGAGCTGTCTGTGAACCTACATTATTAATATCAGTTGATTTATTGGCATTGATTTAATATTTGCTTTTATAATATAACTTTTGCTGCATCAACTGTGTATATTTTAGCTTTGTGAATGTATTTAATTTAATTAAATTTCTCATAACGATATCTTTTAATCTTCAAGTGTATTGTGAGATATATATCAAACTGATTCGCTCACCTGTTGTGTGATTGGCTGTTTGCTGCAAATGTCACATTTTCAGGAGCATTTGGTCTAGAATAAATCAAAAACTCTAGATTAAACTCTAAGTTTCAAAGCACTTAACCTGACCTTAACCAGGTTTTGTCAACCCAAAACGTACTCTGCAACCCAGAGTTTGCTCAACTCATTTCATGCAACAGACCTCAGATTTGATTTCATTTGTGTTTTAAAGATGAATGAAAATCTTTAGTTTTCAGAGTTTTTTTGTGGCCTGAACTAACCCTTAAACAGTTCTTATGTTGATCCAAAAGCGTCAAGGTTTTTTTTAACCTAAAAAGAAACATTCCAAGGACAGTTGTTAACCAAAGCATATTTAAATATTTTAAAAAAACTTTATTATGTCACAATAAAATCTATCAATATGATTTATGTGCTTTATGTCCCAAACAAAAAGGACTGTAAGTCATTAGTCACTATAAAATCCCCTTCAGTAAGCTTGTTAACCACAACAGCAGGATCATCGAGTTGAACTGTTCCAGATCAGTCTGGTTCATAAATGATGAAAGTTAGATGGGTTTTGAAACAAGCTGACAAGGAGTACATTTTTGGATGACTAACTAACCATCTGTTCCATTTTCACAATATATTTTTTATCATCTTCATGCAGTGTGAGACAGTTATTAACATAACATACAGTGCTTAAAATAAATGAGTAAACCCCCCTTTTGAAAATGAATATTTTTATAAATTATTCAGTGAATTATTTCTGCTCAAACACCTTCTAATGTTTTTATAAAATGAAATAAGGATGCTCTGTGCCCCTCATGTAACTCAATGTAAGGTTTGAACTGATTCCTTACTGCCGGCTATCATATTTAGTACCATGTCTAATGCTTAGATCATTTTAAAATGTATTTTTTTTACATTTAGTTTCAGATATATGGACAATTTGCTTTTTAAAGAAATTATATTTGATATCATAGTTTAAATATACTCTGATTACCTCTTAATATTTAATCAACCACCCTGTGGCAAAATCAGACAGCAGCTGTCATTGCTTTGTGCTTGAAATAATTGCCATTTGCTGTGTATTGTGTATTTTCCTTTATACTTGTTTAGTTCTTTAAAAAATGAACAAGAGCTAAATTTGATGGTGCTGAATAGCTGCAATATGTATGGTGGGGTCTTTGTTCATTTGTGCTAAATTATTCAGTCTAAAGAAAACCAAATGGAAGCGTCACAAAATGGAAGCGTCATAATATTTATGATCATGATTGTAACACACCAAAACCAATTACTCTAATAAAATTGAGAAAAACACCTAGATTATACTACTACTTCAGCGTTCAGTTTCTTGCTACTTTGTTTCAACGATAGCACATTGCTTTTTACCATGAACCTAATATCTGTTTTGTGTCTTCTTAAGGACTTTGGCTATGATTAAGCCGGATGCTGTCTGTAAAGTTGGCGACATTATTCAGATGATTTATGATGCCAACCTCATCGTCACCAAAGCCAAAATGACTAGACTTACATGGTAGGTTTTGCTTAATGATAGTAATGTTGGCAGCAGTCCCTCAGCAAAATTTCCCAAGTACACTTTAAAAATATTTGTTATTAAACAATTTGTGTAATTTGTGATTCACATGCATTTTTCTTTTATTCACAGTTATGAATTATGCATTATGGGACCTTGATCTCTGCACTTTTGATGTTGAAAATGAATTTTTGTATTTTAACAGTGTAACTTTTATTTACAATTTAGTAGTTTGAAGCCTTATATTGTAGAAAAAATAATATAAATAAGTCTGTAAAATAACACAAAAAGTACTGGTATTTTATTACAAGGTATTTGTACCGTAATTTAAATCAACCCAGACATTACATCACTTTTAACTTTCAATAATGTCAATAAAGGTCACTTTTTCAAACTACTTTTCATCATTAGAAGTTGTTGGAGGAAAGATCAAAGTCCTGTGATGTAATTCAAAAGCATAAATAACAACAACCAAACGTGAATCACAAAATATGGAAAACTGCTTATTTATCTATATTTTTTACAATGGAAGTACAAAGAAAGTAGGCACTGGGAATTCTTGCTTAAAGCAATTTAAGACCAATTATGCTAATGAGGCATTTCAGTTTTAAAGTAACCCAAGAGTGAATTCTCAGAACTGGTAATGGTTCAAAGTCACATGCTCAGGAAAAAAAAGTATATCACAGCAAAAAATCAAGCACTGACTGCTCTATATGTTAACCTGTTTATGCCTGGCATACACATGTTTTTGTCTAAACCTCTAATTTAGAGGACAAGTTAGGAATGAAATATAACAATTCCACACATTCTGTGGTCTGTATCCAGAAACACTTTGAAATGTAAGACTTGCAAAGAGCAGAGCATCTCATTAGTAGTCATATTTACACAGTAACAGAAATAGATTATATTTACAGTAAAATACCGAAATTATTAACTGAGGTTGTAAGAGAAAAAAAATATTAAACATAATTTCTTAGGCCTGTTTTTAAGGTCGCTTTATTATTTTAAAGAATTGTGGTAATAGGTTGCAGACGGAGTAAAATCTATATATCTCGCTGCTAACAGAAGTAGAGTGTACAAAGAAATGGGTTACTGAAATCACAATGTTCCTCAAATAATAATGTGCCCTTTAGCAAATCAGCCTCTGGTTTTTGTTCTTCAGATTAGAGAAGTCCTTAAGAGTTAATCTGAGGACATTTAGAGGGCTTCAAAGGGCTTAGTGACCTTGCCTCTTCAGAATTCAGAACTACAAAGCAGGTAATAAAGAGAGTGTGAACCAGAATGAGACCTTCAAAAATCAGGTTAACTAAAATCTATTGTTCCTCCTGAAAATATGTTTGAAAAAAAAAGTTAATTGTAAATAATTATAATTGTACATGTGTCACAATTGTGATGCTTTCATTTTAACGATTTCAGTTGCCTTTTTAAGTTTAGTCAAATCTTTTTTTGTAGCTTTCTATTGTTTTATTTAAGTTTTCCTAAGTTTTCAGAGCTTTAGTGTTAAGGGCTGTTCAAACCAAGCATGATAACTATAAAGATAACGATAGGGAAATGATTAGAAAAATCTAAAAATTGTTCTGAATGTAAAACAACACCAGAGTTCAGACCACCGCTATTGCGATAAAGATGTAGAGAAACAATATCATTGGAATCAATTTTAGAATTATTTTTTTTCTCTGCTAATAAATAATAAAACACTGGCAGCCAGTCAGATTAAAATTAAAATATAATCAAATATATTCCATTAAAATATAAAGGGCTTGTGCAATTTAAAGCTACAGATGACATTGTGAAGAAGTTCACTGCTTGATGTTAAGCCCTCTTTTCGATGATTATTCAAAGATAAGGTCTTGAAGGCCATTGGTTATACCATGAGAGTGAATGATTAAAAGCAAATTGATATAAAAAATAAAAGAACCTCAGGTATTCATTATAGTTTTTATGTATTTGTTTTGCCTCCTTTGAAGATGCTGGCAAAAAAGTTATTTGTTTTGTCCTTATTCCACCACACTGATTGCGATTACTAAATTTGCTGTGTGATTAGATGGATTGCACGAGCTGGATTCACTGGTCAGATGCACTAGAAATGTAGCACTTTGGGGACATCTGGTGGTTATAAGGGGGTAATGCAATAAAAAAACATAAACCAAAATTTAAATAATCAGATCGCTATTGTTTGCTGGTGTGGACACTAATCTAGTTATGGTTACATTTGTAACTATCATCTTTAGCATGAACGGTTCTTTAGGGTACATTTTTACACCAACAATTTATCCAAAAAAACACATCGCGCAACAACGTCAGTGTTGCTAAAACAATCCCAGTTCTACGAAAGGATCAGCGAAAATGACTAAAAACGCTGTATTATGCATTACAGGCCAGTAGGTGGCGATGTCATATTGTTTATAAATGCTTATGTTTGGACACATAAATTGGGGTAAAGTCTAGGAAAGTTTCATTTATTTATATTATTCACTTTCTATAAACTTTTTCTCTATTTCATTACAATTACCATGATCAATTTCAGCAATTCAATGGTTTTTGTTAACAGTAACAGCACTAGCTCAAGCTATAACACTTAAAACATTTTATTGGAGCTTAGGCAATCTTTACTAACCATAATAGCTTATTTGATTCTGCAGATCTCTGAAATGGTAAACTATTGTATATTTGTATTTTGCTCACTCATCAGAGAGACAACATTTGACAATGACTAAGTTTACATGGACATCAGTAATTGAATTATAAATCTGAACCTTAATCTGAAAAAGGCAATATTATGATTAAAGTGTTTACATGAGTTGGTTTTTGAATGTTCTTTTCATTATCTCGTTTTACATGTTATCGCACATAATTCGATTAATGTCATTGCGTCAACGCTATCCACCTTTCCTCCAGAGTTTCATGTCCTTTCAGGTGTTTCATTCTTAATTTATCGACTTTAAATGCAGTTTGGCATTTTCACTTTTATTCAGGAACATTTCATGCATGTCCCCCATGAAAAACGAGATATTGCATGCGAGTTTGAACTGCTGGAAGTATGAACAACTGTGTTGTTTTAATGAAATTTGATACCGCACGGCGTATGGGGAAAAAAAACATCTGCATTTCGCGATGCAGGTGTCTGTGGTCCTTCACTGACTTGGTAGTTGCATAGAATAGTGCCAAACATCCGTGTGTGTATAGACTATCCTGTTGTAAAATGCGGCGAAAATCCAACATGACTGTAATAGTTTGGTTAAGGTGTTTACATGTCTGTACTGCTCTTCCATAATGCGTAAGTTGGCATACTCCTCATGTCTTAACTCGATTTCTGTTTAGTTCAATTATGACCTTAATTGCATTAATCATTATTGGTGTCCATGTAAACATACTTAGTGTTATCTATGCAACCAGTGGAAAATGGAAGATCTTTTGAATATTGAATTCAAAGCGTACACATTTGTCTTATGTCTATATGCATGTGATTTAGTACTACATTTTTTGGAGAATGAAACATGCTGATGGCTTGTCTTTCCTTTTCCTCTTGAAATATGCTGACTTCAAGAGTTTCTCTGATAGACTGTGTTGTTTTAGCCTGGTCAGGTTTTGCTGCTTTAACCTTTCCTCAAAGTAGCACACAGCTGTTCATTGACAGACAGTCCATGCTCATGAAGATGTTTAACTTTTTACACAGACAGGTTTTCTCATTTGTTATGCTATAGGTGATGTGTCACCAGATTAACATCTGATATAATTACAGAAGTTGTATTAACATAAACTGCACACTTTATAAAAAAATGAAAGGCACTCTTTTCTCCTCAGATTCATATGTAAATGCCTATTTAGCTAAGAGATAATAGGGATTAGAGATCACTTATTAACTCTGTGGACTTTTATGGTTTCCTTACAGGAAGCAGGCAGCGGACTTTTACATGGAACATCAATCAAAGTCTTTTTTCAAGTGAGTCTTTTTTGCGTCAATGATTGACTTATGTGCAGGTGCTGCTTTGAAGGAGACTCTTGACACCTAAATCGCGAAAGTCACCTGTCAGGGTGACTTTGCCATGACTTTGCATGTTTTTAACCACAAATTTGTTCATAAGCAACACATTAATCAGTTTTCTTCTTTAAACAACAGTAATCTGGTGCAGTTTGTGAGCTCTGGTCCTGTAATTGCTATGGAGCTGATGGGGGATGAGGCGGTGTCGACTTGGAGAAAAGTTCTAGGCCCAACAGATTCTGGTGTGGCACAAAAAGAGGCAACGCATAGTCTAAGAGGCCAGTTTGGTACAGACGGAACTAAGAATGCAGGACATGGTTCAGACTCATTGGCATCTGCTGCACGGGTAACCAAATAAAAACAACTGTTAAGAGCATAGGGTTCCCACGGGCCCTTGAAATCTTTGAAAGTTTGTGAGTCTGAAGAAAAAAAAATTCAAGTCCCTACATGCATAGATACATCTCCTTTAAAGTGCTTGAATTTATTTTGTGTAAGAATTTTTCTCAAAAAAAGTTCATTATTATTACCTCTGTTATGGTTCTGCATACTTGCTTGCATTATGCGTTACTTTTAGTTTTTCCTGCTCAAGATACTTTGTTTTTATACTTGGCCATGACTTTCACGTGCCCATGAAACTTATAATAATCTGCTGTCTAATATTTTGTTTTATGCATCATTGATTTGCTTTGCTTGTTAAGATAATGTAAACACAATTTTCAAAGCATATTCATATATTTTGAAATGGCTGGTTATGAGTGCTTTTCACTGAATTCCATGCAAACGTTAACATCAGACCATTTGAGAATACAGTATAAGATGCTCTAAATATTCTTCATTTCTATGCAAACCAGAAATATGACAAATAGAATATCACATCTGTTTTTTTTTTTTTTTTTTTTGCATGTTTTTGTTTGACACATGAAAACTGTAGGAACATATCTTACAGGAGAACACACTGTAATTATGCTTTCAATTGAAAAGTGTCACGAATTTGAGAGAATTTGAATTCTTGAAAGATCTTTAAATTTGACATCAACCACGGTGTGGGAACCCTGATAGCAAATACTAACAAAATTTAAGAAAATGTTTTTAATTCTAACTGTACTACTTGCTTTTTAGGAGTTGGAGTACTTTTTCCCCTCCACTGCTGGTCACGGTCCCTCAAACACAGCCAAATATTCAGACTGTACCTGCTGTATCATCAAACCTCATGCCATCTCAGAAGGTAAACCCAAAAGCAGACCCTGCGAAACGCTCAACGTGTCTAATCAGGCTTTGAAATACCATATTACATATGAGATATAGCTTGGTTAAATATTTGCTATTTAAATGTGCTGTTTATAGTGTATTATTAACCAATGTCTTCTTGAAAGTGCACATTATCATTCATCAGAGGAACTATGACGCTATTGATCATATGAAAAGCTCCGTCACTGCTGTCCCAGTTACTCAGTTAGGTTGGGATACTCTCCTAAATACTGGTCCAGGAGGTCCACTAATCCTGACCCCAAACCTTGTCACACATAGCTAGTGTATAAATCTATAGCTGTTCAGACGTTTCACTTTGCACATAGAAAAATTTGCTTTGTAGATATTTCCACAATATTGGAAAAATCAGGGAATTTTATTACCAGACTTGGAAAAGTAATTTCTAAAATAATTCATATTATACATTCATTATACATTAATTAATCAGTTAATTATTTTTATTTAATAATTGTACAATAAGTCAATAATTTTGTTGGACTGTATGTATATGTTATTTTGTGGGATGCATACATATGTATATGCATTTATATACACAGTTGAAGGCAAAATTATTAGCCCTCCTGTGGAATTGTATTTCTTTTTCAATTTTTTACAAGTGCTGTTCAACGGAGATCATTTTTTCTACACATTTTAACATATAGTTTTAATGACTCATTTTTAATAACAGAATTGAACTGATGGTTTGTCCTTACCATCATGACAGTACACAATAATTTACTAGTTATTTTGTAAGATACAAGCATTTAGCTTTAACTACTATTTAAAGGCTTAAACAGGCACGTTCAGCTAATTAGGTAAGTCATTGGACAACAGTGGTTTGACCAGTAAAAATCTTTGTTGATCTAAAAAAATTATTACTTATGGAGGCTAATAATATTGACCTTAATATTTACAAAACTGCTTTTATTAAATATTTAACATTAATATTTTTTAATAATATTAAAATATTATAGAAAATGTTGTGAAAATGTTCTTGCTCTGTTAAAAATAAAATATTTTAAATTAGAAAAATTTCACAGGAGGTTAAAATAGTTTTTTGCTGTTGATTAATAGCCATTTCATTGCAAATTCCACACTGATGTAATAAAAATTTACATCTAAAGTACTTTATGGTTTGCGATAGCTATTGTACAATTTAAGATTGTTTATTGTTATTTTATTTTCTGAGCTAAAATGTTTAAAAGTTCTTTTTCAAAAATGCAGAAATGCAGTTCTCATGAATGAAAGGAGCAGTTAAACTAACAATGGGGCTACTTCAGAGTCCTTTGGTCCTTCTGTGATTGTCTTCTGCTTATATAACTCTCTCCATCCCCTCTTGGCGTACCGTTATTTTGCTAGTTACACGTTGATGAGTATAAAACCCCCAAAGCCAGTTCGTACTCTTATTCAAGCCTTCGCTCTGGATTTGTCCAAATCCATCTCCTGATCCCTGTTCATGGAGCATGCCGCCAGGGCACTGACCTGTGAAATCTCAAATCCTCTCGATAGGGCTGAGGTAGATATTTCACATAGTGCTCGTGGACTAAGCAGGCCCCAAGTTGATTTTGTACATTGCTGTGGGCTGATTAACCTGGAGGGAATGTTGCACGTACACACACACACACACAGAACCTGAACAACAGAATATCCGTCATGAACACGCACACAAAAATAAATGCACACTTTAAAACTTGCTTGTCATATTGCTTGACTATATATATTTTTATGATTTAAAAAAACTGAAGCTATCTATAACTATAACTGCATACTTGCATAGGGCGATAACTGTTTTCAAGGTATACCACGGTTTGGAAACTCAAAGTTTTAAAACCGTCAAAATTTTCTGCTATACCGTTCCTATGGTATATGTAAGTTTTTTTTTTTTTTTTTTTTTTACGTTTTGTTTTAAGTTTTTTTAGGACAACAGATCTCCAAATAGATTTCCAACAGATATCCAAAGATGGCGTTTTAAATAGTAAAGAAATCTGTGTTTTTAAAACTAATGAAAACCGCAGAGATCAATGATTCATTTGACTTATTCAGCCTGACATGTTCACTGTTCCAAAATATTATAAATGTTTCTCAAAATAAAATATATTGTGTTCAAAGGGGAAAACAGTTTTTGTTTTTACTCAGACATTTAAAAAGAATTTATTTTAGAGCAAAAATCACAGTACCGTGAAACCGTGATATTTTTATCCAAGGTTATCATACCATCAGAATTTTAGGCCCATGCCTACTGCATACTAATGCTTCAATCTAACTAACTGTTTCTTTTTGGACATTTGGACATACAATTTGGTTTTTGCAAGTGAGTGGGTGTCACTCAAAAATATATATTCTGTTTTTAATTATTCACTCTCATGTCTTTCCAATCCTCAACTGCAATCATACAAAGCACCAAAAACACATTTGTACTGCCCCCCCAAAAAATCTTTTTTTGCCTACATATTCTATCCTACATCAGGTTTATATGGTGCACAATTATGGGCAGTATGACGTCAAAAGCAGTGCAACACGCAAGTGTTGTATTGCTCGTAGTAAATGTGCATACTGATCTGATATAGAAAACATTGGTGAGCAAAGTTATTTTTGTACAGTTTCTTTATGCACAGAAGTGTTTTTGGAGCTTTGTTTGATTATAATTAGACTACTAAAGTCACATGGAATGTTTTGAAGATGTTTTTGTTTCCATTTTTGAACTTTGCAAATCTTATGACCATGGCTATTTATGGAGGATGAGGGAGCTCTCTGATTTCATCTAAAATATCATAACCTGTAGTCTCAAGATGATCGAAGGTCTCTTTGAGAGGTCTCTCTTGAAGGGGATTGGAATGACATAAGGGTAATTAATATCATAATTTTCATTTTTGGGTTGAACTAATATTATGCCCATATTATGCATTATAAAAGGTCATATTTTGGTTTTGTGGGTCTCCAACAACAGGCTGATATGTATGCAAAACCCTTTCTTTGTGTCTAATCTGCGCTGATTGGTCCGATGGCCCAGCCTGTTGTGATTGGTTGACTGCATTCAGCGCGAGAGGGAGAGATCCGCCCAGCATGGTTAAGAAGTAGCCAGAGCATAGAGTGTATGTGTGAGCTCAATGTAGCAATGGATTAAAACTATACAGTTAAACACCAGCATATTCCTAAGTAATAACAATGACACACGTTCAGTATTATTCCACACAGTGGCAAAAGTTGAACTATTTTTAAAATTGCTGATCCTTCCTTTAATAACAAACGGCCGGCAAATCCCACGCTGCAGCTTAGATTATTGTATCAAAAATCTGAAAAATGACAGGAACAAACACAGCACACGGTTAGCTATACTGTGGTGGTGTTGTGAAAATTAACTTTAACTCTTTATTCCCACAGTCGCATGTCTGGCCATCTCTAGTGATAGTATTCTTCATGTCATGGTCAATCCAATGATCCCTCGCACTCTGCTTGTGTCTGAAGGGAAAGGCGTGTTCACGTTTTACCGGATCCGGCAGTTCATATTTGGTATTGTTTCGTGACGACGACGATGCGTTCAGGCAAATGATCAACAAACAACAAATCATTTAAACGACTCTGAGTCAAATCTTTTATTAAAAATTTAATATTTTTAAACAAGGTGAATTTTCATATTTAAACCTCAGCTGGATGTTTTCATTCACTTAGAGCTGTGGTACACACTGCATGGAAGGTCATTTTCAAAAACTCATAATAGGGGCTCTTTAAACACCAGTTACGATATTATCCAACATGATAAATATTGTACACACCTAATCTGAACTCTAAGATTAACAAAAATATTATGCAGGGTTATGAAGTTTGACTTACTGAAATATGAAGGAAATCATGAAGTCTTATGGTCACTCTTTTAGCTCAAGCATAGCTTCATTTGGCCTGCTATTGTGTCAACCCTCTATTAGTCAGTTTTCAAGCAATCAAACACCCACACTCCTGTGGTGCATCTGTTCTCTAGACCTCCCGCAAAACTGCTGGAAACCAGTGATTTAAAGAGGATTGCGTCTCCGATCACTTTTTTGATTGGTGGGTTGAAGCCCAGCAGGTTTGCAAAAGAAGTAAATAAAAATAGCCAGTAATAAAAATTCCTGCTGAGAGAGCTGCTACATTGCTGTAATTACACAGATTATGCAGCAACAGCTCTGTTCATTTTTTCAGGATCATCACGTGGCTTGGATCACCTTGTGCTGTAATATTACTTTTGGATTATAGACTACAATAGCATGTTGTTTGCAAGGCAAGATGGCAGGATGGATCCATGCTTTCATGTTGTTTACACCAAATTCTGAACCTGCCATTTGAACGTTGCAGCTTAAATCAAAACTCATCAGACCACACAGCGTTTTTTTTTTTTTCTTTTGTGAAATTTAAAGGGATAGTTCACCCAAAAATGAAAATTCTGCCACCATTTATTCACTTGCTCAACTTTTCTTGAAGATATTTCTGAAAATGCTGGTAGCTGGCACCCACTGATTTTCATAATAATTTTTATTTTAATGGATTTTGATGGGTGCCAGCAACCAGCATTCTTTAAAATATCTTATTTTGTGTTCAACAGTAAAAAAAAAAAAAAAAAAATCATAAAGGTTTAAAATCACTTGAGGGAGAATAAGTGATGATACAATTTTCATTTTTGGGTGAACTATTCCTTTAAGCCTGTGCCAGTGCTTGGGTTGGCTTTCAGCAGAATCGAGTTGCTACTATATGATTGGCTGATTAGATATTTGCATTAAAGTGGTGATCCACTACGATATCATATTTTAAACTTTAGTTGATGTGTAATGTAGCTCTGTGAACATAAACAACATCTCTGAATGTAATACGCTCAAAGTTCAAATCAAAGTGAGACATTGGCTTTTACTGAGTTAGCTTAGCAAAGCCTACAGTGAACGAAATTTGGGGACTACAAAAAAATACATCTGGGTTAGTGAGATCACAGGGGTTTCCGGTTACACGCATATACCACGTCCACACACCCTGCGCAGCGAAGGGGTGTGACCAGAGGCGCTGTAATGTTACAGCAGACAAAGCTAAAATACCATCCAAACGCTGCTATTTCCACAGAGCTCGTTCTGTTTCTGTATTTGAGATTCCAAAGGACACGACACAAAGAGAGAAGTGCTTAGAGTTTAATTTTAATTATGTTCCAGAGAATTATAAAAATATAATACTATCATTTGACAAAGGACAGCTTCCAGAATCTCTCTCAGTTCAGTGCTGGATTCGGCTAAAAACTCCTCAAAGGAGCAGCTCCAACAAGCAGAAGCTGTGGATTGTGAGCCACAACCTGTTAGTATTTTTATTTGTTAAAATTGATCTATGACATGCACAGTTTCTAGCGTTAACAGTATGTTGTAGCAAGGATGTAAACAACAGGAAATGCTGTTTGGCTACAAATTCATATTTAACCATCAAACCGCTGTGAACACTCACAATATTTATCAGCGCTGCAGTGTCTCTCTATGCGCCTGCTTTTCCTGCGTTCTACATCTCAGATAATGAGCTCACGAAAGATATGTGAATGTTTCATATTACTTACACATGCTTATTCCGAATATATGCGAAAGACATGTAACACGTTTAGTTAGATAAAAAAATACAGAATAGCTCGCCTCATTTTGCAGCACAAAAATCAATCAAATCAATCAAAGCTCACACGGGTCGCATCCCACAACTTCCTCTTTATTCTTCTGTCAACAGCGTCACTGTACATTACAGAAAAATGACAATTCGAGCATCAGAGAAAAATAAAAATGAACATCGGTCACGCACACATGCGCTTCTCATGTTACATTCATCTACAGACTGTTCACACACACATACATAAAATGGTGATTCTCTCTTAAAGGAGCCACACCCTATTTTCTCTCGTTACAGACACCTGTCAGATTTTATTTTAGAGAGCAGGCATGAGGTTCATTATTTGCTTTTTCTATCTGATTAAGGCTCAAACAGATACTGCTAACAGCAACTCTGACTGACACTATTTAGACAGCAGAATCAAAGCGTGTGCATGTGGAGGCGTGGCGCTTTACTGGTGACGTGGAACCTATCTGCGAATCACAGCACATTATCTTAGCTGACCAATCAGAGTCTCTTGAGGGTGGGTCTATCAGAGGAACTTGGAATTATGACAGTTGTTTTCATGTTAGCAGAGTAGGTGTATTTAATCAAAGTAAGATATACGAAAAAGTAATGTGATTTTCTACAAGTGAAGCCTGAGCACACGTTGCTTTGCATCTTATAAACACAACCAAGCCATAAAATTACATTCTGGACCACCCCTTTAACAAGCAGTTAAACGGGTATGAAGTAAAGAAAAAAGTGATTTTTAAGAAAGGTATTTTTAAAGTTTTAATAACTGCTATTAATAAGTTAAAATGCAACTTTTTTCTGTGATGCATTGAATTTTCAGCAGCCACAAAAATATATTTGTAATGTTATTATTCTATGTATACTTTTCTGTATCTTTTGAATGGTTTAATGTTTTTAATTTTTTGCTGAATGGACATAATAATATCCAAAAAAACAAACAAAAAATGACTTTTGAACTGTACAGAAATCTGCTGCTTTTGTCCTGTGTGACCTTGTTTTGTTATGTTATATAGCATGCATAGTGACAGAGCATACTGTATCTGTAGGTAAGGTAAAGGTCATGTTTCTTTATGCCCGGCATATACTCAAACAAGCAGCATGGTATAATAAATAGCTAATAATTTACTCAAGCCTATTGTTCAGGGATAGGGTCATATCAGATTTGTAGTGCATTTTTACTCTCCAACTTTCACTGTTCTTTTAATATATTACAATGATTAACCAGCTAAATCTATACACTTCACACTGCATACTAGGTTAATGTTGTCCTCAAGGTCATGTTACTTTAAGATTAAAAAGGCTTAAACTTTTGGCACTGTTCATTAATGTGTTCCTGAGATTCACGTCTTGTGGTTCAAAGTCTATAACGGTGAAGTTAGTTGTAGATGAAAGCATCTGCGATTAATGATATTAGACTTTGTCGACAGATTTGACTTCCTTTTGAAACTGTCGGCCAATAGAAAGGTCACTTTAAGGTTTATGTTTCCGAATTTATTTGTCATTCAATCAGTTCATCATTTTAAACTGAAAGCTCCTCAGCTGAAAGAAAAATCAGTTTGCTTTGTTTTGAACTGACTCATGACTGGAATAGACAACTGTGTTGCCAGGCAGCACTGATAGTATTGCCTAGCAACAGGCTTGATGGTGTCTGAGTCTGAACCTTTAGGGTCAGCAGTGGTGCCGAGGGAGCTTTTGGGTGTGAAGATGTCATTTATGTGGCTAAGGGGAAAGTTCTCCAGGGCATTTATTATTGTGCAAATGGGATATAATCTGTCAGAGGGCTCTGTGTGAACGACATGTGATCTTTTCTCTTGAATTTATTTTAAAGGGGTAGTCCAGAGTGTATTTTTAAGGATTGGTTGTGTTTATGGGGTGCGAAGCAATGTGTGCTCATGCTTCATTTGTAAAAAAAGTACGTTATTTATTTCATATACCTTACTTTAATTATATACAGCTACTCAGCTAACATAAAAACGACTGTCATATTTCCTAGTTCCTCTAAAAGGCCTGTCCTCAAGAGGCTCTGATTGGTCAGCTAAAATAATGTGCTGAGATTTGCAGATCGGCTCAACGTCACCAGGAAGTACCACACCTCTACTAACACACACTTTGCCTCTGTTGTGTAAATACTGTCAGTCAGAGTAGCTGTTAAGGCTGGTTTATACTTCTGCGTCGAATGATCGGAGTGACCCACGGCGACTGCCTTGCACGTACTGTAGCTGTGCATTTATACTTCTGCATGCTGTTTGTATTGCTCTGCAATAACACTTCCCAAACGTTATATGGCAGTAGGTTTAAATGTTCCTATGTGTTAAGTTTCTTTGCCAGTGTTTTGTTTTTTCTGAACATTGCGACATGTAGTTAAATTTTTTAAGAGATGCACATCAGCATTGCCGTCAGATAATTATGAATTTATAGTTGAATTGTTAACAGTGCCAAACAGCATTTCACATTTCTTTATATCCTTGTTTACGTCCTCGCAACAACACACCAATAAACTATGCATGTATTAGATACATTTTAACAAATAAAAATACTTATAGGTTGTGGCTCACAATCCACAGCTTTTCTATTATGTTTGGAGCTGCTCCTCCTTTGAGGAGTTTTTAGCCAAATCCAGCACTGAACTAGGAAAGATTCTGGAAGCTGCCCTTTGTCAAATGCTAGCTATATCCTTTTTATAATTCTCTGGAACATAATTAAAATTAAACTGTTAGCACTTCTCTCTTTGTGTCGTGTCCTTTGGAAGTCAAAATACAGAAACAGAACAAGCTCTGTGGGAATAGCAGCGTTTGGATGGCATTTTAGCTTTCTCTGCTATAACAATGCAGCGCCTCCGGCCATGCCCCTTCGCTTCGTGGTATGTATGCACGAAATACACATACTTAGATGTATTTTTTTGCAGTCCCCAAACTTCGTTTGCTTGCTAAGCTAACTCTGTAAAAGCCAATGTCTCGCTTTGCACTGAACTTTGAACGTATTACATTCAGAGATTTATGTTAACACAGCTACATTACACATCAACTAAAGTTTAAAATATGATATTGTAGTGGACTACCCCTTTAAAATGTTATTTATAGAAATGTAGATTTAAACCGATCGTCTGTTTTTGCTCTTTTCAGCTAATAAGATTTAAACACATTTGATTTAAGCAGATTTATTTATTATTAAAATAATAATTATAATAATAATAAATTAATAAAATAATAAAATAATAATATTTATGAATTATTATTGTTTCCTTTTGAACATATGAGGGGGAACTAGCAAATTGAATTTCTTTGTGGAAGAAATTTTGTTCTGCAGTTAACACCCATAATGCCTTTCTGTGGCTCAAATAGTAGAGCTTGGCACCCAAGGTTGTGGGTTTGATTTCCAGGCAAAGCAAGAAATAAATATAGTCTTATTGTTGTTGTTTTTTTTTAACCTAAAATAGCTACTTTCACACAGTAACAATGTTCAATTGTTGCAAAATTACCAGAACAACTTTACCCAGCACAGCAGAGTTCCACAATTTAATGGTAATGTTACGACTTGTCATTCTGGAAAATTGCCAAATAATCAAAATTCACTGCAATTTGCTGGTAATTTTCTGCAAATATCTGTATGTGTGAAAGGGGCTATTGACAGTTGGTCAGAATAACAAATACTATGAAATAAATACATTTTAGAATTCTCTAAATTATTTTGTTTATTTACAGTTATTTGGTTTTTAGAAATGTGTATGTAGCTCTTTAAAAAGGACCTGAGTTTATTACAAGGGTTACGTTTTTCCTTTTTTTTTTTTGGCAGATCCATGTTATATACTCTGATTGATTGTTAATAATGTGTACTGGAAAAATAAGTGTCAGTGTGTTTTGGTACTGCTTACTCCACTGAAATTGAAACCATAAACCCTTAAATCAGTTCTGATGGAAACATTCCCCACAGTGCCTTTTATTAATATAATCTCTTGGCTCTCAGCCCAGAGGAGTGGATGTAGAGATTCACTCTCGTGTTATTTAGAGCAAAGTCTCTCCTTTGAAGTCACTCCTTCATGATCTTGTGAACTGTTTGTTGGCCTTTAACTTGACGTGATCATATTGGTTAACAGAAGGTCAAAAGTCTTACTTGCCACTTAACAACATATAGTTCTTTAACTGCAAGGACAGTCACCCTAGAGCAAGGGCACATAGTCGATCGAGCAGGATCACGTGATTTCCTAGATTACTGTTACTTGGTATTGAACTTCAAATCTTTGTGCTATAGCATCTCAACTCCTTAATCATTACACTCCCCTCTAATTATTAGTTTGCTCTTAGAAGTCCAGTTTGTGCTTCCAAAAGCATGTGAATAAACCTTGCACTTGCTTTGCTGTCCTAATAGTGGTGTGCAATTTTTTCAGCATTGAAATATAAATATTTTAATGAAATTTGTGATGTTTAAATATTTATAATTTTTATAGATATATAAATTTTAACTTGTCTTTAAATATTCTGTTTGTCTGTTTGTAATTATTTATTGTTTAATCTGTTAGGATATATTGTCCATTAGTAGGCTCAAGCATTGGCATATCCTTGTTTGCAAATCTATACTGGGTTTACTTCCCATATCTACATTTTTAAAAAGCCTGTCCTTAACTCCGGCCTTCAGTCACAGGATATTTATTTACTGTCTGTTCCTAAAGTGCGGACTGAGATGGGAAAAAAGGCTTTTAAATACACAGCACCTTTTGCATGGAGTAATCTACAAACATAGTTGCAGTTTAAAGAATTGATTTCACTTAATGCTTTTAAAAAGGGTATAAATGATTTAGAAATTGAAACACATGCTTGTAGATGTTTTGAATAGTTTGTTTGTCAATGTGTGATTCATGTCAACTGTCAATTGTTTTTTGTTTGTTGTTTGTTAGACCCATGTGGCATGTATACTGCCTAATCTTGGCCAGGACGCTTTTGTAAAAGTGATTTTTAATCTCTATGTGTCTTTCCTTGTAAAATAAAGGTTATAATAATAATAATAATAATATGTGAAATACATCCAAGTGGTTCTTATCGCAGAAGAAAGAAAGACAGGTTGATTGGCAGCCCGACATGGAGTGGAGGGTTTTTGTATTAAACAAACAGGGCTTTGTTTTGGGAAAACGACCACCAGGATGTACTTTATTAAAAAACATTGTTCTGAGCTGTAATAGTGTATTAATTCTTTAATTAAAGACAGAGCTGACAGAAACAAAAACAGCTGGCTAGAGCTTACACAAACCTATGTTTTATTCAGTCACAAGATGCTCCGAACAGTGAAAAACAGTGATGGTATGAAAGCATGGATGTGAAAGTCAAGTCTAATAAGACATGCTTGTGTTATTAGATTCAGCGTTTGTTATCTGAGAATAACTTACCTTAGAATGTAGCAACTGACCAATCAGAATCATGTATTCTGGTCAGCCAGTGTAATAAAGTATCTGTAACTATATGTATATGTAATGTACACTAGATTGGTAAATATTTTGGGACATCTGCCTTTACATTCACATGAACTTTAATGACATCCCAAACTTAATTTGTAGGGTTTAGTACGGAGTTAGTCCACCCTTTGCAGCTATAAAATCTTCAACTCTTTTGGGAAGGCTTTTCATAACATTTAGAAGTGTGTTTATCGGAATGTTTCACCATTTTTTTGAAGCCCATTTGTGAGGTCAGGCACTAATGTTGATGATAAGGCCTGGCTCACAATTTTCACTCTAATTCATCCTAAAGGTGCTTTATTGGATTAAGGTCAGGACTCTGTACAGGCCAGTCAAATTTCTCCACATCAAACTTACTCATTCATGTCTTCATGATAAAGTACTGTTCTAGTGGCAACCACCAAACCCAGACTTGACCATCAGATTGCCAGACAGAGAATTCGTCACTATAGAGAACACGTGTCCACTGCTCTAGAGTCCACTGGTAGAGTGTGTTACACCATTGCATTTGGTGATGTAAGGCTTGGATGCAGCTGCTCAGCCATGGAAACCCAATCTATGAAGCTCTTTACTCGCTGTGCTTGAGATTGAATTCCTGAATTCACTGAACTCCTGATAGTGACCCATTTTTTCACAAACATTTGTAGAAGCAGTCTGTATCCCTAAATGTTTGATTTTAGACATGTGAAGCATGGAAGTGATGGAACACCTAAATTAAATAATTTGGAGGGGTTTGCCAAAACTTTTGCCAATATAGTATGTTCACATATGCTCAATGTGTGGAAAATTCTATAAGTCTTGAAAATTAGGTACAAATTGAACATCTTTCATGTAGAATGTTTTATGTTTTACAGCATTGACAGGAAAGATCCTTAAATCAATCATAGAAAATGGGTTCGAGATATCTGCCCTACAAATGGTAAGTATTTTAATTAAGTTGATATTATATTTCTGTTTTAACCCTTGTTGTCTATAAGAATTAAACTGAATGTTAGAGTTAATTCACTGTTTTTGTATGTGCTTGTTTCTAACATATACATTAGCTGTATGTTCCAGTAATTCATTTCAGTTAACTTCCTATATGAAATATAAACACATTTTATGGTTATTAGACCAGCCTCAAAAAAAAAAAAAAAAAGAAGCAAAGTCCCTCTATGAACCAAGGGCAAACGCAATTATGTTTTCCCTTTGGTGTAAACTGACCCCATCATCGACCATGCAATCTGTGACCAGATCAGTGGCCTCCCACATCTCCAAATGAGTTCTCTGCTGGCCAATTACAGGGCTTTATCTCTGTCACATGACACTGCTGAAAATAGTGTCCAGAGGATGCCCCTGGGCTAGAGCAAATCAATGAAGGTTTTGTTACTATTAGAAAGCTTGTGTGTTCAGGGCTCTATAAAAAGAAAATCAGACCGTTATAATGGTGTGTTGGAATGGTGGGTCTGGAGATTTTTATTTCCAGTGTGTTGGACAGCTCTCTTTTGCTCTATTTTCAATCAGAAATATGAAATCATTAATATATTAATTTTGTATGTGAACACTTTTTGTTTTCCTGAATGATGGGAGTCTTGTCAGTTAATAAACCTCCTTCTGTCGCTTGGACTTGGAGTTGAAGTCAGAATTATTAGCCCCCCTGAATTATTAGCCCCCAGTTTATTTTTGTCCCTAATTTCTGTTTAAGGGAGAGAAGATTTTTCAACACATTCCTAAACATAATAGTTTTAATAACTCATTTCTAATAACTGACTTATTTTATCTTTGCCATGATGACAGTAAAAAATATTTTACTAGATATTTTTCAAGACACTTCTATACAGCTTAAAGTGACATTTAAAGGCTTAACTAGGTTAGTTAGGATAACTAGGCAGGTTAGGGTAATTAGGCAAGTTATTGTATAAAGATGGTTTGTTCTGTAGACTATCAGAAAAAATATATGGCTTAAAAGGGCTAATAATTTTGATCTTAAAATGATTTTTAAAAAATTAAAAACGGTTTTTATTCTAGCCAAAATAAAACAAATAAGACTTTATCCAGAAGATATATTATCAGACATACTGTGAAAATTTCCTTGCTCTGTTAAACATAATTTGGGTAATATTTAAAAAAAGAAAAAAAAATCAAAGGGGGCTAATAGTTCTGACTTTAACTGTATTTGTTTCATTAATTCAGCTCAGAATGTCTTTGTTAGTGTGTTATTTTGCCTTTTGAATTTTGACTTGGTTTTCCATTATTCTACAGTTCAACATGGATCGAGCAAATGCTGAGGAGTTTTTAGAGGTTTATAAAGGGGTTGTAGCCGAGTACACTGTAAGTATATCTGCCTAGGGTGAACCTAGTGCCATGCCAAAGTTTCATTCATCACTCAAAGTGATCAATATTTTTCTTGCCTGTTATATGTTTGGCAACATGTATTGAAACCCTAATGCATATGCTAATTATTTATAGACATTTTCAGTTATGCATTTGTGTTTCTGTTCTGATTTAAAATGTTTCTGCTTCATTAAGAGAGAGAGAGAGAGAGAGAGAGAGAGAGAGAGAGAGAGAGAGAGAGAGAGAGAGAAGATATATTCCCCTTACTCTTTCTATTTACACCATTTTTACAGAAAACCTCATTTACTTCCCTGTAGTATTACAAAAGTTGAGTCACTGTGAGTTGGTTTTTGACCTTTTGTTCCATTACAGTTGATCAGATAAGAAAGACAAGATTGTTATATATGTAGCGCAAGATATAAATCTGTGCTAGTGATGTACTCTCTGCAGTCAGTATACATTACAGTATAACTGAACTTTTCTGCCACAATGAGGCTGTGGTTAAGAGAAACGCCACTTTTATTTGTGAATAAGCACAAACCAGAATCAAATAATTGAATCAAATAATCTAATTTGACATATAATTTTTCAGTCATTGTGAAAGGTAACTGATGGTCAGCAATCATATTATTTGTTTATGCCAGATTAGTATTAGCAACACATTACGTTTCCTTGGTTACTGGACCCCTTAAAGTAGCCCCCTGCCATGCATAAAACTTTAGTTCTGCCACTGGTAGTGACACTATTGATCTTACATTTACATACTGTTGGAATATCAAGCCAATTCCAATGCGTGTTCAATAAAAAAAGGTCAGGAGAGGGTTTTCTTCAATGCCAAAAATATTAGTAATTTATTAGATACAAATTAATAATTCGATGACAGAGCTCTGGGTTACGTTACCCCAATGCAATACAAGAATTACATTCAGGAGGTTCACCACTAACTTGCATTTTCCTGACTCCAATATATATACACAACTGATATTAACAGGTGGAGTTTTGGTGTATGTCACTTATCAGTCATTCTGCAGTCCTTTGGCTCTTGTACCCCAGACATACAGTACTTCCTCTTTCTGCAACCCTTCTCTGCATACCAGAACTGAACAATTAATTGTATCATTAATATATTTCACAACTTCTGTAAGCATCCAGCTCCTTGTGACATGCCTAGACTTCTTATTAGACAGCAGTCTGGAACAAGGGCCCTCACACTACAGTATATTTGTTCTTATTCTGCTATTTTCTCTCTTGTCAGCAGTTCCTTCTAAAAAGTATGCAAGAAATGTAAGAAAGAAGAAGTGTGTCTGGGTAATATATGGTATCATACAAATGAAAAAGATTGATTAATCTGTTGTTAGTCTAAACAATTTTTCAAATAAAAAATTAATTCCTTTTTACTACAATACCAAACCACTTAACCTGTGCATAATCTTAACCGTATTCTCACCTCCGTAGGAGCAAAAGGGTTTTGCTACTTATTCTGTACCACATGAACACAATAGGTATACTATGCCTAATATTTTAAGTTGAGTAAACAGTAGTTGATGACTACTATAGCTACTTTATAACATACAATATAATCAATTTAATCTCAATTTTCCCTCTCAAACCAAGGCCATTTGAGTGCTAGTTCAGAGCCAGAGCTTAGCTACAAATAGTTTTTTAAAGCTTTTCGATACCCAAAGCACTAGCTCTGAACTAGAAAAAAGTTTTTTTTTAAGTAGCAACACAACATTGCTGGGCTAGAAGTAAAAGCCGCTGGTATCAGGGGTTGTGTAGCCCCTGGGGTTAACCTAACCAACAAGATGAACAGAAACTGTTTTGACCACCATTTTTGAAATAGCAGCATAACACAATCCCGAACACGTTATTCTCGATTGTAATCTCTGTCTATACAATTTATGGGAACCTGTAAGAACAAGTTATTCTAGCTTGTAATCTTTGTCTATACAAACTGCGTTGGGCTGCACAAACAAGTTATTCTTGCTTGTAATCAACATACAATATATATAAATTTCGACTAGCTATGCGAACATGTAATGTGTATTTATATAGCGCATTTATTGTGTGTGACCATACACCCAAAGCACTTCACAATCATGAGGGGGATCTCTCCACACCCCAACCAGTGTGCAGCATCCACTTGGATGATGCGACGGCAGCCACAGGACAACAGCGCCAGTGTGCTCACCATACACCAGCTATAGGTTGAGTGGAGAGACTGTGATAGAGCCAATTTGATGGATGGGGATGACTGGGAGGCCATGATGGGTAAGGGCAGATAGAGAGAATTTGACCAGGACACTGGGGTTACACCCCTACTCTTTACGAGAAGTGCCATGGGATTTTTAATGACCACATAGAGTCAGGACCTCGGTTTAACATCTTATCCGAAAGACGGCGCTCACTGACAGTATAGTGTCCCCTTCACTATACTGGGCATTAGGACTCACTAAGCGCCCCCTGCAGGCCTCAGTAACATCACTTCCAACAGCAACCTAGCGTTCCCATGTGGTCTCCCATTCAGGTACTGACCAGCTTTTCTTAGTGACCAACCTTGGGTTGTAGGGTGATATGGCTATGGCATTTGTTGTATTATTGCATTTGGTTAATGATGAAGGTTTGCAATGCCATTTGATTATTGGCTGAGTTTGCAAGCTCTAAAATGCTGCCTCTTAAGTTGGAAAAGCATCAAGGCACATATGAATCCAAATTCTGCTTCACTTCCTGTCACCAGAGGTACCTTCTTCTGATCGAAATTCAAAGGCTGCATAGATGTGTCTTTCGCTGCCTTTAATATCCCACAATGCATGATCCATTGCTGACAACCTGAGCTAATAAATTACGATGGCTTTTTACATTTTTGCTTGTGTGTCATGTAGTGTGTAAATGTAAAGTCTCATGCACGCTAGAATTATTTTTGCTTGCATGCTAATTGTCATTGTTTTTTAAACATTTTTGATCATTCATATCCAAGTGATTTTTCACTGGCAATGAGCAAAGTGAGTGTGCAGAATCACTACCTGATGTTAGTGAAAAACAGAAATACCTTGATGCACAAGGTGGCACTGCCAACTTTTGACACTTCCTTGTTGCGCTGAAGAAGTAGTCAAACACATGCTTTTTTATTTATCACATTACCTTCTCAACTACAGTACAAAAACATCTGGTCAAAAGTTTGCAGGAAAAAGTTACAAGCCATGAAAGAAAATTAAGTGAAATTAAACTCGCCATCAAATTTCATTTGCAATATTCATGTGCTCGAACCATTTTGTGCTTGAGCACCGCCAAGTCCTGTTTTACGGTTCAGCTCCTGGCATGTGAACAAAAGCACTCATTGGTCCACCAGTTTTTAACGCTGTACGTCAAATAAAAAAAAGAAATTTAAAAATAAAAAATAATAATAACCAGATGCTTTATTTTTTAAATTACACTTTTACGACTAGTGTTTTTGTGTGTTGATGTGCACTGTCACATTGGTTCCCCTTGTTTAGTTAAACATTAGAAATAAGCTAGGAGTGCACTTAAAGAAGTTTTTTCTATTCATTCCTGTTCATTTCTACTGTATTTTTAAGCTTAGTATGTAGTATTACATGTATTTGTTTAATTAGTCATTAGGAGAGGAAAGAGAACTTGCTGAAACATTGATTATTTGCTTTCTTGCAACTGCATGCACACCTGTCTCTTACATACCACTCTATGGGCTGGGCATACAAAAATATACAAATGTTGCCTCGTAGCAATTTCCCTGTTCTGGGTACAGAGTAACCTCACAGTATGTGAAAATTCAGTTCATGGGAACAATCTTCATGTTCCTGTTTGGTATTTCACTTTAATAAATCGATCTCGTCTTTGGAATTTCAGCTAAATGGCAGTCATTTATTCTGATAACGCCCAAGCAAGTCTTTAGAGCAAAAAATAAGCCATTTTTGGGGTTCCGGGTCATTGAAGCCCAAGGCTATTTTGGAGTACAGGACCTTGTCTGTTGCCATGAAAACTGTCTCATCAACATATTGATTGCCTCACATTTGCCGAAACACAGACTGCTTACTGCAGGTGCAAAGTGCCCATGAAACATTTGCACTGAGTGTTCCACCATTCTGAGATATACCAGTGCAGTTAGTAAAAATAGCTGAATTGTCTTACTCTGGCTGCTGGAACAAAGTGCAGCAGTGCCAAATCTTATCATAACTGTTTACTACATACAGCAACTTACAGTTCTTATGTTTTCTGCTTCTATTCACTATGTGAATCTTCAGTTAAGTATAATGTAGTGAACAGTGATATTAAGTACCATGTTGCCATGTCATCACTCAATGACTTGTCCTTATGTTTCTTAATATATCATATATCCTTTGGTAAGTAAATCTTATAGTAACCTAAAATCTTTATGACCTTGCATTAAATACAAATAAATGTATATTTCTTGTAATCATTGTATTATATCATTGCCATATCTGGGCTGTGCTCTACTAGGTTGCAGAGGTTGCCGTTATATAGACGAGGGAAATAAAATATAGATTTCTTGTGAATGGGAAGGTGCTTTGATGCTTCGCTATCTTAAGTATTTAACGATAACCTACAATCTGAAAAATAAAGCTTTTTATTATTTTGCATCTGTGGCTTTGGCGGTCTCTCCATTGCATAAATTACATTGAGCTTAACAACTGTTTGCTGAAATGTTTTCCAGAAATCCCAAAGATGTTCTTCTTGGGCAGTGTTGTAAAATCCTCCTTTTTTGAAATTATATTATTAGGAGTACAAAGCAGTTACTCTTGCAGGTTTACGATAATATAGTTGGAGGGATTTATAGCTTTTACAATTGTCGTTTTAATGTTTGAAGATCTCATAAATGTTTGATTTTTTTTTTTTTAAGTGTATGCGTACAGTCACAAAAAGTTGCTTGTACATTGTTTATAGGTTTAACTGAAAATTTAATGTGAATATGTAAAAAGAAAACATTTTAGTGGACTGCATTCATCCCTTAATTCAAAAGCCACTGCATCAAACCAGATTAACAGAGAATAAGAACTCATCTAGTTGCTAATAACCTGTTCCAAGAACAATAGCAACAATTGTTTGCTTTGACATCCTTTAATTTATATATTTATTAAGAGGCACACTGGTAACTCGAGTCCTCCAGCTGCTCCAATGTCTTCCCAAGGTCTGTTCAGATAATAAGCTCTTTCATTAGTACAGGCACCACAGGTAGACCAAGGGGAATTGTTAACTCTTGAATGCTTGTGTTGCAGAAAATGGTGGACGAACTTTGCTCTGGACCTTGCATGGCCCTGGAAATACATGCCACAGATGCACCAAGAACCTTTCGGGATTTTTGCGGACCAGCAGATCCTGTGAGTGACAACACAGTTCACTTCCATGCTCTGCTATCTTGTGTATTTTACTCACAAGCACAACATTAATAGTTTCACTTTTTACTTTCACTCATCTTTTATGCCACTTGAAGATCATATCAAGGTTTTCTGAAAATTATAAGAAAGAAGTACTTTAGTCTCTTGGACTTTTTTTTTTTTTTTCTTTGTGTAATCTGTAGTGCTCCTGAAGGAGTATCATTTGCACCCTCAAGGTAAAAACCTGCTTTGTGTCTGCATCTGCCAGTCGAAATGTACACCGCATGAAGGTTTCGTCTTATATGAAAGATTAGTCTGCCCACTCGTGTTGCACGATGCCTGTTTCCACTCTTGGTGGCCACCATTCTGCCAACAGAGATCGCTTGTAAATTGCAGGTACCAGCCATGATGTACAATAAGATAAGAGTTACAATCTCTGCTCTTTCAAGTCTTTGGGTTAAGGTTTATACGCTTTATGCACAGTACTAAAAGGTTTGATAATAATGTGGACTTTGTCGTTTTCAGTGTAGCTTATTGTTGATTTGGTTTCCTGTGAATGAGTGAACTGGTTTTGGGGCAGTCAGTTTAGGTTTCAGTCTTTCAGTTAATGAACCAGATATATCAAAATTGAAGTATTGTGACTGCCATGAAATTATCATCCAATAATAATATTTTTTTATAGCGGGTGTAAAGTTTATAATGAATGAATTATTATTAATTGCACATTAAAGTTAAAAACCTATGGATATATAAAAATATTTTTTTTTACCTTTGATAAGCAAATCACTGTGACATAATATTTGTGACGTGTGACATTGTGACAAAGTTTGTGACATGAAGCAAAGGCTAGCAATTCTGTTTGGGCCATAATCACAAATTGCTGTTTCAGTATGCAATATAGTAACTCTTATCAGAAGGGAGCACACTGATTTGGGATGATAATAAAAATAATAGATTGCTGTATAATTTTATGAATTTTATTTTTTTTTGAACGTTTTCAATTGCTCCTATTGAAGGTAACCTTCATGCTTACTATTTCAATTCAATTAAATTTTTTGTACAAATCAAATCATACAAATTCATATGAAATTATCTTCCTCGCCAAATCTTTTTAGTTTTTAGCCTGCTGAAAATGTCAGTGCTCTTTAAAAAACACTTATTTTATGTGCTTCTGCGCTTCTTTTTTTAGTTAACTGGCAATTTAAAGGAAAATTAATAATAGCATTGTTGATGTTATTGTACAGTTCATAAAAAAAAAAATACTTGAGCGCATTGGATGATATGAATATGGACATGTGGGTAAAATGACATGAAATACGACTAAATTATTCACAGTTTATGCCTTAAACAAAAAGTCTTGCTTGCTAGATATTTGTTTCTTGACACAAATGGTGTTGATATGCTAAACATGGCTTTAATGTTTTGACCTTTGCAAGGTCAGACAAGATTGCTCAATAAGAGGTTCCGGAAAGAACTCCAGAGTTCTCCACTGACAGCTCCGCTCCGGGTCCTCACACACATGTGCAAACATACACACACACACACTGCACAGAGGGGAACAGAAAGAAAGCGTAAGAGTGTATAGATGGTTTACAAACACTCTTGCAGGCTGTATATCAGCATTATCGTCTTCTGTCTCCTCAAGTGTTCTGCTTTTTGACCTACCTTCCCTCCTCCTTTTGTGGTGAATCTGTGGCTGCGTGTCTGTGGTTTATAAACACTGTCAGTATGATGTGTAAAACACAGTTATTATGCATGATTTGGGGAGAAAGACTGGTCTGGATATTGTACCATTGTTCTAGCTTTGCAAAAATATGAGGTTATCGTACATTCATCTTTATTCACCAAACAAAGCCAAAATGAGCACACATACAACATACATGCTGAGTAAGATGACATGTTGGATTTTGTTGCCATTTTATTTCAAAATTCTTTTTTCAATTGTTTAAGTTTTTAAACTATTATACTATTGTAGTATTTATTTTTTAGAATTAGAGTTTTTGTTGTTTTATTCACGCGTGTTTATTTACATAGCTGGGGTTTTTAATATGACTAAAGTTATGGATAATAAAAGGTTTGTATTGTGGTTTGGGGGGTTCCCCAACAACAGGTTGATATGCATAAAAGGTATAAAAAAGCACTTTCATTGTCTTATAATATGGTTCTATTCATACCTAACTATCAGAACAACTCCCATATGGTTTGTTCAGCAACATTTTCGTGTCTTTGGGTGCTGCTAATCTGAGGTGATTGGTCTGATGACGCAGACTGCTGTGATTAATTGACTGCATGCAGCGCGTGTCAGAAATGGAACAGCTACAGAAAGCCCATTACAGCTTTTCAAGTTTTTAAGCAAGCAGCCTGGGTATGTGTGTGAGCCCAATGCTGGAACTTATTGATAGGCAATGCAGTTTGTACACCAGCACATTTCTCTATTCTTCAACATAACTCTAAGTAATAGCAATGACAAACAATTATTATTAATCAACACATTTCTGCACAACAGTAGAAATGTAACTATTTTGTTGAAGGTGCACAGAAAAACACACCCCCTTGTCAGGCAGAAGTCATTGAAATGAATAAGTTTCATAGCATAGGGCTTTCCACTTCCAGTGTGAAAGCTGCTTTAAGGCTCTTTTATATTCAAAGTTTTTCCATTTCAATGAGCTGTTTGTCAATGTAAACATCCATTTGATGGATGTGGATGACCTTTATGCTCATGTCTTATGCCTTTTGAAGCACCGGGTCCATGAGCGCTGCATTTTTTAGACACCGTGTCAAGTTAAAAGAACAACTTTTGAACGGAGCGCCACACATGTGTCAGTGTTGGTTCCAAAGCAGCGGACCATTCAAGAGAACACTGAGGTGGGGTAAACGGTGCAACTTTTTGTTTACAGGCACACAGTGGCTGTGATCAGATACCCTCATGCTCTATGCTGCACTTTGAAAAAAAAAAAAAAAACATTCCTGAGCACTGCGTCTCACATTTTTAGATGGAAAGCTGCATTTTTTGTGCTTGACATACAAGCTGTGTGAACCAAACACATACAACTAAAACCTATTTTGCATGATACAGAGAACAAGAACAAAAATCTATTATAGAGGCACTTTAGAATCAAACCAAATGCAAATTAATCAGTCAACACTACATGTATTGCTAAACATTTTCTCTCTAAAACACGCCTAGTTATTTGGCACAAACATTTAATACAGTTTTATGATGGTCAGTTTTTCTAACTAACTATATGTTGATTTTTGGTAGGTAGTTAAGAACAGGGTTTGTGTAAAGTAAGAAACACATTTTAGCTGTTTAAAAACATAGTCAAGTCAAAGGTGAATGCTATACCAATTAAAGGTACGTGACTGACCTCACAGTTCTGGGCCTAGTCTTTAGCATTGAAAGTCAAACCAAAATGCAAACTGAGCCAGGATAAACCATTTACACTTTGAGACTGCAGGATTGTGTGAACAAAGGAAAGGGAGAAATACTTTCAACATTGTTTGTGAAGGATTAGTTGTAGTTCATAAAGAGAGGATAATACTGTTCATTGCTGTTTGAGTCTCAAGGCAGGCGTGTTTTTCTTTCATTTCTGCCTGAAAGTTTTAAAATCCTGCACAAACATAAAGATTACATTAATTTGGATTGGAATGTGTAAAATGTGGTGATATCTTGCCAGAGCATCATAAAGTTTCCTGAGAGCAAGTCAGCTTTTTATGACATCTTTTGCAGAGTTTGGAGATCTGTATGGTGGATTTTGGAGCAGAAGGTCGGTGTTTAAAGTCATAGTCGCTCTAGATTCATCATGCTTCACTAGCCACTCTTTTACTTGGTGACCTCCTGCCACACCTCAGAGGTTTTCCCATTACAGACACATGGTTATGCCTACCAAATGGTAGCAAAATGAGAAAGTCTGTGACATCAGCAGAGATTATTTTTGAATTGGAGAAAGCCCATATTGGGCAGCTGTAGCACAGAATCTGTACATCAAATAGTGGACAAAACAATAAAAGTAGGAACATGTCAAACATTGTTCCCGTGATAATGAAGGCTAACATCATACATGCTTTGTTTGGCAGAATTTAGCAAATCTTTGCCATATGAACAAAGTGAGATATGAGATCAATCAGACTTGTTTTGTGTCTTACTGACATTACAGTTGAAGTTTGCAGTATTTTTGTACAATATTGGTAATAAACCAATAATTACTTTTAATGTTATGGCTAATAGCTGATTATTAATCAATAAATCTTTACCACACTGATTGATCAGTCACACCATACCCAAAAGTGTCCAAAGTTGTACATTTTTTGTCATTTGGTACTAATATCTACCTTTGAGGTACCACAGTGGACCCTGTAGATCTAATACCTGCTGAAACATTACTTCCCTGTGACATCTCTCGAACCTTTATTTCTGAGACTGCTGTTGATCTAAACTTGATCTGATCAAAGTTGATCTTTAAAGATATTAAAGGGATAGTTCACCTAAAAATGAAATTTTAATCACCCTCAAGTGGTTTTTGAACCTTTACGAAATTTCTATTTCTGTTGAACACAAAAGAAGATATTTTGAAAAATGTTAGAAACCTTTAACATTGACTTCCACAGTAGGAAAAACAAATATAATGGATGTCAAAGGTTACAGATCTCCAACATTTTTTAAAATAACTGTTTATGTTTGACAGGATTTTGACAAGTGAAGGGTGAGTAAAGGATGACAGAATTTAAATTTTTGGGTGAACATTCCCTTTAATAATAACACTGTCAGATGTAATCTATACCAAACCGAAACAAATGTATTTATTGTCTTACTATATTTTATTATTAACAAGGGTACCTAATTCTCTTGTTGCAATTAAAGTTACTTTTAATTTGTTTAGGTGGGACATTTTAGACCTTTTCAGTCAGAAATTAAAAATTTGCTAAAAACAAACCGAAAGTATTGAATTACAATAATCTAAATCGTATTTTTTATTTTTTTTTATGCAGTATTGTTTGCTTTATGATGTGTGCAGGTCTTTTTATCCTGTTTATAAGAGGTGAAAAAGAGCAAAGAGGAAAGTGAAAAAATGATGGATCCTGTTGGCTCTAAGTTGTAAACTCGGGTCAAGTGTTGGGACATTTTCCTTTCAGCGTTCCATCATATTATGAAAGTACTGTTCAGTGTAACTTAACGCTCTGACTCAAGTGTCACAGTGTCTTTCCAGACAAAACTCCCTTGAACCAGTTACAAGGTTGTTTCCGATGTGTGAATTCTTTGAAATTGAATTCTGCTGTGTTCCTAGAACAGACCAATCTAATACAAGAATTCATTCTTATGGTTTTGTCAATACCTGCTGTTATTGTCTGCCTTTCTGCATTCTTTAGTGTCCTGCATGTGTCTGTTTGAATATGAAGAACTCCAAAGCGGACTTTTTGTCAGAGGCTTAACAGAAGAAATTAGCCATTTGTTTTCTGTGTGAGAACACACCAAGGTCTCGTTCTCTTAGTGGTGCTTAAGTCTCATATGGTGTTGGACTTCATGAATAATTTATTGTGCCGACAGATCGTATCAACTGACAAAGTTCAACTCAATGCCTGTCAATGACTGACTGGCTTTCTGCTCCAGGTGCCAAAATACCGTAACTGAAGCTCCGCTTAGTTGGAAACGAAGGTAACCCAGTTGTACCCCGGTAAACTTATACAGTGGGAATTTGTCACAGACAATGGAGATAAGATAAAGATTTGATGTTTGGACGCTGTGTTTGCATACTTCAGACAAGACCATGTGGACTCAGAACAGTTTGTGTATTCATGTCCTCCAAATGTATCAAAAGTAAACACAATGTGTAATGGAGGAAAAGTTATGTTTTTAATACTGCTCTACAGAGTATGGGGAAGTTTGTGAAATATCTTTAAGTGCATTGAGCTCAGTTCTATTATGTTTGTAATCTAGCATGCTGCTTGCTCTAATGTGGTTCTCTTAGTCAAGGCCTGTCTACTACACAGAAACACAAAGCACAATTGACATTTGTCTCACGTGCTTATTGTACAGTTCTGTTAGATCTGTCTGTGAGAAATATGATAGGCCAACATGTTATAACCTGTAGATTAAGTGCAAAGACAATTAACAACAATGAGGTTTTTCCTGGATTATGGGTGTGACATGACATAAATCACTGAAGTAGACTGGATTTTCAATAGAAGTTTCTCTTGTGTTTAAACAAAGCACTGTTAAGAAAGGCTATATTGTTTCTGGTGAGAGCAGCTGGATTTACCAAAAAAAAAAAAAAACTTGTTTAAATTGCATCACTATTCAGAGATTATTAATGATTTTGAATAAAAGTCTCTAATGTTCACTAAGGACATGAACACAATACAGTGAAAGCGGTGCTATAAAATTCTAATATAATTTTATTATTATCATTTTAAAAACAGTTTTAAACTTGTGTTTTCCTGTGAATACAAAGCTTACTTGTCAGCAGCCATTACTCTGATTTTAATAGTATCACATAATCATTCGAATAGTGTAATCAAAATTCTTATTATTATTAATGTTAAAAACAGTTTTTTCAATATTCTCACTTTTTTTCTTTGCTTAATAAAAGTATTACATTTCTTAAAAAAAAAAAAACATGGGTAAGACTTAAGTTTAAGGAACAATTCTCACTATTAAATAGTGGCTTATTGCCTGCCTATATTTATATGTTATTTTTAGAATTTATAAAGTACATATTCTGCATGATCTGATTCTACATCCATATTCATACACTGTAAAAAAAAATCCTGGTTGCCTTAAATTTTTAAGCTGAATTCAATTAACCTTATGGGTCCATTGAACTTATATTATGTTAAACAGACTTAAAACTGCATGCATAACTTATAAAATAAGGTTAGAACATGATTAACTTAGTTTAATAATCACAATGAACTAAAAACATATGCTGTCATGACTAATTGTTCATATAATTTTTTACAGTATACCTAACACACAAACCTAACTTACTTAATAACTTTTAATAAGGAGCAAATTCTTGCTAACAAACCCTTAACTGTTACAATTTTGCCTAAAGAAACTACTCTTTAGGCAAAATTGTAACAGTTAATGGTTTGTTAGCAAGAATTGTAACTTAAAATAAAAAAATGGATGAAATCTTAAATCTTAATTTTGCTTAAATCATGCAAAATGTTTTTCTTCTTCAGGCAAGTTCAGCTACTGGGGTTTCAGAGTAATAAATTGGTAATATCTTTATTAAAAAGATGATTGGCACCATATTGATTGTTATGATTTATACCATTTGTTTTTAAACATTTGTGCTACATTCTCCCTTTACGTTTCTGTAAATACACTACCGGTCAAAAGTTTGGGGTCAGTAGGATTTTTACATGTGTTAGAATAAGCTTATCCTGCTCACCAAGGCTGCATTTATTTAATCAAAACTACAGTACAAATTGTAAAATTGTGAAATGTTATTGCACTATAAAATAACTGTGCAAAAGTAGTTTATAATTGAATTTAATAATTTATTCCAGTTATATTAAAGATTAATTTTCATTACTCTAGTCTTCAGAGTCACATGATCCGTCAGAAATCACTCTAATTCATTCATTCATTTTCTTTTCAGCTTAGTCCCTTTATTAGTCAGAGGTCACCACAGCGGAATGAACCGCCAACTTATCCAGCATATGTTTTTACGCAGCGTATTCCCTTCCAGCTGCAACCCATCACTGGGAAACATCCATACACGCTCATTTACACACATACACTAAGGACAATTTAGCTTACCCAATTTACCTGTACCAGGTTTTTGGACTTGTGGGTGAAAACCGGAGCACCCAGAGGAAACTCACACGAACACGGGGAGAACATGCAAACTTCACACAGAAATGCCAACTGACCAAGCCGAGGCTCGAACCAGCGACCTTCTTGCTGTGAGGCGATCATGCTACCCACTGTGACGCCCAAATCATTCTAATATTAATTATTATTATTATTATTATTATTAATGGTAATAGTAATGAAAGCAATAATGACTGGAGTAATAATTTCATTTGAAACTGCTTTCTTATTGTATGTAGTTATTAAAATTTTAATAAATATTTAAAATAAAAAATACTTTTAATAAATGCTGCCTTGATGAACAGAATAATTTTCTTTAAAAAAATAAACTGACCCCAAACTTTTGACCGGTAGGGTACTTTATTGAACTATTTAATTTCAGAAGATCAAGGTAAATTAGATTTTTCTTGAAATATCATCTTTAATTTGTGATCTGGCCAGAGAAAACATGATGTCTAAAAGACTAAATCATGTCTATAACCAGAGGATATCAATGTCTTACAATGCAGCGTAATAATTTTGTTGTACGCTTAATATTTTGTTTCCTAAACATTTTTTTGAAGTGTTTCATTTGAACCCCAGACTGAATTAATTAGCTTTCTAAAACAGCACCTGCCCACTTACATTTCCTGTTGTAAAGCAAATGGTTCATCAGTCAGGCTTTAAGTGTGACCTCTGATACTGCTGGCTGCTAGCATGTGGTGGGTGCCGTAAGCATGTGGACATGAAGGCAGAACTGAAGGGACCTGTAGTTACTATGGTGTTGCTCTCTTAGGAGGCTCCAGTGTCATCCCACGGCATCGACTGCAACTTAATTAAGTCCCTCTTACATCAGAGCGGCACCAGGAACAGGCAGTGAGTGAACATGTGACCGGGACTGAACTGGAACTGCCTCACACAATCTGCCCATCATCTGGCACTAAATCAAATCTGCTCCCGCCATTTCCTATATACAGTTGAAGTCAGAATTAATAGTCCTTCTGAATTGTTAGCCCCCCTGTATATTTTTCCCCCAATTTCTGTTTAACGGAGAAATTTTTTGTTTTGTTTTAATAAGTCATTTCTAATACCAGACTTCTTTTATCTTTGCCATGATGACAGTACATAATATTTTACTAGATATTTTTTAAGACACTTTTATACAGCTTAAAGTGACATTTATGGCCCGTTTCCACCGAGTGGTACAGTATGTGACGGTACGGGTCACCTTTATCAGGCTTGCGTTTCCACTGATAACAGAGTACCAATGATTCACATATCATATGAGAAGCACTTCTCACAAAACAGATGCTTTATACACATAAATACTTGTGTATAAATGTTCATTACTAACCCTTTTTGTGAACACGATTTGATTATAACTGCAGATCAATGAGTGCGAAATAGCCTACTGTAACATCTGCAATTATATAAAATAAATAAATAAATGCAACATATATGAACGCATACAGACCCTTACAGTCTCCGATATGTTACCTACAAAAAAACTCGACGGCATACATTTAGTCTTTATTTGGCTTCAAAAACACGCAACATAGCCCACAGTCAGTTCAAACCTCTCATCTGTATCTTTAATGTAACCTCTGTTAGAAAGTAATTCCATCATTCCAAGTTCGTAATAGTCCAAAAGGTGAAGGAAATAGTTAATCATGGCAGTTTGTTCATGTTTTAGGTTGCTGTAAGAATCATTTGCTCTTTTGTTTTTTCCGGCTTCTTCTTTATTTTTTCGCACATCACTCTCGCGTTAGTCAGTTTCTGACAGGATCAAATGTCTGAAGCACTTTAATAATCACACACACGTTATTATCATCAGCTCAAGAAGTTTGTTATTTCAGCTATAGACGCGTGGCAAACGCAAGCGAGAAATCGAAACCACTCGCGCTTTAGACGGCCATGTAAACAACTACGGGGTACAGGGCAGATTCTGCTCTTCCTCTTGGCTTTGTGGCTGTTCATCAAGACGACGACATGGTTTGTTTGAGCTTGGGTCGAACATGGCTCATTTTTATATGTATATATTATTACGGTGTAATGTCTCGGCTGTGTATTTAAATCATGGCGGTTCATTTGTTTTCATTCTGGCATGTTGCAAGAGCAAGTGATGTATCTCTGTAAACCAATAGCGTTCAGTGCTAGGTACCCTGCGTGTGGTACGGTTCGCTTTTAGGTACCTTTTGACAATGAAAACGGCCATAAAAGCCTACCGAACCGTACCATACCACTCAGTGGAAACAGCCCATTAAAGGCTTGACAACATTATAAATCCAAAATCAAACCAAAAGTGCTTTATGTGTCAGTGCTCTTTTGAGTAAAAGATTCATGAATCTAAACAACAAAATCATAAGTTTAAGGCACTTGAAAAGTAGGTGAAAAAATTTAAAAGCCCTAAAAAATTAGAAAGCTTTTTAAATTTTTTACTTACTTTTCGAGTGCCTTGGATTTATGATTGCGTTGTTTAGCTTGATTAGGTTAATTAGATTAGCTAGACTACTAGGGTAATTAGGCAAGGCATTGTATAACAGTGTTTTGTTCTGTAGACAATCAAAAAATATTGCGTAAAGAGGCTAATAATATTAACCTTAATATGGTTTAAAAAAAACTTAATAAAATGTATTTTATTCTAGCTGAAATAACACAAATAAGACTTTCTCCAGATGAAAAAAAAATATTTTAGAAAATACTGTGAAAAAAATCCTTCCTCTGTTAAACGTCATTTGAGAAATATTTGAAAAAGTAAAAAATAAATCACAGGAGGGCTAATAATTCTGACTTCAGCTGTATATCTGTTTGTGGTTTGGCCTGAAAATGATTTGCCAGTAGCCAAAACTTTTTTTATCCTATTTTTTAGTCCTATTTTAAGTCCAGCTTAGCACTGTTGTATGTGCTGTGCTCACATTAGCATGATTTTGCTGGCAAAAAAGGTTCATTGTCCTCTGTGAATAGACCCTTTTCACATTTCCGGGTTTCTCAGCAGTGGAAGTCATCATACTGTAGTTGGGTAAACTTAAAGAGCAGTGAATGGGTGACTCAGGGAGAGTACCACAAATACATTTTTGCATTACAATTAGCTCAAATAACAAAAGAAAGCTTTCAAAAAGAGATGTGTGAGACTGATAATGACAGCCTGAGAAGAGAACAATGTCAGGTTTACTGTCCATCCATTAGAAACACCATTAGAAACACCTCGCATAAGCATTAACTTTTTTTTTGTAATTTGACGCAAAACTGATATAATACAAAGTATAGCTTTAATAAATTAATAAAATAAATTTAGATTTTTAATTTTGTACACAAGTAAAAAAAACATTAGTAACTTTAAGATGCTGATGACCATTAAACGTGCCGTCATCATCTTCTGAAAAGGGTCTATAGTATAGTAATGCACTGTATGAAGCACAACTCAGGTAATAGTCATCTTTAAATCACGCAGCTTTCTGTAGACCAAGATGAACATGGTCTTGGGAAAACTTTCGTCCTCACTAAATTTTTATTATTTTGATTCAGGTGAAACCACAAGCTGGTGGGACATCAACTAATATCGTTTGGAGCTCATTTTGTTTGGAGTTTTTTTTTTTTTTTCGGAAAAAATTGCTTTCAACTACCATTGGTTTATGGTGATTATGTAAAAGACATTGAGATCTTTTCTGTTGCATTTCTTTTTCTAGTTAAAGCATGCTGTAGATCTGCTGTAAAGTACAAACTGAAGTCATAATTCTAATTAAAGTCTGACGCTGCTTTTTAAAAGGATTTGTTCACCTAGAAATAAAAATGATGTCATTAATAACTCATCCTTTGTCTTTCCAACCCCTGAGACCTTCATTCATCTTTGGAATATAAATTAAGGTATTTTAGATGAACTCTTCTCATCCTTTTCCGGATGCAATGGTCCTGAGATGTTCAAAGCCCAGAAAAGAAACTAAAACATTGTCAAAACAGTCCACATGGCTACTGTGGTTTAACTGCAAGCTCAAAGAAGCTCCAAGAACATTTTTTTACACCAGGCTGTTCACTTTTGTTATCTTCCGCGTCAGGTCTTCAAGGTGTGCATTTACTAGGGGCAAAATGAGGAATTGCCATTAGACATCGGCAAACAAAGTAGTTTTTACAGTTTTCTCTGAGCACAAAAGTGTTCTTGGAGCTTTGTATGATTACAGTTCAACCACTGAAGTCACATAGAATGTTTTACTATATTTTTGGTTCCTTCTCTGGACTTTGAATGTCTCGGATTAATGGAGGATGAGAGAGCACTTAGATTAAATCGAAATCATCTTAATTTGTGTTCTGAAGATGAACGAAGGTGTCAAGGGATTGGAACAACATGAGGGTGAGTAATTCATTACTGAATTTTAATTTTTGGGGTGAACTAATCCTTTAAGTTTAATGCTGTGAAACTGCTGTATTGTGACTGCAACTTTAAATAAAGCAGTAGGAAAAGAAAATGAATGAATGATAATACTTGGTTTATTGTCATTTACCTAGTGCTTCTTATTTAAATGGCTTCAAGTATGCTAATCCCGTGAGCAATTGTCTTGTCACCACCTATGGTGTTGTTTTTTTTTGCGGCTCATTTGGGGAATGCAGAATTGCGCTTATGTTACTATTAGTGCATTGCTAATGGTTACTGTCAGTGTTTGGCTTCCAGGCTTTTAAAAAGTTGACAAATTTTCATACAACATTAACAAATTTTCTAGCCTTTCAGTGAGTAGCATATCTACTTACCCCTATTTTGTATCTGAACAGTTGCTAGACAAAATGATCTTGCATTAGAAAAGGATAGGAACTGGAAGTGATTAGCTGCCCTTAATATCTTAGCCTGAAACCCGATCTTTCAGAAAGCCCTGTTATATGCTGAAACCAGATCTACTTGTATGCCTTTGCAGACTTTTTTTATATCTTGAACTGTGTAGTTTTGTTGTATGTTAAGATTGTAGGGATTTGCATGAAATGAGGCTGTGATTTGCCTTAAATGACCCATCTGCGCTTAAATTACCCATCTAAAGTCCTCATAAATAAAAGAGCCTACACAAAGCTAATCAGATTGTTTTAATAGTTATGAGGTGAGAGGCATTGATGGTGGGGGTGTGAAGAATTGGGTTAATGTAGCCCCAATAAGTAATATTAAGTATTTTGTTGATTTATTTTTGTCAATGTTGTATTTTTTACATAAAAGATGTTCAAAGACAAAATTGTAAATGCTATAGATGCATATTTAATTGGTAATTGAACAAAATGTAGAGCCAGTTTGTGGTGAGGTAAAATGGCTTCAGAATGTTACAAATATATATACACATTTCATCAGTTTTAGAACTAATAGTTTAGAACTTATAGGTCTAAAATTATGAGCCATTTTTATTGTAAACATCAGCCGTGTACATATATGAGGTGATTGTGGAACAGTTTGTTCTGCTAACACAATCTAGATGCTCAGATTGTCCTTCATCCATTGGACCAACTTTGGCTAGTTTGCCCATCTAATGTGAAGTTGTCCCTCTAAATTACAGCTGTTGGTTTTTGCCAAATGTTTTTTAATGGCACAGAGAGTCCTTTTAGTGTGAGAAAACAGTGATGTAAAACCATGTCACTCACTCTTTGGGAATACAGGCATCATGTTAACAGCTAGAGGAGGGTTTGTGAGGTAACAGTTTTTTCCTTCTCAGTCTACACAGACAGTGTTACGTCAGTGTGTCCTCTCTATTGACATTGTGTTCTGTGTGGAGGGGTGAGGGAAGTGTATGTGCAGTGTGTCTGGCAACGGCTTTGTTTATAAAAAGAACACACACGCAGTATAAATGTTGACGTCAAACAGCGGCCCTCAGAAATGGGTATCGCAGTCATATTAACCTGCCAATTTGTTAAACTTTCCCAAAGGAGTTCCTTGAGACTGAGAGGCAGTGATAGATAAAACTGGCTTTCTTAGCTTGTTTGTGCCTCTTCAGCGTCTGTAGGCTGTAGTCTGTGCATGAGCATTGTGCTTTGTGAGTGTTTGGATTCGGCAGGACTCACTAAAGTGACATTTAAGCTCAATGGCTGCAGGTCACTTACGGGTAACTAACGCAATTAAAGCGAACCAGCTTTGGCAGAAATTCTCTCAGCACTTAAAATGAGCCTCGCTGAGACTAAGGGAATGTGTGTCCGCATCTGTTTTTGGTTATGGACAATTCAAATTTACATTCTAGTTGGACTAAAATGAGAGCCTCATTAAGTCTTTTACAAAAAAACAATGTAAATGCCTGGTTAACCTAAGTGTTCTGATGAAGCATTACCATTCAAAAGGGGTTGACATAAAATTATATATGAAGAAATGGATAGTTTTATTTAACATGGACTAATGAATTTAAGACCTTTTTTATTCATTCATTCATTTTCTTGTCGGCTTAGTCCCTTTATTAATCCGGGGTCGCCACAGCGGAATGAACCGACAACTTATCCAGCACATGTTTTACGCAGCGGATGCCCTTCCAGCTGCAACCCATCTCTGGGAAACATCCACACACACTCATTCACACTACGAACTTTACTCTGTCTGCACACCTACTTCATCCGCCGATATTGATAAAATCTCTGCCTGTGTGAAGGACATTAATGATTGGCTTACTTCAAATTCCTTGAAACTCAACACGGGCAAAACTGAGATAATTTTCATTGGCACCCCAGCACTCACCAGCAATATTTCGGCCAGTTTCTCCTGTGAAATGGCTGGCTCTCACATTAAAACATCTACTTCTGTCAAAAACTTAGGCGTAATTTTCGACTCCACACTCTCCTTTCAGTCTCACATTAAATCTGTTATTAAATCCGCATTTTTTAATTTACGTCGCATTTCCCAACTACGTCCCTTCATCAGTAGCAAGGATGCTGAGACTGTCATCCATGCATTTGTCTCTTCACGCATTGACTACTGTAATGCCCTTTTCATCGGCCTGCCTGCCAGCCTCATCTCCAAATTACAGTATATCCAAAACTCTGCGGCCAGAGTACTCACTCATACCAAACGTTCTGCTCATATAACCCCAATCCTGTACGACCTCCATTGGCTCCCAGTTGCATACCACATTAAATTCAAAATTCTCCTCCTTGCATTTAGATCCCTAAATAGCCAAGCTCCCTCTTATCTCTGCAATATGCTTGTCCCATACACCCCAACTCGCTCATTACGTTCCGCTGACTCTGGCCTTCTCGGTGTCCCTCGGTACCGTCTTTCTTCAATGGGGGGCAGATCATTTAGTGTTATTGCACCCAAACTCTGGAACTCTTTACCACGCTCACTTCGTTCTACTAATAATTTCTCTGAATTCAAATCTCTACTTAAAACTCCCTTATTCTCTGAATGTTTCACTTCTGAACTGACAAACTGACCACTTTATCTGATCCAACTGCACTCTGTTTATTTGTCTCTTAGGTCTTGTTTTAGTATTTCCAGTTTGTTGTATTTGATTTCATTTATGTTTGTCTATCGATTGTTGCTGACATTTATTTGCTTGTATTATCTTTTCTTGTCGCATTTTTGTAAAGTGTCCTTGAGCTCTGGAAAGGCGCTATATAAATAAAAATTATTATTATTATTACGAACAATTTAGCTTACCTAATTTACCTGTACCACATTTCTTTGGACTGTGGGGGGAACCGGAGCACCCGGAGGAAACCCACGCAAACGGAGGGAGAACATGCAAACTCCACACAGAAACGCCAACTGACCCAGCCAAGGTTCGAACCAGCAACCTTCTTGCTGTGAGGCGACAGCACTACCTACTGCGCCATTGCGTCGCCTACCTTTTTAATTTTTTTTTTATGAACTTATGAACTCTTTTTCATGCCAGAAAATAAATTACATTAATAAACTACAAGCCATTACCATGCTAAGTATGTGTAACTTCAAGGTTTTGGAAACATTATTGCTGTACTTGTAATAATGTGTCATTTTTAAAACAATATAAAAAATCATAAATAAATACAAAAAAAAAAACAATGAAAACAAGTTGCAACTTCTCATTTTGGTGTCTTGTCTGAAACAAATTAAATTGATTAATTATTTTATTAATTATTTTGCCTGTTTTAATGTTTCAAAGAAAAAATACTTGTGAAAAAATAAAATCAACCAAATGAAAACATGAGGGAAATATTTATTTGTCATTCACGGTAAGAGATTTGTTGGTTTACAAATGAAACGCATATTAGGGCTGCACAATATATAGTTTCAGCATCGATATCGCAATGTGGGCATTCGCAATATCACATCGCAAGATATGCAATGTTGAGTCTGAATTATAATTGACAACAAGCTTAAGTTTAACCATGATAGGGAAAAGGTTTACCATTTGCATGTGTTTTTAAGGCCTTTATTGTTTCTTGTCCAGATATCTACATTTCAAGGTGAAAACAAAATTCTTTTACTTACACTGTAAAACCCAAAAAGTTAAGGTAACTCAAACCGTTTGAGGAAACCGATTACAACAAACCATTTAAGTTCAAAAACTAATCCTAATGAGTACTGTGAACTTAATCCATTTGAGTAAATGAAGCAATTTGAGCACAGTAAAACCCAATAAATGAAGAGAACTCAAACCAACTGAGTACTGTAAAACCCAATAAGTGAAGGCAACTCAAACTGTTTGAGGAAACCGATTGCTACAAACCATTTGAGTTAAAAAAAAAAAAACTAATCTATGTGAGTATACTGTGAACTTACTCTATTTAAGTTGAAGTAATGAGGTATTTTATTAACTCATAACCTTCAACACTGAGTTCAAAACTCTTTTCAAATGAGTAGAATAAACTTTGTCAATTTTGAGTTAACTACACTCATTATATTTGATAAAGTTGACTGCTGGCTTTTACCGTGTACCATAATGGCAGATCATTTTGCTTGTTTAAAGTAAAAACTCGTAATTTTTGAGTTCTACAGGATAAAATAATGCAATATTTTTACTTGATCCAAGAATTTTTCAATACTAGAAACAAAACAATGCAGGCATTTTTTGCATTATTATTTTACTGAATAATGTTAGACTGCCCAGAAACTGCCAAATAGAGCTATTCATCTTGTGAAACTATATTCATATTGCAATATTTATCGCAGAAAAATGAAATATCACAATATCTGATTTTTACAAAATCGTGCAGCCCTTATATATATATAGTTTGTTCTGTAGACTATCGGAAAAAAATATAGGCTAAAGGGGCTAATAATTTTGACCATAAAATGGATTTAAAAAAATTAAAAACAAATAAGACTTTCTCCTGAAGAAAAAAATATTATCAGACATGCTGTGAAAATTTTCTTGCTCTGTTAAACATCATTTGGGAAATATTTAAAAAAGAAAAAAAATCAAAGGGGGGCTAATAATATATATATAAACGGTTTTTAAGTCCTCAGAGATATGTAATCGTCTGTATTTAATAAATGAAAATATTCCTCAGAGTTCAGTGTCATTGCTGCAAATAGGAACTTGCTCATTACTAAGAAACAAACAAACTTGCTAGTATCAATTCACTTGCAACAATGACGTCAGATTGTCTGTGTTGTTTGAAAACAATCACAAAGCAGACATCTTAACTTGATAAAATGAAAGGAAGGAAAGATTACTTCATGTGCCTTTTCAAAGTCAACAAGATAAGCATAATAACTAAGCAGCGAGAGCCTCTAAATATGCCTTAACATGCTCAAGAACGGAAATCACACATTACAGCCCATCTTTATTTGAACCAAAACACCCATTTTACCTCAGACTTTCTCTCATGACATTGTGTGGTCCAATCATTTTCTGTCTTTGTTCAGCAGTTTCCAGGCCACTGAAATGCAAATCCACAGATCAAAATGGAGGTGACATGATGGGTGCGACCTAGGAAAGCCTATTTATTTACATTTAGATAACACTTCCCCCACCGTCAGAGACTGGGAGTTAAATTTCCTCCTGGTGGAGATTAGCAGAGGACAGTAGAGCCCCGGGGTTTGTGTCCTCAGGAACATTTCATTTCATCACGTTCCATTTTAGCTTTAGCCAACTGGCCAGCTGAGCTCTGAATGAGAAGCACATGTGAGCGCGAAATAAAGGCAAGAGCTGGTGCTATTCCAACATTCTGCTGAAAGGGCAGTGAAATACAAACTCGGAGCAAACTCCGCCAAGACCCCTTGAACTTCTGTCACGCTGTAATGGCAGAGGAGGAGCATTTGTGCGCTTCTATAAAGGTGCTTACGTATTTTTAAATGGCTGTTTGATTCTGTTATACTGTATATCAGCAGCAGTTTGTTGTCCAAGTGTTATCTGGTATGCTTTGGTATTCTTCTGCTAGCGTTTTGCTGTTGTTGTTGTTTTTTTATTGTTTTTCTCTAGCTGACAGCAGGCCTAGAAAAGCAGAGCAGTCTGTTCTTTGCCAGCCTGGTGTTAATGTCAGGTTGAGATGGGCTTGACCAGAGAAAATAACAGCTGCTCGGGTTTCACACAAATAATGGCACTGAATTTAAAATTGCTTTTCATTCAGTTTAACATTCTGTTGTTCTGTTCAAAAACTGCATTAGATGACAGAAAAGTATTGAAGCATGTTTCTATCCCAGAATTTAAAAAGTAAAATAAATGTAGTAGATTTAAGCTTTTTACCTCAAAATATCGATTTTTTTTTCCTTTGCTTTTTGGTTTTGAATTCATAATTTTTTCAATTTAAAGTCTTGGAATTACGAAATATAAACTCAAATGAACAGACATCCCACCTTGCAAAAACTCATTTTAAAAAGGTTCCCCCCTTAATGTAAAAAATAAATAAATAAATAAATCGACATTAAAATATATAAAAATACATCATTTTTAACAGGTTCTATTTTCATCTAAAGCAGGGATGTCAAACTCAATTCCTGGAGGGCCGCAGCCCTGCACAGTTTAGTTCCAACCCCGCTTCAACACACTTACTGGTAGGTTTCAAACAAGCCTGAAGGACTCAATTAGTTTAATCAGGTGTGTTTAATTAGGGTTGGAACTAAACTGTGCAGAGCTGCGGCCCTCCAGGAATTGAGTTCGACATCCCTAGTTTACATGAACTTGTAATTTAACCTGACTACCAAGGTCTCAAATGTAATTGATAAATCAATATGAGATGTGGTCGTGGCCCCATAAATCCTCAATGCAGCTGCTCTGACAGTAGTGATTTGTGAAATTTGAGACTTATGATATCACTACATGTGATACATTAGCCCAATCTCACGTGGAAACCTGACTGTCTTGCTTTTTGTCAGATTAGTGGCTAATTAACAGGCCCACATGAAATCTACGTGCGTAAAAATATGCAGATTTCCACAGATTTTGAGCCCATCATTGAGTCTATGTATTTACTTGTGTAAATGTGTGTAAATTGATATTTATCCAGTTATTTTATTAGTTTCAGTAATATTATTGTGATATAATAATAGTAATATGAAAATGTTCATTTGATTCATTTACAATACAGTTTGTAAAGTAATATCTTCTGTCTTTTAGTAGATGTATTATATGATAGACTTGCTTTCTATACCAAATAAGTGGATCTAATTGAATTTGCATTGTAAACATTAAATAAAAGTTAAAAAAGTATTGTTTTTAATTTCATATGTTAAGTTTTCAGTTATGATACTCCTAAAATGATTCTGCATATATCCGCAGATTTTGTTTACAAAATTCTCTGCAGAAATAGCAAAAATTGTCAGCAGATTCTGTCTGGCCCTACTAATTAGTACAAAGTCATATTAATTCATTCGTAAGAACGTTTGGTTTTTAAAAGGGTACGTGGTGCTAAATTCCACCCCTTAACCAACTGTCATTGGGATGAGGTCGCAAACATTCATACAAATTAGCTACTAAATCAAAAAGTTAGGAATTGGCGGGGGATACAGTAGTACTGGATGTCCTCTCTCACTACAGAGGTGCTTTTTCCCGTGAGAGTTCCTCCATAATTTCCATTATATCACTTCTAATTTGCGGGCATCATGGAGCCACTAAGAATATTCGGAGAATCCTGGAACCCGGTGGCATGAAAATGTCAATATTGCAGCAAAAACCAAACTGTTAAACATATTCTTGTGGAATGCCCTGTTTTTAAGGCAGACAACAATTTTTTATCTAGAGAGACTTTAAATAAAATATTTTTACATGTGAATCCTTCTAAAATTCAAAAGTAAATCTTAAACTGTTTTAGATATTATCATTAGTATTATTTATGTATTTTATCTTGTGTTACAGTTTCTTCCCTCAGGCAATCCATCTCATGAACACTTGATGATAGTAACTGTGAAACAAACATCACTACTTGCTATACACTTTATATACACATATACGCTTATTTAACAACATACTTTACATGCCAATTTGCACATAACAGCTGCACATATAATATATATATATATATATATATATATATATATATATATATACACACAGTTGAAGTCAGAATTATTAGCCCCCCTGAACTATTAGCCCCGCTGTTTAGAGAAGATTTTTTCAGCACATTTCTAAACATAATAGTTTTAATAACTCATTTCTAATAACTGATTTATTTTATCTTTGCCATGATGACAGTAAATAATATTTGACTAGATATTTTTCAAGACACTTCTATACAGCTTAAAGTGACATTTAAAGGCTTAACTAGGTTAATTAGGTTAACTAGGCAGGTTAGGGTAATTAGGAAAGTTATTGTATAATGATGGTTTGTTCTGTAGACTATCAAAAAAAAAAGCTTAAATATACTAATAATTTTGTCCTTAAAATGGTGTTTAAAAAATTAAAAACTGCTTTTATTCTAGCCGAAATAAAACAAATTAGACTTTCTCCAGAAGAAAAAATATTATCAGACATACTGTAAAAATTTCATATATATATATATATATATATATATATATATATATATATATATATATATATATATATATATATATATATATATATATATATATATATATATATATATAAATATTTATTTATTATCTGTTTTGTTCTTTCTTTGTAATTCTGTTGCACTGTAGAAGCTCTGTCATGAAAACAAATTCCTCGTATGTGTGAACATACAGTACCTGGCAATAAAGCTGATTCTGATTCTGTATTATTTATTGCTGTTGATGACTTTTAATTGGTAGAATATTTTTGTACTTATAGAAAAGTGTTATTTATAAAATGTGGTAAACGTTTTTTTTTTCGTGCCATGACCTAGCCGTAGAAGCTGATATGGCAATTCTCTCTCTCTCCTGGTGGGATGTCTGAGTTAAGAGTTAAGACTAATGTTTAGTCTTGTTTCTAGTCCAGATATCTAACAATTCTTAAATCAAGAGGCATTTAAAAAAATCTTGTTTTCAAAAAGAAAACAAGTACATTTAAAGCAAGTTTTTCCTTATAGGAAGTTAAATAATCTGCCATATGGGGTCAGCAGAATTAGCTTGTTTTTGGATTATTTGTTTAAGGTCTACCCCACTGGCAGATTATTTAGCTTGTTTTTAAGAAGAAATTCAATTTGACTTGTTTTTTTTGTTTTTGTTTTTTTACTTAAAATGCTTCTTGATTTAAGAATGTTTAGATATTTAGCTATATTTATATTTGCTAGACACAAGACAAAAGAGCTAAGAAAGAAAATAATTGTTTGCATTGTAGTTGCAAATGTAAGATTGTGAGGAAGTCAGAATGTTGAGACATCAATATTATTTGATATCTATAATATTTGATAATAGATATCAATATTATTTGGCAGAAACACACTTTTATAGTAAAATCTTTTATAGTAATTCTGAGATTTCCATTTGAACGCTGATTTGTGTGTGTGTGTGTGTGTGTGTGTGTGCCTAATATAGACATTCTTGGAAGTTGATGTTTGAGTGACTTGAACAAACACGTGCAAGTAACCCGATGCCCTTAACAGAATGTGATGTTATGTGATCTGGCACTAGTCACCATAACAACACACGCATCATCACCTGTGCTTTAATCCAGCTGCTCTGCAAAAGGAAACGCTGCTCAAAGCTTCTGCTCCATTGTTCAAACTGTAACCCATCACAGAGCTGTCGTCACAATATGTGTTTTGTTTCCACACAGGAAATTGCACGCCACCTTCGGCCCAAAACTTTACGAGCCCTGTACGGCAAAAACAAACTGCAGAACGGCGTTCACTGCACAGACCTACCAGAGGACGGGATTCTGGAGGTGAGCTCATGCAAATCCCATTCAAACTCGGTGTTACGCAAGAGCCACACAGTCACGTTTTTGTCTTCGCTCTGTGACTCTAGTGTAATAATACGAAATATTTGAGGATCCCACAAATGAAGGGCAAGGACAAGATGGCAGCCAGGTCTCATGACTGTCCTCAGTGTCTGACAGGAAGGGAAGCAGAGGAGCTTTGGTAGAAGGAAAAAAAGCCATTGTTATGCCAGCGAGTGGGTTTGGCCCGGTGGACGTCATTGTTGTCCACAACTCCTGATCCATCCAGCCTCCAAGCACAAATGCTCCCTTGTTAATCATTTGCCTGCTGACCGACTCAGCCATGACATTCCAAGCGCTCAGGCCTCGCAGAGAGCCAGCCGCTGCCGTAACAGGCACAATTCAGGGGAAAGTCAATTGTTTGAAAGTAAAACAAGATGGTGAGCTGATGCTGAGGCTCGATGAAGTGCTTAAAGTGTGTCACACATTAACATGCGTTTCGTTTTTCAGTTGAGACGCTGAATAGGGTATACAAATGAACTAATAGTTATCACCGTAGTTTTCCCGGTAGAATGGTTGGATTAAGAACGTTATATTGAACTAGAAAAGTAAAGTTTCTGGACAAACTTTATGGTGGCTTGAGAAATCCTCGTCTAAAAGTTTGAAGTCGTTTTCAAGTTGAAATAAGTGAAGTAGTTTTTAAAAAGTTTGAAATTGTTGACATAGATAGAGAACTACATGAAGGTTAGAAGGTTTCTAGTATGGATTGGGATGTTTCTTGCTAGGCAGTTGATAGGGGGTTCTGAGTGGTTGCTAAGTGGTTGCTAGGGTGTTCTGAATGGTTGCTAAGGCGTTGCTAGGGTGTTCTGAGTGCTTGCTAAATTGCTGCTAGGGTGTTCTATGTCAGGGGATTTCAAACATCTCAGGGACCCCCAAATATGATGATTCCTTGCAGGGGACCCCTTTGCTTAAAGTTTAAAAGCACTTATGTATTTCAAGTGTAAATATGTAAACTAAAATTCTGTATAACGTAAAGACATTATAATTCATTATTCACAGGCATGCAAAATAGTATTGTTTTTAAAACTATTTATTTTATTAGTTGGCAACTCATCATAGCCAAAAATGATTCTCACAATTATTTTATATTTCATAAAAAAAAAACCATAAAAAAAAAAATGAAATATTTACATTAACTGAACTAGTAATGGGCGATATAAACGATACAAAATTGGCCTACGATAGAGATTCTAATTCTATTGCACTATCGCGATAATGCATGTTTGATGACGCAATCTACCCGCGAAATTAAGAGCAACGAGCTGCAGCCGGCTGCAACGAATCATCTTGAATAAACAACAGTGCGACCATTTGGCTGCGGCCGATATATTATTGGGGCGGCCCGGTTCTGTGTTCACGAGAAACTGAGAACACTCTGCCACAGACTCGCATGCTCTGCATGCAGACCCACAGAGACACGCTGGATACAGAAGAGCGCGAAGACTAAATAGACTGATCCAGCTCATTATTTGGGGTGACAATACATTTTCCCCGGACATGTCCAAGAATCTGCTTTCGCATTCGATATTAATTGTATTCATTTTTGCATTACTTTATAAGCAAACTTTGTCTGGTGCGTCTCAATCTCTCAGCAGCACGCAGACAGAGAGAGAGTGAGGGAGAGAGAGAGAAAGAGCAGATCAAGACACCAGTTTTAATTTCATTAGGAGAACAAAATGTTCAAAATCAAATGTGTTACCTTAGGCTGCAGGTTAGAAATATGTTTTTATTTAAAGTATCTGCAATACACAATTTTATTTGACTAATTTAATACTGGAAGTATTTTCAGTACAGTGTAAGTTCCTTAACTAAACACCAGTTTTTTTGTTCTCTGCAACTTGGCATTTAGGAACCAAGGACTTAAAAGAAAAGTCTTTCTTTCTAAAAGGCACTACATTTAGTTTATTTATCTGCAACATTGTGTTGTTTAATTACAGTTTTGCTTTTGCACAATAAATGTTCTCAAAACGACATGCAACGTTTCTTTATTTCTATAAAAAAATAGCAGTTTGGCTTTCCTAAGGGTCTATGTAACCTGTTCTGAAATGGTTCTATTATAATTTATATATCGATATATCGATTTATATATTGATGGATTTTAGGCCATATCGCCCATCCCTAAACTGAACAAGATAGCTTATAAGGCACTGGTAGATGAAAAGTTAAACCTGGACATTTGTAACATTTGTAGTTTCTGTAGTTTTTATTTTCCCTGTCTTGTATTTATGGAAAACTGCAAAATATTTACATTGAACTGGGTACCTTTTTTAATTAAGGCACTGCTAGATTAGTGCTATATTTTCATTAAGTGAAAAGGGAACCTTCTTTCACAGCATTATAATGTGGTAAGTTAAACCTGAAAAACAGCATTTGCATTACAAACACAATTAAACCAGTTTGAATCATTCACTGATTCAAAACGTTATGGGACGGATGAGCTTGGTGGCTTCTACATAGTTTGTCATAACGTGGCTTCATTTCATCCTTCAACACTTGATGCAAGTCATCTTCACTGCGCTTGGCCACAAGAGCCTCACGGTGAAGCATGCAGTGTGTGCCAACGGCGTTGGGTGCTTTCTCTTTTATCGGCAGCACCGTCGGTACACACTCCAATACACCAAGACCAGTCTATTGAATTGTCCGTCAAGAACTGATCGATCATATTAAATATGTCCTGACCTGTGGTTCTGCCATCAAGGGGTTTACAGAAGAGAAGTTCCTCAATAAATTTGTCCTTACCGAGAAAACGTACGTAGACCATTAGCTGTGCTTGATTCGCTGTATCAGTACTTTCGTCCAACTGCAGTGAAAAGTATTCACTGGCTTGCAGCTGTTCTAAAAGTTGTGACGAAATATCATCGGCCATCTCACCTATGCGTCTGCTTACTTTGTTTTCTGACAAAGGCACACAATCTACCTTTCGTGCCGCTCTCTAAATAACTCTTTGAATATCTTGTAAATCATTTTTTGTTTCTGCCAAGTTTTTCTCGGACCCCATTTTGAAAACCCCTGTTCTAAGTAGTTGCTAAGACATTGCTAGGGTGTTTTATGTGGTTGCTAAGATGTTGCTAGGGTATTCTGAGTGGTTGCTAAGGCATTGCTAGGCGGTTGCTAAGGTGTTCCTAGGTGGTTGCTCGGGTGTTCTAGGTGGTTGCTAAGGCGTTGCTAGGCTGTTGCAAAGGTGTTCTGAGTGGTTGCTAGGCGGTTGCTAGGGTGTTTTAGGTGATTGCTAAGGCGTTGCTAGGGTGTTTTAGGTGGTTACTAAGGTGTTTTAAGGCAGTTGCTAAGGTGTTCTGAGTGGTTGCTTAGGTGTTGCTAGGCGGTTACTATGGTGTTCTGAGTGGTTGTTAGGCAGTTGCTAACATAAATGACCATGGTTCTAGTATTAATTAGCATGTCGTTAGCATGTTTCTAGTATAAACTAGCATGCTAGCATGAATTTAGTATGAATTAGCATGTTGCAAGTATGTTTATAGTATGAATTAGCATGTAGCTGGTATGATTAGTATGTCGTTAGAATGTTTCTAGTATGGATTAGTATATTGTTAGCATGAATTGGTATGTTGTTAGCATGTCCATTGTAAAGTCAATGGCAGTTTTTTCAATAGAAGTGGTTGCTAGGGTGTGGCTAGTAAGTTGAAATGTCATCAGTGTTTGGCCGATTGGTAGTCTGAGTTAAATGAGCCCAGCCTTAAGTCTGTATGACATTCTGGCACAAAGTTATGAGGTCACAAAGTTTGGTCCAATGTTAAGTCAATAGGACTTTTCAGAATTTTCCCGGTCAGTTTTGGGAAAACCGTAAGTCGGATCAGTTGGAAAAGATATAACAACCCGAGTCAGACCAGTTTGGAGGTTTGGTGTTAGCTTGGTGGTTGTAGTATGAACGGTCTAGGAGGAGATGCATATAGAAATTAGTCTCAGAAGAAGAAGATGGAAAAAATTATACATTTATGTAGTATAACAGTATATTAGCTTTCTCAAGCCACCATAAATATGTGCATTTGCAAACTTTTCTAGAACAAAAATCAGAACTTTGGAGAGTGGATTTTTAAATTTTCACTCCATCATTTACAGCAGAGATGCCCAAAGTTGGCCCATGGTATACTTTGATTTGGCCTGGCATCCCATCTGAAAAGAGAGGGAGAATGATGGAAAGGTGGTTGGGGCGAATGCCTTTGACAGTGATCGTCGTTTCAAATTTAATGTAAACTTTTGTTTTATTGCTGAGCTACAATAAAGCCAACCAAAATGAAATGATTCATAAATACTGTAAATGAATCAGACTTTTAAAATGTAAATACTGTTAGCAAACTGCACAAGACATCTGCGAGCAAATCAAACTAAGCTTGACTAGTGTATTCAGCATTGATTTTGAGTTATAAATGGGATTGTTTATGTTTTACTGTAATAAGTTCATTATAAAATGTTAAAAATCATACTGCATTAGTCAATATGATTTAAAGCAATGTTTTATAGTTATCTTTAAATATTACCAAATAAATTAGAAATGTATCCATGGTAAATTTAATATATACAGTTGAGTATATATTCAGCCCACAGCCCTCAGTCAAGTTTGCTTTTTGGCCCTTTATAAGAAAAAGTTTGGGCACCCCTGATTTAGAGAATACTGTAGACTGTAGTATTTTTGTAGAATAAAATGTCTATAATCTAGTATATTATGCTTGAACTCGTGAAAATGTTTCAGAATATGAACAAAAGTGTAAAGTTTGGTGTTAGGGCTGCTGAAGATGAGATTTGTGGCTCAATGCAGGACTCAACAGCCTTTAAAAATATGGACTGTCATTGAAATCTACAGATACAAAATGATGAAAAACCCAAAAAATAATAGTAATAACACCTAAAAGTGCTTTTTGGGGATTTTCTTTACATTAGACTGAAAAAAACCCCAATGAAAATCCAAAGAGCACAAAATCTCACAACTGACAGCTGCATGAGCAAAATTGTGTGTAGCGTCTTGAACCCACCAAAAAGTGTGTAATGTTAGACACTATGTGCTCATGTTTCCGTACCCTTTTAAAATAAAAAATATTGGAATCTGTTTTCATGAGGAACCTTTAGCTATTGAAGCTTGTTTTATAAAAGATAAAAGTTAATTGCATCTTTTTATCGATCAATGTTTACATTCTAACTAGCAATATGGGTTTACATCTCACAATTTAGACTTTTTTGTAGAAATATTACTTGTAAACTGAAGAATTCTGTGGAAGATTAAACTCAAATTTGTCTAATATAAACTTAGAATTGCGAGAAGTCATAACTGATAAAAAGTTGCAATTACGTTTATTAAAATCAAAAGAATCTATTCAATACAAAAGCATCTTTGTCGAGAACATTTTAAATGACACTAAACCCTTCACTTTAAATGCCTTTTTACAGCAAGAACAATGTAGTTTAAAAATCATTCAATTATAAGTAGAATAGTAGAATAAACCCGTTCTTTAAATTATCCAATCAGAATCCATAATCTGCACAAGCACTTAGAATAAACAGTGATATTGTACGCTGATGTGGACACTAATATAGTCATCTTTCTCGAGGTCAATGAGCCTTTAGAAACTAAATGGTGCTCCATGGTTCCTCTTTTTTTAAAGTATGTACCCAGCAAGCATTTTTAATTTTTAAAAGATGTCTAATAGACGTCTAAACATAGTCGTCTTGGCTAAAACCAGGCTAAACTTGGGCTGTCTAACAGACGTCTAAGAATAGACCAAAACTAGACTAGTCATCAAATAAATGGAAATGAATGACTACACATATAAAGTCTGTCTAATCTATTTGACGACTAGTCTACAGGGCTATTCTTAGATGTCTGTTAGAATTTCACTGAGGTTTCGCCTTGTTTTAGCCAAGCTGTCTGCGTTAATATGTCTATTAGACGTCTATTAAACACAGAATTCTTTGCTGGGTAGTGTATACTATGTTATTTGACAGCAGTTGACATTTTGTATGTTTCATTGTGTAGTAGATTGAATTTTGTGAATTTGACTTTTGCAGGTCCAGTATTTCTTTAAGATTTTAGATGGATGAAGCGACGGTGAGATGGAGATGTCCATTCGGCTTTGATTTCAATAAAGACCACTTTGACAATGCCTCAGTTGTCTGTCCATTTATTTCTTCTTAGGTCTTACCCAGATTTAAATAACATTACAAGAGCAAATGCAACTCCTGACAAGTGTTCTGACGTCCAACGATGAACTTTAAACACTAACAAAATATCCTATTACACGGGGTACTGCTTTGCATTTGACAGGTTTCTTTTTTTAAAACCTTTGACCAGTGACTTTGGTTTTTTTGGATTCATACATTACACTCTCCTGCTGAAAAAAATTGTACAACTGCATAAATATAAAATTCTTCCACCATGAAAATGGCTAAAACATTCATTAGAAAGTAACACCACGTCATGTGATGCATCCAGAACAAAAAAACAAAATAAAAAAGCACTGAGTTGCCAAGCTGACCACTGGCCACTTCAGTCCTCCAGGCGAGACACACAGCTCTACACTTAATAGTAAAGGAAAATAAAAGCCTTACACAGAATTGTCATTAGCCCCAATTTCCCCAATCGAAAGACGATCGAATAGAAAGTCAAAAGGTGATGTAAAAACATATTCCCCACAATCAATGAAAAAGAGAAGAAGAAAAGCAAAGGAAATGATCGGTTGAACGGAGTGCAGTCACTTACAAACACACACACACACACAGAGACCTGGGGAGTTCAGAGCGTACCATGCCAGTATTTTCAGTTTTTAAGTAGACGATTACGCACATTCACACTCAAACACACACTCTCTCTCTCTCACACACACACACACACACCTTGGACCGCTAAGGCTTTCTCACATAAGACAACAGAAATTACAACATGGCTTGGAAAGGACCACTGTATGCTACTACTGCACTGCACACTCCATAAAATATAAAGAGACCACACTAGGCAGAAATACTCAGGGGACAGGAACACTGCTCGCTACATCAGTAGTGGAATTATAATTTACAGTAATAAATGAACGTCCCATGGCTCACGGAATATTCTCATTTACAGTAGAATAAATACTTTGCTATTGCTACTCTTCCTGTAATTTACATCCTAACCCTAGACATGCAGAGAAAGCTAGTGTAAAGCGTACAGATTAAGTGTAGGTCCCGTATGTTACGAAAGTTTGTTCAAGACTGTTTTTTTTTTTCTTTTTTCTTCTCCAATTGAATTTGTACTCGTCTCCGTTTATTCGTCTAAATTATTGTGTTTTGAAATGGGCAGAATAAAAGAGCTATTTTCACAGCTAAGGTCATGACTTGGTTTTGATGGTGAATTTGATGTCAAAACGTCCCTGAGAACGGTCCTTCTCGCTGTAATCGATGTTCTCTCCGTATACTTTGCACTCCACGCGCATGTCGACGTCTCTAGTGATGTTGTAGAACTTGATGGCCACCAGAGGCTGGAGGTACTGGGGCTGAAGCAGTTTCCCGTAGTACGGATAATACTGGAGGGGGAAACCAGTCCCCACTCCAAAGTATTTAATCGGCCCGAGCATGCTTGCTTCCTCTTCTCTCTGTTGAGGAAAATAAACTAGCGTTAGATCATTCTCTGAAGCGCTTCGGAGCTTTGCGGCACTGTGTATGTTTAAGAACCTTAACCATAGAGTTGATTATAGACCATTTCAATGTGGTCATGTCATTGGCCCATGAACATTTTCTGCTTGTTATCAAGCTATTTCATAACTGTAACAAGAGGCAATTCAATCATAACTTAACGCTAAAACAGCTATCATAACATTGTTTATGAATACGTGGCTTATTTTGGATTCTCGGAAGCTGTAGAAATTAAACATGTAAAACAGGAAATACGTTGGGATCATGGTTTTTGTTAACATCCCTCAAAATGGTCTATGCTAGCGTCCACACCAACAATGCAGATTATTACAAAACTAAAAAACTTTTCATTTAAGCCTTTTTAGTAAGATAAAAATAACATTTCTGAGGGGTAAAAAGTTGGAATTCCTGTAAACCCACAATAACAAGAAATAGAATCTTAAATCTGATAAGCTTGAGGTGTTAGATAGTAAAACATCTGTAAAGCAAGATGGAAAAGTCTCAATGACTTTTTATTGATTTATTTGTGGCAAAAAACAGCTATTGTTGGATTCTGTTAGTGTTTTATTATCAATTAGAAACAAAAAATCATTCTGAATACGATTGCAGTGATGATACTGTGAGTGATTATCTAAACATTATCCCTTTTGTCACAAAATCTGAACTAATATTAACACTTTACAGATGTTCTGTTGTGTTTATTGTGAATGGGCCTTTGGAAACTTAATATTCTGTCCTAAAATTGGTAGAATGGTGCTATAGTCGATATTATAAACTGGTTATTTTTTCACAAAATGGTTGTACAATATTACGTTTAGTAGTTACGTATATAAAAGTATGTTAGGTAAGAACGGTTTTAACCAAAAAAAAAAAAGAAGTAAAAACATCATGCACTTGGGCATTTTCTTTATATTTATTACAATATCGTTATTTTCTATGTTTCCATCCAAAAATGTGAGTAGAATTTAAAAACTGGAATATCGCATAAAAGACGTGCGAATAAAGCAGCTTTTCCATCCAATCTAGTCAAAGAAAACAAAATAGTCACTTCCTGATTAACTGGCGCCAAATATCAACAGTAAAAACGTCATTTGCTGCTGTAGGAGAAGCTGCGTGAATCTTTTCCTTATTTAATAAATTCTCGTGCCTCAGAAGACAAATGCCGACACACAATGAACGCTTGGTGTCGTTTGAAGGCCTGAGATGCGGAGCGCAGATGCTCTTGACTATTCTGGACTCTGGAGGTTATTAATAATATAATAACACTAATACTGAAATGATTTAGGCGTTTTAGAATGACCAAAACAACATTTCAGAGGTTTATAATGTGCTCATCCTGCTGGTTTATCCATTCACACACATTTTATCATCACTTGATCTCTTATAACAAAATCACATTAACTTTTTTTTTAATGTGCATACTGGAATTTGTTTGGTAAAAGTGTTTCCATCGTAGTTTATACACATCTTTTCTTATCGAGTACAAAGTTTATCCTACTCAGTTATGGGCATGTTTTTTATGTGCATTTTCAAAATGGTGGATGGAAACATAGCTGTTGTCTGGATCTAGTGTCACATGTAGTGTCAACTACTTTTTAAAATTTATTTTCATGAATCGAGGCATTGGTTAAATTTAAAAATAAATAAAAATGCCACTTTTTCCATTTCGTACACACATCCACACTGTAAAATTGTAATGAACAATTTAAAAAAGATCCAAAAAACAAACAAAAAGCGCTCAAGGGTAGCCCAAATATTTTGTCGGTGCTCTTTGGCTAAAGGATTCATCAAAATAAACAACAAAAACCAGTCCAAGGCACTCGAAAGATGTGGAAAATTTAAAAAGCCTTTATTCTTAAAAAAGGATTAGCCATGTGAATAAAGGCTTTTGACATTTTCCACATCTTTCGAGTGCCTTGGACTGGTTTTTGTTGTTAATTTTAAAAATATCTTTAAAACCCGACTCCTAAATGAGAAACATTTCTTACCTTGCTTGAGCAGTGGATTGGGATCAGATTGCCCTGAAGCTTTGGGCGAACTGCCTCTGGGATACTGTCGTTGGATGCTGGCGGCTGAGAAGAGAGATTGACCGTGAGATCCAACTGCACAGGTGAACTAAATGCAGCCTCAAAGCACTTGATGTATACATAATAGGCATGAGACGATAACTGTTTTCAAGGTATACCGCGGTTTGGAAAATTCAATGTTTTAAAACAGACAAAATTTCCTGTTATATCATTCCTACGAAACATGTATGATTTTTTTAACAATTTTTTTAGGACAACAGTATCTCTAGCAGAAAAGATCTCCAAAGATGAATATGTCTGGGTAAAATTAATCAATAAATGTCTGGGTAAAAAACTAAAACTTTTTTTTTGCTCAATTTAAAACGGAAATTGTAAAGAAATCTGTGTTTTTGAAACTAATGAAGACAGCAGAAGTCAATGATTCTCGACATATATTGTGTTCAAAGGGGAAAATTTTTTTGTTTTTTACCCAGACATTTGAAAAGAATATATTTTAGAGCAGTAATCCCAGTACAGTGAAACTGATCTTTTTATCTAAGGTTATCATACCGTCAGGATCTTATACCGGCCCATGCCTAATACACAATAGTAAACATATATAGAAGTGTGCTAATGTTAGATAACTCACCCGTGGCCTGAAATTCACAATCCTATTAAGTTTAACGATGAGGCAGGGCTGGCCTTCGTCAAAGCCGTAATTTTTTTGCTTTTCGTCCTTTTGGCCTGAGCACTCGCCCAGCCATTCTCGACGGAAGCGGCAGGCCTTCCTCACGCCATTGTCGCTCTCCAGTTCTCCACGGTCCGTATAAGTTTGGGGTTTATCTAAACAAGAAATACATTACAGTTTATTAGTGACTACCACAACTGCTTTTCCTTGTCATTACAAGAACAGTGCACGGGCAAGCAGGACAGCAGAATGAGTCAAATAAAGGCCCAATTGTCTACCTAAGCAGCGAACTGTTCACTTGTGAATAGAGCTCATATGACACAGATCTGAGGAGGTCACCTCCTGAACTGTACCCTTTTTAAATGACCTACTTCACAGTAGAGCTAAGGCTACGTTTTAATCTTTTCAACTAAAAATAGAATGTAGAAATAAATTGTATTATGCCCCATTTGTATAGATGACAATCTCATTTTGGGGGCTTGAAAAGGCAAACTTTTGTATCTGATTTTTCTAAATGCAAGTTGTTTATAGTGACGTCATGCACATGCGTATAGGCAAGCATGAGTACTTGACAACCAAAACAACTGTGGTGGACTGCAGGAGCCACTGCACAGACATGTGATGTTTTATTAATAGTGACAGTTGTCAAGGATTTGAAACATTGTCGTCTGTGTACAACACTGTTCAAAAATGCTGGAAAATGCGAAAATCATGGTTGTAAAAAGATGTGTGTAATGTACATATATACAGTCTTAGAAGGTCTTGTACCTCCGCAATCTTCAAATTTGGTGTCATCTTTCTGGATTTCGTCATTATATGCTTTAAGAAACTCTTCAATATGAGTGACATATGGCCTGTAAGTTGATTCGTCGTTGATGTCGTAGTAGACCTCTGCTTTGTCCGGGCGTGGGGAGTGTGATAATCCTGTATGTAAAGCAGAAGGGTTAAATGTGGCCCGACAACTGGTGTTAACCACAAAAAAATGAACATTTAGCAGAATGACTGTCCTTCCAGCTCTGAAAGCAGTGTATGCCTACTCTACCCATTCTCATGGAAGTTCACTATACAGATTCCCAGCTTGGCAGTAATTTTCCACCAGCTCGAACGTACGGCCACGGAGGGGCGTGGCGTGAGGGGAGCCAGCCAACAGAAGCCTTATATTGTCTGTAATGGCAGTTTTTGTTTCAACAGGCTGGCGATGACCTTGGTGCTTGTGCTGCAGCTGGTGTGAAACGGCAGCTTCTGGAGTACAGCACATTTGAAAGTTTCATGGGCACTCTTGGATAGACCTTTAAGACTGCGGTTAGAGCTTGAGAGAGTCTCCCAGCCTTCCCCTCCTCCTCTCCACAACCTCACGTGCTTCTGTCACACAATGGAAACTTTTAGCCCCTAAGTGGGAGGCGGGACTTGAACGCGGGCTGCATGTCTTCTCTACGTCCGGACTGCTTCACAGCAAATAGCTGCACACCATGGTGATCTCCACTTCATTTTAGACTGCACTGTTCAAGGGCCGCCTCTCTTAAAGGGGAAACGACGCTTCTTGGCAGAGAGATTAATGCTTAGGGCCCTTTGGAACACAGCTAAATGTAATGCCAGGGCGGGAGTGTGCACTATGCAAGCATTCACTGGCATGGCTGGTGTGGCCAATGGCTGGCAGTGGAGCAAGGGGATTATGGAAACTGCAGGATACAATGCTCTCCACTGTTACTTTTCCAAAGTTCAATTGCAAAACATTCGTTTGTGTTCAAAACAAGATCAGGGATAAAATCAAAGCATGTTGTAAAGTATTTCAGAGGTATGTTGTACATGCAGAAATGCCGACAGCATAAGAAACACTTCAAGGACATGCAATGTGTGCCAATGAGGAACAACAATGCTGTCAGAACCCAAACGGGAAGCCTCGTCAGTCTAGCTGGGAGTGTGAAGGTCAAAATGGCTTTCTGTGTGTCTCTCTCCTTCTCCTCCCTTACACTCCTACCACCTCCACCCTTTCCCTCTCAGATCAGACAGACCTTTAACGTCACAGGGTTTACAGAAACTTTTAGCGCTATGGAACAATTTGAAGATGTATCAATGGGAATGTTGTCCTTTCAAATTTTTCTTTCCATATTAATTGCTAAAGAATAACATGCAAACTTCTTGATGCCCATGATGGCAAAGTGAATGTTGTCAAGCAGGTGACAAACACATCTCAAGTGGAATTTCACTTTCAAATACACTATTGAGGTGTAAAACAAGACTGTAACGTGGAATAAAACAACTTTCAGAATTGTGTACAAGAACATAATGATAGGCCTGATGTTAATCACAATTTTGAACAACACAACACTGTCACATATAGTACTTATCAGAAATCGTGCCAGACAAAACAACTATTAAAGTACACACAGATCATTCTGTATCTGTTCGGGTTGGTGATTCATTCTTAGAGCTTTTAAGTACAGATAGTACTCTGAACACTTTTGGGCATGTAATATCTTCAACATCAACCAATCTGGTTTGTTACCTGGGGGTGCAACCCTGTCCTGGTATGTGGGCTTGTAGTTGCTGAGAGTCAGGAGCATAGCCTGGATGGTGCCAATGAAAATTCCAGCCAAGCAGCCGTAGAAGATTACGTAGAAGATGAAGATTTTGACTGCAGAGAAAACATGAAGCATCAAATCAATGGGATGTTTAGGTGCACAAACAAGAAGAAAATCACTGAGTTTCTATAAACACAAAAGCAAATCTAAAGGTCTGTAGAACAAAATCTTGCTAATTTAAATAGTGTTAGATTATGTAGAATGAGGTATAAACAATGTTTGAAGTTGGCATGAAATAAAAATTCTAACAAATTTCTTATTATTTTTTTAAACTGTCAGTGATTCATCAATTGCCACTTAAAAAAATAAATAAATAGGAAATTAGTCAGACCTCTGCAATCATATCCATTTATTTAGAAACAATCGACTGAAAGCTAGCATTCAGATCTGTCTCCCTACAATCATCCAAGTTTTTTTCTCTTTTCCAATAATACATTTATTCAGATGTACTTAAAAAAAAAGATCACAAGGAAAAGATCTATATAGGCTTGGGATGATAACCGTTTTCAAGGTATACCGCGGTTTGGAAAAGTCAGGGTTTTAAAACCACCAACATTTTCTGCTATACCGTTCCTTTTTATTTACGTTTTTTTTTTCAGTATTTTCAGCAGAAAGGATATCCAAAGATGCCATTTAAATAGTAAAAAAGTCTATGTTTTAGAAACAAATAAAGACAGCAGAAGTCAATGATTGATTTGACTTATTTAGCCCTGACAAGTTTACTGTTCCAAAATATCATAAATGTTTCTCAAAATAAAATATATTCTGTTCAAAGTGGAAAAACTTGTTGTTTTTTATCCAGACATTTAAAAATATATGTTTTAGAGCAGTAATCACAATACAGTGAAACCGTGATATTTTTATCCAAGGTTATCATACCGTCAGAATCTTATACCTGCCCATGCCTAGATCTATCATTATATCTGTTTCAGAGGAAACTGTATATGAACTACAGTGAATAAAGAGTAACACACTCTGATTAGTCACTCTTGAAAATCTAAAGGTTTTCTTACTGTTAAAGAATAACTTTGATAATTCACAAGCTTCTTTTTTAATTTAAAGTTGGTTCTTTAATTCAATTTTATTGATCGTAAAAATAAATGGATTTATAAACATGAAGATTTTTTTAAAATGAGGAAGCTGGCTGCCTTTTGAGTCTTTGAAATTTAAGCAAAGTTGTTAGTCACGGTGAAACATCCCCTACTTTTCTGTCTAAAGCAACAGCGACAGCAGCTTCAGTCAATCTCACACATTACTCATAACAGCAAGTCCCAGAACTCACATGTCCCTCTCTGACTGACGCAACAGAATGAGACCTGCAGAATAACATTCCTGTCTGTCAGTAACTGTGCCAGTCTGTGGGCTTCATTGAAAGGGCCCCACAACAACCATTTCAAACTGGTCCCCAATAGACATAAGCAGCAGGTTTGTGTGTGTGGATGACGAAGTTAAACTTCCTTTCCTTCAACGTTGGCAGTAAAACTTTGCCGCCTCTTAAATCTACAGGAAACACATTCAAGTTTGAATACAGTCCCACAAACAATAGTTTCACGTGCCATAGAGATTCGGTGTGGGCAGAGGAAAAAGCCTGACCCTGAGGGTATAAATAATAGGACCTCTGTTTCTTAACTCCTATGATGTTTTAAAACCTTGTTAAACCCACATTCAAGAAGACTGAGAGTAAGATTAGCCACATGCCAACAGTAAAGGCAGGGCGTCTATTGGCTGTTAACTGTGTCATTCATTCTCTCTCACTTCTCACTGGTTTACCTGAAAGCTTCACTCAATCGAGTAACTTAAATCATGTAAAACAACACAATTAGTTGTATCCTGTAGCCTCCAGCCAGTGTTTTGGGGGCAGCAATCTAGATGACGCAATACAAAGGACGACTTTCCATTAGCTATTAACAGTAATAAAGCGGTTAAATCAATACAATGAAGCCAAAAACTACTATTTAAATGAATAATACGAGCTTTAATGAAATCATACGCGTCAGTGGAAAAGTTTCCTCTACCGCTAACATCCCCTTTCTCTTGCTCTCCCCAAGCTCGTTACGTTACGGTTTGTTTGGCTAGCTTTTACCAACTTTATCAAACCAATCAAACTGTAAATGCTCACTGATTGAATGTCTACTATTTTACATGAAATTTAGGAAACTAGTTCTAGTTCCTTCCTAGTAAGTATAAAGCGAAACTTTAAGCACACGGATGGAGCTTAGCTGGCTAAGCTACATGTGCCTGACTCCCTCCTACTCCACATGTGTCAGACTCAGACACATAATATTTCCTTCTGTTTCACTGCTCAACTATGTGTATTTCACAACCTGTGTATAGTCCTATTAAATGTGAAAACGCTATTGTTCTAACGCGAAGATTATGTAACTTTTCATCAACAGGCATTCCTTAATGAAGGCAAATGTACATGTCAATCTTCCATCTGATAAAACACACTACTAAGCTGATAACATATATTTACAGATAATATATATTTACACAGAAAGAAGGACGATGAATGAGTACTGAACATCCAGCTTTATGACATTATCACTAACTGTAGGCCATAAAGTTACTGGCCAAATTACATTTCGGTCACCTTGAGGAAAGAAATTACATAGCCAAACATGCTAAGGTCATTTTATTCATGCCTGACACTTGAAGCTTTAATGTAATGTGACTTCGCGGTAAAAGGTTGTTTCCATTCAAATCAAAATCGTTTCTATTTGGTTTGACGATGTTTGAACTCTGTTAAATAGTTTGATAACAGTTTAAATGAACCGATCACTGCAGGTTGTAACTTTAAAATCCTTTGATGCTTACAAAACAGCAAAGTTATCAAACTCATGTTTCCATGAGTAGCTGGCAAACAGTAACTCTCATTGAAAGACAGCTTAACATAATGACAGTCTCTTCCTAAACTAACGTTATAATAACATCCTTATCACGACTTCAAAAATGACACTCTCTTCACGCACAACGGACCCAAACGTTAACATTTTCCGTTAATGAAGTCATTGTTCAAATGTTTAGGAGACGCGCTATAAAAAGCACTGTTTTCCTCCCTTATGACATTGTCATTTACATTTTTACCACACTGTGGCTCGTTACGCGAAATATCCACTGCTCTGTTCATTTATTACACGGCTATAACGCGATTCTCTCTACGATAACTCATACAACACATCGTTCTTCAGTTTTGCCCTTTGCTTAGTCTCTTAAAAGTGACAATTACCACTTGCGTACGATAGCAAAACACAAGCGCGAGTTTTTCCTATTTGAAAACGAAAGTCACGACTCAGTCAGATCAAACAGGTGCCGAGCTTGTCCAAAGTCAGGAAACACGCCGATTCTCTTGTCTTTAACGTCGAGACGTATCGATATTACTATCTTAAACAGGAGGAAATGCAACTTTAATCCAAGAGAAGAGGCGCTGATGAAACAATCTGGAGAACACTTACACCAACTGCCGCCTGTGCGTCCTAAAAACTCCTTCTTGTCAGAATTCCAGATAAAGGACTTCCAGCCACCGTCACCATCTTTATTTGCGGGCATTTTCGGTATTTAGTTCCCTTTTTGGTGGTGTTTAAATGGGCCTTATGGACTTCACAGCGATGTTGTCCCCTTCCTAAATGTTGTAAAAAAGGACAAAGTCGTACCCGGTACCTTTGCTTGTACTCACTCAATATATAGTCGGAGGCAGTCTCCGCCCAGTGGCTCTTTTTAATAAGTTACCTTCAAAAGAGGGAGGGCAGATATTGACCAATCACAGGCCGCTTTTTTTTGCGTAACAACTCGTAAACGGATGGAATCCATGCTCGCATGTGCACACAGTTCAGCCAGCGCTGCTTCTTTCAAACTCCAAACTGTGTTCTTGTATCTCAAAATTACCTTCTGACTGGCCACATACAGTGTGAACTACAATAAGGTACCACGGTGGTTTCAATAACTTATTCGTGTGTGTGATTTCTGGAGATCTAGGCCCACCACAAGGACTGCCAATGTTTTTAGTACGTTACCACGGTGATTCTGCGTTTTTTAAGTACCAGTTGGTAGCATGTAAACATTATAACGCATACATTTAATATACAAATGGCATGGTATTATCATTTGATACCAATACTTTACCATAATACTGTTGGAAATACAGAAAACCAAAAGCAACATGAGTGATCAAATAAAGTATTTTTTTAGAAATCATAATAATTTTATGAAAGTACAGATGGCGCTATGATTCAAAATATAGTTTCTCTATTTGCACACCTTCATTCCTTGATAGTGTGTGAGGATAAATGTGTGTATTAGGTGTGTTGTCAAGAGGAGGAAACATTTTGACCTGCTGTGGATTACTCAAGTTCAAGTATGTGATTTGTGCTCCATTCAAGGTCATTTGTGGGAGGTAACAGGACAATGAACCCACCTACACTAAACCTGTAGAGGAGCACCGAGCCGTAGAGGTTCAGTCTCTCAATGAGGTATTTGTGAATTTAGGTCATTTTCTTCATTTTTCTTTCTCATAATCCATAGACAAGCTTCAACAAGTGTTAATCTTTGCAGGTATTAAGGACTGCATACTGGGATTACTGGTTCATTCATTGAGTTTGGAGGTTGGTTGACCCCAAAAACTCTATACATTGTAATTAAGTTAAATTTATCAGTTAAATGTAAATACTAATGTACTTAGCACATATATAATACAAGAGGATGTTAAGACAGTGTATAACAATGTCATCCTTTAATAAATCTGCAGTAAATCATCAGTTAATAGGTGCATGCATTGTTGTTATGGGTGGGGAGCCTCTAACATGTACACACAGGTGTTTCTACTGCATCAATATTGGCCTAATATCTATATAATAGATAATGTCATTTGAAGCTTAACCAAAGTACATTATTTTAGAAAATGATGAATCACATCATCTGCTATTGTAATGGTAAAGTTGAGAATGAGCTAAAAATCACTGATCAATTGATGTAACATCATTATTCTCAGAAATAAAGGTTCAAAAGCTGCCACTGTGGCAGTGCCTTTTTAAAAAGTACATGTTGGTAACTAACCGGTCTACATTGGTACCTTAAAGGTACCCGAGGGTTGCTTCTGTATTGTTTTGGTATATGGCACACATATGGACTCTATTAGTATCAAAATGTACTTTTTGAATAGGTGGCACAGTTAAAACGTGTATATTTTATATTTTTTGTCTGTAGAAAACAAAGTTTTTTTTATGTACTGTAAAATGATCAACACTGGACCCCACTGACTTATATAGAAAATATAAATAAATAAATAAATATATTTGTTTTTTATTTATTTATTTAATTTTTTTTTATAAAATGAGATGAACTATGCAATTTACATAAGATGGAATATGTTAGTTTCTACATCAAATAAAATTTACAAAAGTGATTTTATATACATAGAAAGCGTATTAAACACAGGTTTTCGCTTCAATATATCCATTACCTTTTGTGAGTAAAAAACATTAAAATATCATAATGTACATCCCTCAGAACAACATATATTTTCATGTAAAAATGAAGCAACATTTTTCTGAGCTGTAGTTATACATACCATTGAAGTCAGAATTATTAGCCCCCCTTTGATTTTTTTTCTTAAATATTTAAATATTTCCCAAATTATGTTTAACAGAGCATTTTCACAGTATGTCTGGTAAAAAATTCTTCTGGAGAAAGTCTTATTTGTTTTATTTCGGCTAGAATAAAAGCAGTTTTTAATTTTTTAAAAACCATTTTAAGGTCAATATTATTAGCCCCTTTAAGCTATATATTTTTTTCTATAGTCTACAGAACAAACCATCATTATACAATAACTTGCCTAATCACCCTAATCTGCCTAGTTAACCTAATTAACCTAGTTAAGCCTTTAAATGTCACTTTAAGCTGTATAGAAGTGTCTTAAAAAATATCTAGTAAAATATTATTTACTGTCATCATGGCAAAGATAAAATAAATCAGTTATTAGAAATGAGTTATTAAAACTATTATGTTTAGAAATGTGTTGAAACAATCTTCTCTCCGTTAAACAGAAATTGTTATCTATATATTTTAAATCTATATTGAAATCTATATATTTTAAGTGAATAAAAACTGTTTGATGATGAATGTGTAAAACCTAGTGTTTTGTTGAATATTGGCAAAGAATGGAGATTTAAAACTTAATATTTTGGGGCTGTACTGTGGTATTTAAATATGTCTTATTTAACTCTAAATATGCCTGGCAAGATTTTTGGCTCGTAAAAAACAATGAAAACATTCTAAAGTATGAAAACAAATTTAAAGCTGTATTACATTGTTATTGTTTTGATGCTTAAAAAACCTTTTTTGTCTTTGACCTATAAACATTGGACTGCTTCCAAAGTCCCACACCCACAAACTCTTACAAGTAAGAAGCAAAAGTGTTTTGTATTTTCAGGCTATTGGCAAGTCCTCTGGGAGGTGCTGCATTCTGGTATAGGTTGCTGATTGAATGTGGCAGGCGCATGGACTGCCAGACCCCAGTTCATCAACAATGTCATACCTGTGCAACGGCACGGAAAGATGGCATCTTCTTCAGCATGCTCGTCTGTTCCCCCTCCCTTTGACACTAAATAAACTCGCCATTACTTTCAACTTCAAAACAACTCTTTACTAGCTGACAAGCTAAGGTGTAGATAGTGGTGCTGAGCCCTTTGATGCCTGAACTATTCTTAGTCGTAGCTTTTTTCTGTGCCCTTACTCTCACAGCCAGTTTCAAAGTGAGAACCATGAGGGTTTTCTTTATTTCTGCGAAACATAGTTGTGATCCAATTAAATATATCTGACATAATAGTTGCAAAGACTGCCTGAAGCTGTAGACGATTTAAAAAGCGTGAAGTTCGTGGCCTCTTTTTGTGTTTATCTTACTGACACTGACACACATTGGCAGTAGAGAGTATGAATGGTGATAAGGGTTTTTCCCCTGGCCTCTAATGTGCCTCAGATATCTCTCAACATCAGCTGACAGCAGTGACAGCAGAGTCAAAATTCACTCATGTAAAAGTTACAGTACATGGCAAATGAGACGGTGATGGGGCATTGGGATATTTGTTCTTATAATGCATCATTGGTTTTCCAATTACCATCTCTCAAGCTGGGGTGTCTGTTTAGAGCTTTAAAGAGAGTCAGAGAGTTATTAAGGCTTTTTGAATAAGCATGCTTTTTCAAATGTACTTTTTGAAAGACTTCATGTCAGGCAAAACATTGCATCATGATTGTGTTTTGGTGAAGCAGCAGACTTCACTAACCAGCACATATATGTCATATTTACATAGAGGCTTTGCTGTGGAATGTAGCTCCAAGCTGGAAGCTACAACATTTTGTATATTCTAACGGCCAAATATATTCAACATGACCAAATGTATCCTTTCAGTGTAAACAGGGTAAAACACATCTGAGGGTTTGAGCCACTTCTTGTTTCACCGATGAGTGGGTCATCTAAGAAGTTAAATGAAATCCAAAAGCTGGGGAAAAATTTGTATTCTTTTGTTATTTTCTGGACAAGCTATTACTAAAACAAGTATTACGCATGTAACACTATGTAAATTGCTATTGTTGTGAGTTGGACATCAAACTCCAAAACAAATTTCTTATTATCATCAATGTGGTTTTGTGGATACTATGATAGTTTTATTTGTAAATAAGTTGTCAATTAATAACAATATGTCAATAACTCAATTTTGACAAAAATGTCAGATACAACCTTATAATTCTAAGGTGACGAATTATTGAGTAAAAAAAATAGAGGTGTTTAAAACAGAAATATTCTGTAACATTTTAAAAGTTTTTAATCTCACTTTTGACCAGTTTATTGTGTTCTTGCTGAATTAAATTAATAATTTATTTATGATCTTGTCTGATTGGGTGTCATGAATTTAGTTACAGGACATAGCTTATAATAATGTCTTAAGGTTCTAGCTCTTCAATGTTATTAAGGTTTAGATTCAGAACTGTCAAGTTCAGTGTGTGCTGCTTCATTTACTGCTGTGTGTTTTATAGGACACAGTATGAATGCAGACCTGTGGTCAGAAAGGATTTAATAATGTGCCTTATAATATTGACTGATACTAGTTTCTCTAATATCCTCTAAAAACAAATGATGGCTAATTCAATTATGCTTGAACTGCAGATATCATAACTAAGGTATATTATACTTTATTTTTAGATATTATACCTTTTGTGTGCAGTGTACAGTAGCTGTTTGTGAATGTAAATGGTCTACAAAGTTCAAAAGAAGATCAAAGTGCATGATAAATGGTGTTATTGTCCCCCAAAAGAAAGAACTGATTCTGAACTCCCTGGAAAGAGTCGTCAGTAATTCCTGCACAAACCCACGCAGGTTTGTAACAAATTTGAATAATGTCAAAAGCAAATTCCAAATGTTGAAGAAGTTTCGGCTGATGTAAAAGTGTTACACACTAAAATCCTTATCTAAAATTTGCAGATACTCACTACTCTACTTGAAATTCAGATCTCATTTCCTATACACTAAGCAATAAATGAATTACAGCTGGACCATCTGACCAATCAGAACAGAAAAGACTCTTGAAAAGAAGAAATTTACAGAGACCCTAGACACTGTGAAAAGAGCTAATTTTTCTTACATTTTTTTTTTCAAAAGAGCAATTTTATGAGAAAATGACATGTATATTTTATATTGCATAAGTTAATACAAATAAGGCTTATAAAAGATATTCTAAACAAAATAAGGAACCTTTAAAATAGCACAATAATAGTACTTGGAAGTCTGGAATTAAATCTAATTTAAACCTGAAAAATTATATAATTTTCCATTTAAAAAAAAAAACACCTTATTTTTTTAAATGAAAATGAAACTTATATTAGTTTTCACAGTGTATTTACAATTGTTAAGTTATGCAGAGTATTGGGCTATACATACGATTAAATTAAAACAGGAATTCCTATATTACACATCAAAGATCTGCTGCAATATGAAGCATCTTCTGAACTACAGTGGGCAACATCACAACAAAATTGAGAAAAAGTAGGTATGGTTGCGCATTTTGCCCCTTTTTTGTTGCATCCTGTCACGTTATGTCATGCTTTCTGCTAGTTTGAATGTCTTTGGTCTGTGTTGTCTCCTTGTCTCCATGTCCAACTGCTCCAGAGTTTCTTTGAAGCTGATTGAGACCTATCTTTTCAGAGCTCTCTGTCCAATTCTGTCTTAAAGAAACACTCCACTTTTTCTTAGAAATAGGCTTAATTTACAAGTTTTACCATTTTTGAATTCATTCAACCAATCTGGGTCTGGCACAGGGACTTTTAGCTTTTTTAGCTTAGCATCAATCACTTAATCGGATTACCATCTCACTCAAAAATGGCAAAAATTATTTTAATAATTGTTTTATTTAAAGTTTCACTCTTTTGTAGTTATATTGTGTACTTAGACCAACCAAGAAAATGAAAAGTTGCAATTTTCTAGGTCGATACTTTGCTGACGTACCATTGCTGCATGATATTACACAGCATCTGAAAATAGTCCCCTATTTGGTTACTACTGTAGGTCATGCGAAATATCATTGCGCCTGCTGTAGCCATGGTAGAACAGCAAAGTTCCTTGATTATTACGCCAGAATGATCGCATATTTCCTAGTCATATTGGCCTAGAAAATAGCAACTTTTAATTTTCTGTTTGCCTTAGTACACAATGTAACTACAGCAGAGTCAAGTTTTAAATGGTAAAAGTATCAAAAGTCTTCTTTTTATATATTTTAAACAAGATAATAAATTAAATGATTTATGCTAAGCTAAACACGCTCTCACCGCCAGACCCAAAGATCACCTGAATGGATTCAAAGAGGTAAAACTCAACTGTTTTGTAAAGCAGAATTTGTCAAATCAGCCTAAAAAGGTGGAGTGTTCCTTTAATTGAACTTAACATGGCAAGTGTGAACAGCCTTCATTTACTTTTGTAAATAATATTTAAGTTCTTAAATATACAGTTGAAGTCAGAATTATTAGCCCCCTCTTTGAATTTTTTTTCTTTTTAAATTTTTTCCTAAATGATGTTTAACAGAGCAAGCAAATTTTCACAGTATGTCTGATAATATTTTTTTCTTCTAGAGAAAGTCTTATTTGTTTTATTTTGGCTAAAATAAAAGCAGTTTTTAATTTTTTAAAAACCACTTTAGGGACAAAATTATTAGCCCCTTTAAGCTAATTTTTTTTTGATAGTCTACAGAACAAACCATCGTTATGCAATAAATTTCCTAATTACCCTAACCTGCCTAGTTAACCTAATTAACCTAGTTAAGCCTTTAAATGTCACTTTAAGCTGTATAGAAGTGTCTTGAAAAAGATCTAGTCAAATATTATTTACTGTCATCATGGCAAAGATAAAATAAATCAGTTATTAGAAATGAATTATTAAAGCTATTGTGTTTAGAAATGTGTTGAAAAAATCTTCTCTCCATTAAACAGAAATTGGGGAAAAAATTAAACGGGGGGGGGGGGGGGGGATAATTCAGGGGGGCTAATAATTCTGACTTCAACTGTATGTGTATCAATCAGTGGTGATATAACAAAACATTTAACCTAGATGTTGTGTAAGCTGAGCATAGCTGGAAGCTATTAGGGGCTACTAAGCTTCTCTCACGTACATTTATTCTTCTTTTTCGCCTCATGTTTCTGTAAGGTCCTACTGGAGCCAGCAGGCCAACGGGGGGCCAAAACTCATCTTTCCTCACACAATTAAAAGAGCAATCTAGGAAGAGTTGAAGAGATATTCAACCCAGTGCAGGCTCCCAGTGAGGGACACCGCCTGAGGGAAGTGCAGGCCAGACTGACTGCATAATCAATATCCATCCTGCTCCAAAAAAAAACGGCACGCTATTTTTTCACGCATGCAGTGTGCTACCCTATTTTCCATAGCTTACATTCAAATTCTTTTTTGTACACTTTGCCTGCAGTGAATGCTGATGCAGTTAGCCATTGTGAAATGTAAACACTTCTACTGTTGGCTCTCCATTTTTACTGTTTTTCATCCATCTGAAATACCCTACAAAAGATTGTTACACAGCTTAATTGTAAAATCATACTGCTACATAATACTGCGCATACATCACTGGAGGTTAAACTAAAACTCTTCTCTTTTGGCAGATACGCTCAGCTAACTTCACATGCTCACCGGCTGCTCTACAGTGACATGTGAGAGAAGCAAAAGTCAATAGTGCACTTTTGAGAGAGCAAGTGCTACGATTGGTCTTGGCATGAAGGTAACACACACCCATCTCTGCTGCAAGCCACTGATAGGTGGAGACCACATATTGACTCCGCCTTGAGTGGTGGTTGTTTTAATGCAGGCCTCTGGTCATCCAGCCATGTGAAAAGACTGTAGTGATATGCTCTCTAGAGGTCAGAGAGGATGTCACAAGGTCATAGTAGTCAATGGAGAGAAGTGAATAAAAGTGCTTTTAAAGGCCACTGTCAAAGCTTTATAATGAGGAACCAACATTTGAACATAAGATCATATTTTAGAAACTCAAAATATAAGTAACATTAATCCGTAACATTTGTTTGATGTGCTCATTAAGCATTTTTGTCATTTTAAGTAACTAAAAAAGTTAAGTAATTAATGGTAATTGTGTTTATATAATTTTGAAAACATATTGAATTGTATAAAACTGCTATTTATACCTAAAAAGTACAATTATATAAACATTTATATAAAACTTCATTACAACCTAACATTTAAATGTTTGGATTTTTGAGAAGCAAGAAAATTCATTCATTCATTCATTTTCTTTTTGGCTTAGTCCCTTTATTAATCCGGGGTCGCCACAGTGGAATAAACCGCCAACTTTTCCAGCAAGTTTTTACGCAGCGGATGCCCTTCCAGCCACAACCTATCTCTGGGAAACATCCACACACACACACACACACACTCATTCACATTCATACACTATGGATAATTTAGCCCACCCAATTCACCTGTACCGCATGTCTTTGGACTGTGGGGGAAACCGGAGCACCCGGAGGAAACCCACTCGAACGCAGGGAGAACATGCAAACGCCACACAGAAATGCCAACTGACCTAGTCGAGGCTCAAACCAGCAACTTTCTTGCTGTGAGGCGACAGCACTACCTACTGCGCCACTGCGTCACCAGAACCAGGAAAATATTGTTTTCAAAATATTTATAATATTAGGAAAAGATTCGGACAAAAAAAAAGGTTTTTGTAACTGACTAGGAATGTTGGCAAAACTTAGAATGTGTTTTTAGGTTGGTGTCCAAAGTATCTAACAAATAAGGAACATTTAAAAAAAACACAAAGTCAACAGTATTCATTTTCCTCTGCCTTACTTTATGAATCGTTTTGGGTGTTAAAGGGATAGTTTTTTTTTTTCAAAAAAAGACATTTTGTCATGATTTTTTATTTTTTTATTTTTTTCTGTTGTACACAGAAATAGATCATTTTAAGAATGTTGTAAACCTTTAACTATTGACATTAATTGAAGAAAAACAAATACTGAAGTCAGTTTCCAACATTTTTTACAATATCGTCTTTTTGAGTTCAACAGAAGAAATGAACTCAAAGAGGTTTGTGAAAGTCAAGGGTGAGTAGATGACATCATTTTCAGGTTTGGATATATTATCCTTTTAAGGTGTTTGAAAACTTGGGGTTGACTTTTTGGTGTGCAAAGTTTTTGTTGTAATAAAAAAAAAATCAAAAACTTTCAGGATGCGAGAAAATAGATGGCAAAAGTCTTTCAGAAGCCTTCCGAGGCAGGATTAGTTTCTCACCCATCATGCTCTTCTCTCCTATTATTCCTCTGTCAAGACAGGTTACAGTTAAATGCCCACTGCCTCCACAAAGACTCTTGACACTTCTTCGAAGAAGCCATGATCTATTGCTCTAATGAGGAGAATGTCCTGGAGTCAGCCAAGTCAGTCATTATTATTATTATTATTATTATTATTATTATTATTATTATTATTATTATAGAGAAACTTTAATGCATGGTGGCCTTTTAGATATATTCTTTAAGTCTATCTGTGAAGCTCTATTAAACAAAAGAATCCTAAGGAAAAACAAGCCCTTGTTTTGACGAAGGCCATTGTATTAAAATCTTTACTTGACTGAAATACTAAATTAATTGTTCACCTTTATTATTTTGTTTTCTAAGCCTTTTCACACATCCTTCACGTGGTTCTCAAACTTTCTTCTTCTTCTTCTAATTAACATGGAAGATATTTATATTATAATGGAAGATATTATTATAAATTTTGGAAACCAGAAACTACTGACATCCAGAACAGAGGAAAATACCATGAAAGTCATTAGGCTAACTATTAAGCAAAGAACAAATTACTATTTGATACACAATTATTTATGTATAATTTAATAAGATTTTTGTGGGCGTCACTGTGGTGCAGTGGGGAGCACGATTGCCTCACAGCAAGAAGGCTGCTGGTTTGAGCTTCGACTGGGTCAGTTGGCATTTCTGTGTGGAATTTGCATGTTCTCCCCATGTTCGTGTGGGTTTCCTCCCGGTGCTCCGGTTTCCCCCACAGTCCAAAGACATGCGCTATAAGTGAATTGGGTAAGCCAAAATGTCCATAGTGTATGTGTGTGAATGCGAGTGTATAGGTGTTTCCCAGTGCTGGATTGCAGCTGGAAGAGCAATAATAAAGGGTTAAGCCCCTGATTAATAAAGGGACTATGCCGAAAAGAAAATGAATGAATGAATACATGAGATTTTTTAATATTGTATAATCATTACAAAAACATTCAAATTAATTTCTGGGATGCTAATTCAGTGCATATGAAGATGACAGTATTTCATATGATATGGAGTCATTTCCTGTATTACGGAAAAGAGCTATTTGAAAACACAAGACTATTACTTTTATTACTATTAAAATGTTTGATTTTGCACAGGGCTTAAAATTAACACCAAGCACGACACATGAATAGAAATCTGTCTTATCATCTATGTAAAACAATGCTGTTTATTAGTTGGCTTATTATTATTATTATTATTATTATTATTTTTTTTATTAATGGGCGACACGGTGGCGCAGTAGGTAGTGCTGTCGCCTCACAGCAAGAAGGTCGCTGGTTCGAGCCTCAGCTGGGTCAGTTGGCATTTCTGTGTGGAGTTTGCATGTTCTCCCCGCATTCGCATGGGTTTTCTTCCGGGTGCTCCGGTTTCCCCCACAAGTCCAAAGACATGCGCTATAGGTGAATTGGGTAAGCTAAAATTGTCCATAGTGTGTGTGTGTGTGAATGATTGTGTATGGATGTTTCCCAGTGATGGGTTGCAGCTGGAAGGGCATCTGATGCGTAGAAACATATGCTGGATAAATTGTCGGTTCATTCCACTGTGGCGACCCCAGATTAATAAAGGGACTAAGTCAAACAGAAAATGAATAAATAAATTATTATTATTATTATTATTATTATTATTATTTAATTCAATCAATGCATGAGTTCATAAGTCTTACAATAGATTGCTTCATAATAAATGAACTGTGAGTTTGAGATGCCATAACATTGATTAAATTGCATATTAAAAATGATTCATAAATCTGTTGGAAACAAAAGAGGAGAATTAAAAAAAGTTTGTTCCATATAGTTTCTTGGCCAAAAATTTCAATTCCACATTCAAAAACCTTGTACAATTAGTAAAATATTTTCATGCAATAAATTTTAACTGAGGGCAGCAAGAAGGTCGCTGGTTCGAGCCTCGGCTGGGTCAGTTGGTTTTTCTGTGTGGAGTTTGCATGTTCTCCCTGTGTTCTCGTGGATTTCCTCCGGGTGCTCTGGTTTCCCCCATTTTCGTTGAGGGGGCTCTAGCCTAAGTGATGGTATTAACCACCACCATCGGTAGGTTACCTAAGTCTTCCTCGTGTCTAAGGGCCCCACGTGGGGGTTCCAAAGATCTGGGCGAGGGTGCCAAATGGTGCCCTGTCCCTGAGAGAGTATGTCCTCTCTCAAAGGGATCCGCCAGGGGAGGGCCGTTGCGAGGAGGGAGTGTTCTGACATCTAAGTCCGATTGGGCCAGAGAGGCGCAACTGGCAAGACCTGTTGCTCGTCCTCCCTGACCTTGCACAGTAACTGCGCAAGCAGGCTTACTGGGGGAAATGCATATTTGCGCATGCCCCTAGGCCAGATGTGAGCTAGGTCATCCATGCCGAGAGAGCCCTCGGACAGTGAAAAAACCGCTGGCAATGAGCGTTCTCAGGGGAAGCAAACAGATCGACCCAGGCTTCCCCGAATCGTGCCCATATCAGCTGAATCGTAAGGCTGACTTAAGGCTGCCATGAGAGCGCGTCGGCTGCACGGTTGAGCTTGCCTGGAATGTGAATGGCGCGCAGCGATTTTGGCCGCGTATGACTCCAGAGGAGCAGACGGCGAGTCGAGCTGAGACATGTGGCGAAAGCGGATACCCCCCATACAGTTAATATATGCTTACACCGCCGTGCTGTCCGTCCTGACCAGCACGTGTTGTCACCCCAGCACCAGTGAAAAACGGCGGGGAGCGAGGAGCACTGCCAAAATCTCTAGGCGATAGATATGCCAATGCAACTGGGTTACTTTCCACAGGCCCGCAGCTGCATGCCCACAACACACGGCCCCCAGCCCGTGCTGGAAGCATCTGTCGAACAACAATATGACTGAATGCCTGTTCTAGAGGCTTACTCCGACCTGTAGGAAGGAGGGGTCACTCCAGGGGCTGAGGGCGTGGCGACACAGCGCAGTGAGGTGCTGGAGCACCTTGTCCCTGAGCATAGTCAATTGCTCTCGTGAGTGGGCTAAAATCAGCCAGTCATCGAGATAATTGAGTAAGCGGATGTCCGCGAGCCGAAGATGCGCTAGGGCACCCTCCGCTAGCTTGGTGAAGACCAGCGGAGACAGAGAGAGCCCGAAGGGGAGGACTTGTACTGCCAGGCTTGCTTGACGCAGACCGCAGAAAACTGACGGTGACGTGGAGTTTGGAGACATGAAGTACGTGCCCTTCAGGTATATTGCTGCAGGCCAATCCTGAGGACAAACGCATCTCCATAAGCGTTTTGAATCCAACAACGGTGTTGCCGAACAGGCCAGACTGGTATATAGGGGAGTCAAGAAAGTGAACTTTGTCGACTCCACGCATATTTTTGCCAGGTTTAGCCCGAGGTGGCGCTCCTGGACCACTAATGTGGCCATCATCCTTTCCAGGGCACGCGCAGCGGACTTGAGGTCCGTGGAGCTCAGTCGGCTGCAGTGCGGGGCTTGTAACAAGCCTGGGTCGGAACCACCCTCGTGCAGCTGGGCCAAAGTGCGCACATGGACCCTAGCATGCGGGGTGGAAGCAGCCTGCCCGCGGCTGTGTGGGCTCTGGCTCTGAGAGAGGCAGAAGACCGACACGCCTTGGACGGGAGATGAGAGTGACACCAGCAGAAGGAGGCACCACGCGGGCCCGTGATGGCACTCTCAATCTGAGGAATCGACTTGTACTCCCCTATCAGGGGTGGTGAGGCGGAGGCGCATGCAGATTTGGCAGAGAAAGGTGCCCTCCAAGACTGCGTGAGCCTACTGTGCACTTCCGGGAAGAAAGGGATGGGAGGCTAGAAGGTATTGCCTTTTTAGTTCTCCACATACACCCATCTAGTCGGTCCGGCTGCAGGGCTGGGGGATAAACCATTTCCAGGCCCGCGGCCAGAGCAGCCCGGGAAAGCATGGTCATCATGTCTGTTTCTAGATCCGTCGCCGCGCTTGCTCCCGAGGGGAGGGAGCGGAGGGAGGAGATCCTTCATCAGACCATGACAGCCCATCCTCCGATGCAGCGGTGGACATTTGAGCCTCGGTGTCATCAAGTGAGAGGGCGGCCATCCGGGGATGGAGCGCTTCTCTCACTTGAAACTTGGATGGAGCACATGGACGAGCGAGAGGTCCGCAAGCCCGAGGGCGGCAGATTTACTCCCACTGTAACCCCGAGATCTGCCTGAGTGCCCATCGCAGAGCGGGGGACAACTGGGGTAGGTGGCTCTTTTGCAAGTGAGCACCGCATTAACATGCTGGACCCCCAGACATGAAACACAGTGCTCGTTCCCATCATCCGAGGACAGGAAACCACCGCATCCAGAAACGCACAGTCGGAGCGACGTCTTGAAAAAGACGCGCTGCACGACCGTGTTGCTCTTTTAGGAAATTCGCAACAATACATACCGCTCTGGAGGACTGGAACCAAAGAACGCCAGGCAAGGGAGAAACCTAGCTCGACTGTCTGCCGCTGCGTGTCACATACTCTGGACCGGGAGATCGCTCTCATTCACTTAGCTGGAGGAACCCTCATCGGCTCTCTGAGAAGGCTGTTGAAGTCTCTGAAATGAAAATGATGCTTTGGCTTTGCTCGCGCTGTGCTCTTATAGCCAAATTGATTGCAACGAGCATCAGCTGCACAAGCTGAAGCTGCCAACTCATTGGCATTTCATTGACCCGTTTACATACTCTTTCAGATGATTGGCTTTCTGAACGAAATCCCCATAGTGGAAATTTTTCCACATAGCATTGAAGTTGCCCTTCGAAGGGGAACTAATTAATGAGATGCATCTATATTAAAAATGGATGAAACTAACGATTAGAGCATCTGATTAAGTCAGTATTTATCAAGTGAATGAAACAGCTGTCAGTAAAAAGTGAAGTAAAGAGATTTGGACTGAAACAAGTGTCTTGTGCTCCCCAAGGCAATGAAGAGATTTAAAACAGTTGTGCATATTTTAGTATATATTTAAAATATAATTTATTTTAGTCTTCAGTATAATATGTTTGATATTTTTGCAGAAATATTGATATATATGTATGTGCTTAACATAAATGAGTACACCCCATTTTGAAAATGAATATTTTATCCATTTCATCAGTGAATAACATATTTTGATGAATTTGAACAAGATTTATTAAATGAATATATTTATTAAAATAATATTTTATTTTTTACCGAACATCTTTATAAATAGTGACCATTGACTTCCATAGTAGGGAACTCAAATACTATAGCAGTCAATGGTTACCAGTTTCTAGCTTTCTTTAAAATATCAAATTTTGTGTTCAAAAATCCTCTCATAGATACAGTGCATCCGGAAAGTATTCATGACAATGTGAAAAAAGATTTTTTGAAATTTATTAAAAATAAAAAACCTGAAAATCACATGTACAGAAGTATACACAACCTTTACCGTGAAGCTCTAAATGTTTCCACTGATTATTCTTGAGATGTTTCAGCAGCTTAATTGGAGTTCACCTGTGGTAAATTGAGTTGATTGGACATGATTTGAAAAGGCATACACCTGTCTATTTAAGGTCCCAGGGTTGACAGTGCATGTCCAAGCACAGACCAAGCATGAAGACAAAGGAATTGTCTGTAGACCGTCGAGACAGAATTTTCTCGAGGCAGATGGCTGGGGAAGGTTACAGAAAAATTTCTGCTGCTCTGAAAGTTCCAATGAACACGGTGGCCTCCATCATCCGTACGTGGAAAATGTTTGGAACCACCAGGACTCTTCCTAGAGCTGGCCGGCCATCTAAGCTGAGTGATCGGGGTAGAAGGGCCTAGTCAGGTAGGTGATCCATAATCCGATGGTCACTCTGTCTGAGCTCCAGCGTTCTTCTGTGGAGAGAGGAGAACCTTACAGAAGGACAACCATCTGTGAGGCAATCCACCAATCAGCCCTGTATGGTAGAGTGGCCAGACGGAAGCCACTCCTTAGTAAAGGGCACATAGCAGCTCGCCTGGAATTTGCCAAAAGACATCTGAAGGACTCTCAGACCATAAGAAACAAAATTCTCTGGTCTGATGAGACTAAAATTGAACTCTTTGTAGTGAATGCCAGGTGTTACGCTCATCACCAGGCTAATAACATCCCTACAGTGAAGCATGGTGGTGGCAGCATCATGCTGTGGGGATGTTTTTCAGCAGCAGGAACTGGAAGACTAGTCAGGATAGGAGAAAGATGAATGCAGCAATGTACAGAGACATCCAGAATGAAAACCTGCTTCAGAGTGCTCTTGACCTCAGACTGGGACGACGGTTCATCTTCCAACAAGACAGTGATCCAAAGCTCACCGCCAAAATATCAATGGAGTGACTTCACAACGACTCGATAAATGTCCTTGAGTGGCCCAGCCAGTGCCCAGATCTAAATCCTATTAAACATCTCTGGAGAGATCTGAAAATGGCTGTACACCGTCGCTTCCCATCCAACCTGATAGAGCTTGAGAGGTACTACAAAGAGGAATGGGCAAAAATTCTTAAAGGCAGGTTTGTCAATCTTGTGGCATCATTTTCAAAAAGACTTGAGACTGTCATTGCTGCCAAAGGTGCATCAACAATGTATTGAGCAAAGGCTGTGAATACTTATGTACATGCGTTTTTTATTTTTAATAAATTTGCAACAATTTCAAAAATCTTTTTTTCACATCGTCATTATGGGGAATTGTGTGTAGAATTTTGAGGAAATAAATGAATTTAATCCATTTTGGAATAAGGCTGTAACAAAAAAAAGTGGAAAAAGTGAAGGAATACTTTCCGGATGCACTGTACATGCAAAAACAAAACACAAACAAAAGATGGAAAGGATAAGCAGAAGTAGTGCTGGTGTGTATTTGCTGATGATTGTATGAAAGTCACACAAGAGGGGAAACTGTTTTTTCTCTTCCTGTAAACGTGCCACTAAAGAGAGATAAATGTGTAACTGATCATAACCACAAACACTCATTCCCTCGTGCTAAAGTTTTTTCTGCGGCCACATGTTCTAGTTTATTTATCTGCAACTACATTATAGCTTAAAATTGAATAAGGTTTCAAATGCTCCGTTAGATGGACAATGACAATTGATTGTGGTGCAGACTAACTTATTTCTTAAACTACAGTGTTTAAAAATGATTGAAAGAAACAGAATGTGTGTACTGGTGTTGGTGGTTTATGAGGACACAAATTTGTATAATGACATGGGTATGACCTAGGTATTAAAATGTTGATGTGGTTTATGAGGACATGTCCTCATAATCCTTATAATTCAAAACTCTGGAAAATCATACTTAACATGGTCTTTTGGCATAAATCATTTGCTACAGTTTTGCTGTAAGGCTTGGGTTTAGGGGTAGTGGTCGCATAAGGTAATATAATGAGTTCTTTTTACAGTTTAAAATATATTACGTCTATATGGAGCATCCTTATAAACCACCAGGACCATGATTATGGCCTATGTGTGTGTTAATTTCCATTTTTGTTTTTTGCGTTTTAGTGTATCAAGTAGACAGAAAAAGTAATTTTTCTAATTAAGAGTAATTTTTTTTGTAAGTTTGTTGGTAAAAGCCGCTAAACGCCACTTGCCTTTGACAGCAAAAGCCGCTATATCCCGAAAACCAATCAGAAGGTGCAAATCGAATCATATTTTTTAAATGTAACGGTGCGATGATACGCCTTTTATGAGGAGACCTTTATTCCGCTTTCGATTTTAAAAGACGGAGTTTGATGAACTGGATGAGGCTGTCTGACGGTCAGTGAATCGCAAATGAAAACGTCCCTTACCTAAAAACTTTGTGCATTGTAAGAAAAAGAAAATACAATGTACGGTCGAAAGTGTAGCATGCTTTCATAACGTTTTTTTGTGCAGCGACGCTACTTTGAATGAGTCAGATTTACTATACATTAAACGGCAACTGCGTTTCACGAAAGACAGAGTTAAGATACTGTTCTTTTATCCCACGCGGATGCTATGAGGATAAACCAGAGACCAAGACCTTAAGTATGGTGAGAATGAATGAATGACAGCTTCTAAAATTGTCTGAGAGACGTCCCCTGTTTGCCCAGTAGCCCTACCTTGTGTTTTATTTGCTAATTTAAGCTATTTTTGAAGATAAATATAATGTATAAAACTATACATTATTTATATCACTTCATAATACCTATACGTCTGAAAAGCTTTTTATATTAATGGACAATGCAAAGATATTGATGTTTCACAGTGTTTTTGCACTACATTATTTTAATCTACCAAGCTTAGCGTACAATGTTTGCTAAATCTAATTAGATAATGTTAATATCTAAGCAATAGTTCAATCTAAATCCCAAAACGCAGAAATGTCAACAGATTGTTAAGATTTAATTAATGTCAGTTTTAATGTTATTGATTAATGCACTACCGCCACTTACTTGACAGATTTATATATTTTTAATTTTAGGTGGTTTGTGAAATGTGTTTTATGTTTGGTAAAATAATTTCTATTAGCATCTTTAATGATTTTGAGCTAGTTACACTGTCTTGTCCCAATAGGTGGATTTAGCTGGTTTTGACGCAAAAGAAAATCTACCTTGTTAAAAAATCCAAAGAATTGTCAAAAGTGACATTTATGAAAAAACGCTAATAACCTTATCATTACATATAAAATGAAACTTCTAAACCTAATTATAGGAGCCTGATAGAAAATGCTCATTTACAAGAAAAGATGGATTTAGAGGGTTTTGCATCTGAACTCTTCATATATATATATATATATATATATATATATATATATATATATATATATATATATATATATATATATATATATATATATATATATATATATATTAGATTTTTAGATTAGATTCAACTTTATTGTCATTACACATGTACAAGTACAGGGAAACGAAATGCAGTTTAGGTCTAACCAGGAGTGCAATAGCAGCAAGTGCAGGATACAGGTATAAGTTATAAAGTGCAGTTATAGAAAACTATGGTGATATTTACAGATGGATGTACTATGAACATTATATACAGGTTGTGTTAGCTATGAACAGAGATTTACAATAGATGGATATATGTACAGGTTGCTATTAATAATCAGAAGTGTGCAGATATATAAACAATTACAAATGTATATGTACAGTGGGTGTGTACATAATTACAAATGTACATGGGTATGTACAGTTCAAATAAATGAATCAGTGCAATGAATATGTGCAATTTTTAAATGTGCAAATGTTAAATAGTGCAGTGATTATGAGGAGTCTGAGTTATGAGGAGAGTGGGGGGTGTATCAGGGGGGCAAAGAGTCAGTGGGGGGCAGAGTTCAAAAGGGAGACAGCTCTGGGGAAGAAGCTGTTCCTTAGTCTACTGGTTTTTGTCCGGGGGAGCCTGAAGCGACTGCCAGAAGGCAGGAGAGAAAACATTCTGTGAGCAGGGTGAGAGGAATCTTTAAGAATACTGCGTGCTCGGCGCAGACAGTGCTTCCTCTGGATGTCCTAAATGGTTGACAGTGTGGTCCCTATGATGCGTTGGGCAGTTTTCACCACCTTGCGGTGTACGCTCCGCAACAGAGCAGCTTCCATACCAGACTGTGACACAGTTCGTCAGGATGCTCTCTATTGTGCAGCGGTAGAAGTTCACCAAGACAGCTGATGACAGCTGGTTCTTCTTATGTTGCCTTAAGAAAAATAGGCGCTGGTGAGCCTTCTTGACCAGGCTGGAGGTGTTGGTGGTTCAGGAAAAGTCCTTTGAGATGTGGGTCCCCAGGAACTTGAAGGATGAGACAGGCTCGACGGCCATCCCATTGATGTGGATAGGGTCATGTGAGCCTGTTCGTCCCTTCCTGAAGTCCACAATGAGCTCCTTGGTCTTGTCGGTGTTAAGGAGCAGATTATTGTTGGTGCACCAAGTGGCCAGATGCTGTATCTCCTCCCTGTAGGCAGTCTCATCATTGTTGCTGATTAGACCAATCACTGTGGTGTCATCTGCAAATTTGATGATGGTGTTAGAACTGTTCACAGGCCTACAGTCGATGGTAAAAAGGGAGTAGAGGAAGGGGCTCAGCACACAGCCCTGTGGTACACCAGTGTTGAGTGTGACGGTGGAGGAGCAGATGTGGTCTGATCTCACATTCTGAGGTCTGTTAGTCAGAAAGTTCATAACCCAGTTGCAGAGAGACGTGTCGATATCCAGGTCTCTAAGTTTGATCATTAACTTAGAGGGTATGACAGTGTTAAATGCTGAGCTGAAGTCAACAAACAGCATTCGTGCATAAGTGTTTTTATTGTCCAAGTGTGTGAGTACAGAGTCCAGTGCTATGGAGACTGCATCTTCTGTGCTCCTGTTGCCACGGTAGGCAAACTGATGTGGGTCCAGTGTGGATGGCAGAGAGTCTTTCAGATGTGCCAGGACCAACCGCTCGAAGCACTTCATGATGATGGGTGTGAGTGCTACAGGGCGGTAGTCATTCAGGCATGTTGGGCTGGAGTGTTTCGGCACTGGCACAATAGAGGTGGTTTTAAAGCATGTTGGCACAGTTGCTAGGTTAAGGGACAGGTTGAAAATGTCTGTGAATACCCCAGCGAGCTGTTCTGCACATGCTTTGAGGACGCGCCCAGGAATACCGTCTGGTCCAGCAGCCTTACGCACATTGATCCGACTCAGTGCGGTGTGGACTTCTGAGGAGGTGAGTGTGATGGGTGAGTGGTCGGTTGGGGAAGTGATCCTGGTGTAGGGTTCTTTATTGTCTCTTTCAAAGCGGGCATAAAAGTCATTAAGCTCGTTCAGGAAGGAGACGTTTGTGGCTGTGGGTGTGGAATGGCTGGGTTTGTAGTTGCTGATGGCCTGTATGCCCTGCCACATTCGCCGAGGATCAGAGTTGGAAAAGTGCTCCTCTAGCTTTAGCTTGTAACAGTGCTTGGCCTTTTTGATGCCCCTCTTCAAATTAGCCCTGGAAGTGCTGTAGGCCTGTGCATCCCCCGATCTGAAGGCAGCGTTGCGTGCCTTCAGCAGGAGGCGCACCTCCTTGTTCATCCATGGCTTTTGATTTGGGTATGTGGTGATCTGTTTCTGGGTTGTAACACTGTCAATGGTGGTGTTGATGTATTCCAGAACAGAGGAAGTGTAGCTGTCAATGTCTGTGCGAGAGCCACATGTGGCCTGGGAAGCAAACATACTCCAGTCAGTGTGTTGAAACCTGTCCTGGAGTGTAGAGTCTACCCCCGCTGGCCACACTTTGATGGTCCTCACTGATGGCTTCACACGGTTGATGAGGGGTGAGTATTTGGGGCTGAAAAACAAAGAAAGGTGATCTGATTGACCCAGGTGGGGGAGGGGGGGTCACGGCGTAGGCTTCAGCCATGTTTGTGTATACATGGTCCAACGTTTTGTTTCCCTGTGTGTGACAGAAAATGTTTTGATGGAATTTGGGAAGCACTGTCTTTAAGTTTGAGTGATTAAAATCCCCATCAACAATAAAAGCAGCCTCCGGGTGAGCAGTCTGTTGTTTGCTGATGGCTACATGAAGTTCATTCATAGCCAATTTGGCATCAGCATCGGGAGGAATATAAGCGGCAGTAATCATAGTGGAGGTGAACTCGCGTGGCAGATAAAAGGGTCTGCATTTGACCATCAGAAATTCCAGGTTAACTGAGCAATGTCTCCCAACAATAACAGAGTTTGTGCACCAAGCTTTGTTAATATAAATGCATAATCCTCCGCCTCGGGTCTTACCGGAGTCATCCGCCGTTCTGTCTGCTCGGAATGTGTGATGCTCAGTTAAAGATACAGCGTTGTCTGGTATCCCGCTGTTTAGCCATGTTTCTGTGAAAATCATGACATTACAGTTCCATAATCTTTTGCTGTGGTTGATGCGCAGTCGAATCTCATCCATTTTGTTCACCAGGGACCGTACATTGGCGAGGAAGATGCTGGGTAAAGACAGCCTGTGTGGTGTTAGCTTTAGCTTAGCTCTTAGCCCGCTGCGCTTCCCCCGTCTTTGTTCCCGCCGCCTTCGAGCCCTTCCGCCCGGCCGGGCAGATCGCTCAGCCTCGGGTGTTCTGGCGATGTCCGGAATGAGTCGTAGATTGCTGATAAAACTGTCCGAAATGCACAAACCAATATCCAAAATCTCCTGTCGGGTGTACGATGTAAAGGCATTACTGTTCTGCACGAACAGATCGAAATGAGCAGGAAAAACACTGCAAAACTGCAGAAACTGGAGAGACGCTGAGCCTCGCGATGTGTACGCGCCGCCATCTTGGTCTATATATATATATATATATATATATATATATATATATATATGTGTGTGTGTGTGAAGTTGTAATTAGATGTTTTAAATAATTTTAAATGCTTTGAGATCAATTAAATGCACTTTATGTATTGAATAATTTATGACTATATTGAACAAATTAAAAGCTGTAGATACCATCAGGTTAAGATCATTAAAATATTTTAACAAGCCAACTTCAAAGCTGATGCATTATCTGAACATTTAAAACTAAAAAATCTCTCTATTAATTTTGTGTTAAAACACACAAACTATGTTAATTTCAAAACATGCTGGGGAAATCCTTATTCCTCTCTTTATGTCCTGAAGTATCAGTTTTTGAATTAGTTTATCGTGAATTTCATTGTTTATTCTTGCCAAAGTACAACTCTCATCATTTGCTTTCTGACTATTAAATATTTTTTCCTTATATAAACTAGGCAAACTAGTTCATGTTGCTTCAGAGATGTCCAAATAAAAAGCAGATGTGATCAATATCTGGCTTTGTTTAATATAGCAGGAGAATCATGGTTGACATTGTTGTTATTATAAGCTTGGATTGGATTTAAAAAACTTTTTATATTTTATTTATTGTGTTTTGAGCACAGTTTGTACTGTAATGTGATTGTTACATTCTTTACTGTAAAACTACAGGACAAAAGAGCAGTAGAGAATGAATGAATGAACACCTACAAGTTTGCATCCCTCTGCCCCACATAAAAGTGCTTTTAATGGAGTGGTCTGTCTAAAAATACACATCTCTGTGATCTGCTCCATTTAAACTGATATGAAACTCTATAAAGATGTGACTCACACAGTATTTCTGAACATGTGCAGTTATTTATTTTTATACACTTTTAGAGTGGCACTTCTCCAAACAGATCAGAGACACTGTGCCAGATGAGGGCGGACAGAATTAATCTCTGCAACACAGTTATGAAGTCAAATGTAGACCAAACTGAGGAGAAAAACTATATTATTATTATTATTATTATTATTCATGAGATACTTACATGCGTAGAAAAAAAGGTGAAGGTAAAAATTCAACAGAAACAAATGTCTTCAAACAATGCCCAAATAAACATGGCATAGTTTATAATTGACTATTTTATTAGCTACTACATGTATCAGATATTATTTCAATAATCATTGTATGATTTGTGTTTAAAAAAATCACTGGTATTCTTCAAACGACAACTAAAAACCAAGAGCACCTATTCCAAGAGCACCTAAACCCAAATGCATAAAACCAAAACCCTAATTCTCTCTCCCACCTCATCACCCACCAACCCAAAATACTATACATTTTGAGTGTGCCTCACACAGGTGAGGGGGCTTAAAAAAACACCTATAGAAAACAAATTCATCTCACTCACACATTACCAACACAAATGCTGTGCAGGTGAGTGGGCTTGACAAACCACCTGTTAAAACACATTCGTTCTCTCTCGCTCTCAAAAAAAAAAAAAACTCTACCACTCTTATAGCACTATATTCTCTGAGCACAAAAAAGTTACTTTGTATAATTAGCACTTCTATAAATTTTTTGTATTGCCTCTTCTTGTTGAATCGCTAAATACCACCTCAATTGTAATTGTAAAGTGTCTGCTAAACATAAATGTAAATTGCTTAAGCATGTGAAATAATAATTGTTATAATTAATTATATGAATGAATAGTGAAAAGTATTGATGTGGTGTAAATATGTTTAGATAAAGGCCAAATATTATTCAGCTACCAAACATTTATGATAATACTGTATATTATGTTAAATATGTAATGTTGATGTTAAAACGTCAAAAAATGTAAAAAATACACGTCAATAAAAAAGTTATAGGAAATTAATAATTTCAACAAATGAATCTGAGGATTCTGACAAACTGGGCTTACTATATAATAGGCAGGTATGTGATTTTAGACACAACATTTTGAATGGCCCATTGAATCATTGTTTAAACTGATTCATTCAAAATACTGATTCATTCAGAAATAAAAAAACACTGTCGTTGTTGATCAAAAATGCTGATCAACTGTAGCTCTGCTGTGGCTTTATAGGTAACGTTTTTGTTTGCTAAACCAAAAAATAAAAAAATACACAATGTGCCTAAAATATGACCTAATATTAATTCTATTACCTAAAATTAATATTAATATAATATTAACTAAAATGATTTATTTGCTGAACCCTTGAAATCATTGTCATATTCATGTTATTACATTGCAGGTAATATACTAAATATTAACACAGTTTATTATAACTGATTAATTAAATTGATACACTTTATTGACAATCCTAACATAATATCTATAGAAAATTATTCACATTAACCCACAGATGATTTTTAATTCAGTTATATTTCAAATACCAAAAAATAAATAAATAAGAAAATAAAATTTAAGGTTATTTCTACTGAGAGCATAAGCCTGAAAAACATGCCTGAAAATCTTTGCGCTGTAGTGTAGTGAGAGGCCTTGCATTGCACTTGTAATGTAAAATGCTACTTGAAAGCTACATCAGAGCTTCTGGAATAGTAAGGGACTCTTTAGTAAATTCCCTCTTTAAACTTGCCAGGCTTGAACTGTTCTGATGCTACTGAGCACTTTTTTAAAGTTCTTCATTACATTTTTTTCAAAAATATTATACATTATAAAGCTGATATATGCAAATATTGCTGCATAATTATGAGAATAACATCACTAAATTTTCTAATTATGATTTTCACATGTGGGGGGAGTTTATATCATCTCTCACTGGAGTGTATTGGTGATGTATAAAAATGCAAATTAAAAACCACAAATGATGTCTTTTTGACCAAAATGTTTTTTTTGGAAAATAATAGGAATAGAGGAAGGACCAAAAATCTTCTGACTCCCAAATTAAAGAACATAGTGCATAAAGAATGATAATAATGCAATGCATAATGCAAATTATGTGTGCATGTGAGTATGTTTCTGTGTGTGACCTTGGACAAAAAGTGTCATTCTGCATGGGTGTATTTGTGGTTGTGACCAAAATATATTTTTATTCAATCAATATAAAATCAATATAAAATCAATATAATTTTTTTTGACAAAAAATCTTTATAGTATAATGTAAAGATATTCCATGAAGACATTTTGTAAATTTCCTTCTGTAGATCTATCTAAACTTCATTTTTTTTATTAGTAATATGCATTGCTAAGAATATGATTTGGACAACTGTAAAGGCAATTTTGTCAGACGAACCCTAAGATTACATTGTCAAATAGTATCTCAGCTGAAGAGCATCATACAATACAGATAGTTTGGTAACGCTTTCTTTTACAACCCGCAAAGTACCGCGTAAGTACAGTGAAATAACGGTGTACTTTTCTGTACTTATAGTATAAGTATAGTGAAAGTATGTGTAGGTATAAGGGAACAAACTGTAATGTTTGGGTAATAAGAGGGTAACAACTAGATATTCAACACGCAAAGTACCGCGTAAGTATATTGAATTTACGGTGTACTTTTCTATAAATTGCAAAGGAACAAACCATAATGTTTGGGTAATAAGGGGGTAACAGTAAGATAATCAACACGCAAAGAACCGTGCAAGTATATTGACCTTACGATGTACTTTTCTACAAATTGCAAAGGAACAAACCATAATGTTTGGGTAATAAGGGGGTAACAATAATATACTAAACACGCATAGTACCGTGTAAGTATATTGACTTTACGATGTACTTTTCTTTAAGTATTGTATACATATAAAGAATTGTACAAGGGTGGTGACAACCTAATGCAACCTGCAAACACCTGCGTAAGCGCAATAATAATAGTACCCTTATTTTGGGGTTTTTATATGGGGTGTTTAATGAATAAAAGGTTTACAACCCGTGAAATTATGAAACCTTATTATATACTGTATGTATTTTAAATCTGCAATTCAATATAAAAATATATTTCTATACACAACTTACCTTATGAATGTTTCCTCGTCGATCTCACCACGGCCAGCAATGTCTCAACATCACTATCAACAAATAACTTTGCATGATATAGCTAGGCCTACCGTCAGGATTCAGTGCGAATTAAAACATGCTAGCATTACTGCTGTTTGCAGGAGGGGGAGGGGTGGGGGTCTTACTGTTCAAATATACACTTGTGCGTTGAAGTCCAGCTTCTTTCCTCCTTGTTTCCTGTGTTTAATGGTAAATACAGTATTTGTTCCCCCCTTGTTCCCTGTACCTAAAGGGTAAATACCACATTTGCGGGTTGTAAATTAAAGTGAAGCATTGTTCCCTTCTTGTTCCCTCCTTGTTCCCTGTACCTAAAGGGTAAATACCACATTTGCGGGTTGTAAATTAAAGTGAAGCATTGTTCCCTTCTTGTTCCCCCCTTGTTCCCTGTAGTTAAAGGGTAAATACCACATTTGCGGGTTGTAAATTAAAGTGAAGCATTGTTCCCTTCTTGTTCCCCCCTTGCTCCCTGTAGTTAAAGGGTAAATACACATTTGTTCCTCCCTTTTTCCCTGTAGTTTACAGGGTAACTCTTGAAGGTAGTGAAATAAATATACAAACACACAATATATTTCTTTACTTTGTAACCTTTATTTTACTAAATAGGGATTTTAAAACACTTCATCTTAATCAAACATGGTCTCGTCTATCATTGCCTATACTCATTCATTCATTTTCTTTTCGGCTTAGTCCCTTTATTAATCTGGGGTTGCCACAGCGGAATGAACCGCCAACTTGTTGTTTTACACAGAGGATGCCCTTCCAGCTGCAACCCATCACTGGGAAACATCCATACAGACTCATTCACACACATACACTACGGACAATTTTAGCTTACCCAATGTCACCACATGTTTTTGGACTTGTGGGGGAAACCGGAGCACCCGGAGGAAACCCACGCTAACACGGGGAGAACATGCAAACTCCACACAGAAATGCCAACTGACCCAGCCGGGGCTCAAACCAGCGACTTTCTTGCTGTGAGGTGATTGTGCTACCCACTGTGCCACCGTACTGCCCTGCCTATACTCAAACAACAAAATAACACATTATTTCCTTCCCCCTTTTTCTGGCATCTCTTGCTTGGCTTCTTTTTTTCTGCTCTTCTTCGTAGCTTCCACTGAGGACTCTGATGGTGAGTGGCTGATGGAATCCCATGGGTCTTGCTGCTCTGCATTTAATATAAAAAATATGAATAGATATAACGGCTTTTAGCAAGCTATACATGTTCCTTTTGCTGTTTAATATGTGTGTGTGTGTGTGTTGGTTGTCCAACAATTTCACACACTAAACATTTACAGATATCACCATATGGATACTATAATTTACTATCAAACAAAACTACTATCATCAGACCATATGGGAAATTGTGATATTTTATAGTGATAATAATTAAAGCGCAGAGGGGAAAAATTTAAATGTACAGTAGGCTACTGTGCAAGTCTTAGGCTACTAGTAATTTCTGGGTAAAAAAAAGTCAGTTTGAAATATCAATTTACATTTCCAAATATTATTTCATTAGCTTTAATTAACGTATACAGTGAGATTATTGTCTGCACACTGAGTCTGACAACAGCCAGTGCTCCACACACACAGAGATCTGATCTGATCATCATCCAGTCTGTCTGGAATGACATGAAGAAACTGAGAAAAAACTAAATCCAGAAGAACTTTGGCAACATCTCTAAGATGTGCAAAAAAAAACAATGTAAACAACAGTAAACATTGGTAAATATTCGCTGCTGGCCGTTTAGATTCGGGTATGAACTAACGTTAACATTACGCTAAAACTAATGGAAAATAAAATAAATATAATCTGGTTAATGCAAAATTTCTAATCGTGACAGTGGCTTTTATTTACTAACAACGATTTACTTACATGTGTTACATGGTGACGAGACGAAGCCATTCCAAACGCCCCAAGTCTGAGCAAAACCTCGTGCTGCAGTCTGATTCGGATCTTTAGAGGCTACTTGATTCACAACTCGTTTGAATCAACGAATCAGTAGGCGTTTACCTGAAGTGATAAAATACCGCGAGATGGACTGAAATGCACACGTAGCTGTCTGCTGTTGTCGCGATACTTTGATGTCACACTGATCGGTCTGTTGAAGAATCGATTCAAATCCAGAATTTCTTGTCCACGGCAGTACGAGGACGGCAGCGCGAGGTAAATAAAACAAGTATTTTTATGACATTATGTCCATAGAAGTGTTTGTTTAGGTTTTTTGTTTCTATCTGATGTTTGTTCCTATTTATTAACCATTCTACTATTTTCACAATACTGTTATGACGAGTTTAACAGTCATCAGCATCTGAAATCCTTGAGTTTTTAATATTTAATCTTTTATAAATACTATTTATTTGTATTTATGTATGTATTACATAATGTTTGCATATAATTACATATGCGAGGTGTTTCAAATAGTGTCTATGGGCAGGACAGTAAATTAGATGTTATTCTCTCTTCTTGCTGCTGTTATCAGTTACACACTATTATTTTCTTTTTCTAAATGTCGAGAAAATACCATCGTAAAGTTTTTATTTCATTTGAGAAAAGAAGACGAAAAATATGTGTTGTACTTTCCCATTCACTGCACTCGCTGCTGAGAAACCCGTAAATGTGAAAAGGGTCCATAACCGTACATCATCAACCATACTTTTATGTAATCTATTACTTTATTAAGGACTAATGATGGGTTAAGACATTTACTTAATCAAAAACTAACCATAGGGGTAGTTCACCCAAAACCTAAAATTTACACCAATTACTAAGTAACACAGAATTTAAATATATACTGAACTGCAAATAATCTTTACTTAAAAGTCTATAATGCCTGCACGTACATTTAAATTTTTCCCCTCTGCGCTTTAATTATTATCACTATAAAATATCACAATTTCCCATATGGTCTGATGATAGTAGTTTTGTTTAATAGTAAATTATAGTATCCATATGGTGGTATCTGTAAATGTTTAGTGTGTGAAATTGTTGGACAACCAACACACACACACACACACACACATATTAAACAGCAAAAGGAACATGTATAGCTTGCTAAAAGCCGTTATATCTATTCATATTTTTTATATTAAATGCAGAGCAGCAAGACCCATGGGATTCCATCAGCCACTCACCATCAGAGTCCTCAGTGGAAGCTACGAAGAAGAGCAGAAAAAAGAAGCCAAGCAAGAGATGCCAGAAAAAGGGGGAAGGAAATAATGTGTTATTTTGTTGTTTGAGTATAGGCAGGGCAGTACGGTGGCACAGTGGGTAGCACAATCACCTCACAGCAAGAAAGTCGCTGGTTTGAGCCCCGGCTGGGTCAGTTGGCATTTCTGTGTGGAGTTTGCATGTTCTCCCCGTGTTAGCGTGGGTTTCCTCCGGGTGCTCCGGTTTCCCCCACAAGTCCAAAAACATGTGGTGACATTGGGTAAGCTAAAATTGTCCGTAGTGTATGTGTGTGAATGAGTCTGTATGGATGTTTCCCAGTGATGGGTTGCAGCTGGAAGGGCATCCTCTGTGTAAAACAACAAGTTGGCGGTTCATTCCGCTGTGGCAACCCCAGATTAATAAAGGGACTAAGCCGAAAAGAAAATGAATGAATGAGTATAGGCAATGATAGACGAGACCATGTTTGATTAAGATGAAGTGTTTTAAAATCCCTATTTAGTAAAATAAAGGTTACAAAGTAAAGAAATATATTGTGTGTTTGTATATTTATTTCACTACCTTCAAGAGTTACCCTGTAAACTACAGGGAAAAAGGGAGGAACAAATGTGTATTTACCCTTTAACTACAGGGAGCAAGGGGGGAACAAGAAGGGAACAATGCTTCACTTTAATTTACAACCCGCAAATGTGGTATTTACCCTTTAACTACAGGGAACAAGGGGGGAACAAGGTGGGAACAATGCTTCACTTTAATTTACAACCCGCAAATGTGGTATTTACCCTTTAACTACAGGGAACAAGGAGGGAACAAGAAGGGAACAATGCTTCACTTTAATTTACAACCCGCAAATGTGGTATTTACCCTTTAGGTACAGGGAACAAGGGGGGAACAAATACTGTATTTACCATTAAACACAGGAAACAAGGAGGAAAGAAGCTGGACTTCAACGCACAAGTGTATATTTGAACAGTAAGACCCCCACCCCTCCCCCTCCTGCAAACAGCAGTAATGCTAGCATGTTTTAATTCGCACTGAATCCTGACGGTAGGCCTAGCTATATCATGCAAGTTATTTGTTGATAGTGATGTTGAGACATTGCTGGCCGTGGTGAGATCGACGAGGAAACATTCATAAGGTAAGTTGTGTATAGAAATATATTTTTATATTGAATTGCAGATTTAAAATACATACAGTATATAATAAGGTTTCATAATTTCACGGGTTGTAAACCTTTTATTCATTAAACACCCCATATAAAAACCCCAAAATAAGGGTACTATTATTATTGCGCTTACGCAGGTGTTTGCAGGTTGCATTAGGTTGTCACCACCCTTGTACAATTCTTTATATGTATACAATACTTAAAGAAAAGTACATCGTAAAGTCAATATACTTACACGGTACTATGCGTGTTTAGTATATTATTGTTACCCCCTTATTACCCAAACATTATGGTTTGTTCCTTTGCAATTTGTAGAAAAGTACATCGTAAGGTCAATATACTTGCACGGTACTATGCGTGTTTAGTATATTATTGTTACCCCCTTATTACCCAAACATTATGGTTTGTTCCTTTGCAATTTGTAGAAAAGTACACCGTAAATTCAATATACTTACGCGGTACTTTGCGTGTTGAATATCTGGTTGTTACCCTCTTATTACCCAAACATTACAGTTTGTTCCCTTATACCTACACATACTTTCACTATACTTATACTATAAGTACAGAAAAGTACACCGTTATTTCACTGTACTTACGCGGTACTTTGCGGGTTGTAAAAGAAAGCGTTACCGATAGTTTTTTGTCATATATTGTTGAAAACATCCCAACTAGTATAATTGTTTCAAGCATAGAGACAGAATACTCAGAACTGTAGCTTCACTAAACAATATTAAACCATATTGTTTACATAAATGTATTTACAACAGGTGTTCAAGCAAGCCAAACAACATAACACAAAGTACTTGACAAATGTTTCAATTAAATTTAGTAGTGCATGCAAATTTGTATTTAATGTTTATATTGGGTGGGCATTTTGAGTAGGGAAAAATGTCCAATCTGACATTTTTTTTAGAACTGGAAGATCAGTGCTCATGTTTACTGTCATGTTTACTGTCACAGAAGGGGGATGAGACCAGAGCTGTGAGTATGAACAACAGTTTATTGAATTAGATGGCAGGTAAATAACTGATTACGGAAAGTCTATTGCAGGAGATATGTAAAATGGGCCAGATTCAGAGGGTCCAGAGGAGGAGATGAAACCAGGTGCACAGAGGGATCGGGGAACAAACAGGGTTAGACGCAGACACTGGAGGTCATGGAGACAGGCAAGTACAGTATAACTTTGCGATAGCTATATTGATCGTGAGAGTTTAGTCCTTCTGTCATGCAACGAGGCTGAACACTGAGTGAGGGACGGTGAGGGATAAAGCTGTGGTCACACTGGACTCATCTCCCCATAGACTTCCATTCATACGCACGCGAATGCGTCAGACCGGAAACGCAAGCTTGTGTGACAAGTTTCGGAGTCCGCTGCGTTGCAAAGTTCAAGCCTGGTAAACTCTGACCTGAGAAATCGCATCACTTGACTGCGTAAGACCAATCGAGGATCAAAACATGACCTCTCTGGACAGAAATTTAAAATATGGACCAATCACACGCTTTTTTTAAATGTCTAATCTTCTTGTTTAATCCTGCCCCTTTTTGCAGCGCCGTACAACAGAATTTCGCAAGATTAAACTCTAATGTGACCTTGCAGCATTATATGGAGCTGGAGTGATGACTGTGATGAGGTGCAGGTGTGGAGCTGATTAGAATTCAGGTGACTGTGATCGGGATGATTGGGGTGACTGTGAGTGGGGAGAACCTGACCTGGGATGCGTTTCTCAAAACCATCGTTAGCCAACTAAGGTCGCAAGTTCCGTCATTACAAACGTAGTTCTTTGATTTGCCGTTTTCCAAATCTATCATTCCAACGAACATTTGCAAACTGTGTCGCAAACTTGTACACTTACAACTACACCTCTGGAGCTGTAGTTAGAAACATAGTTCCTGGCTGTGTTCTATTCCTAGTTATTCCCCCTCTGTCTTATTCATTTAGAACATTCTAACATTTAATCTTGGAATGATTAAAAATAAAAAAGCATAAAGGTCATCTCTCTTAGGTGTAATTTGCTTTCACAATATTTTTACAATTCAGTTTTAGCGATCTTCATGTTTACAATTGCGCTCCCTTCACAGTGCCCTTTGAAAACATTTATGTCATTCTGAACACAGCCTCATGCCGAAAGCTATAGGTGACCTATTATTTAAAAGTGGAATTTATGTTACGTCTCCAAAGCTTGTGAAAACAAAAAAACATAGCATAATTTATAGTGGGTTATTTACTAAGTATCTGTACTGTATATGACCTGTTGGTTAGAACTTTTTTTGCAGTGGTTTGCATGTGCCAAATTGTAAAAGTAGACTTTAAAAAAAATAAATAAATAAACAATATCCTACTTTAATAATAATAATAATAATAATCATCATCATCATTAATATTACTAATAATAATATTAAAGTAAGATTTTTTCATTTCCTAATAAGTAATAAATATTACATTTCATTTTTTAATAAATAACCTCATTATTTATATGATATATATGTGATATTAGAATACGTGTTAGCTTTTGTAAGTAATTTTATGTTTTAGAATAGAATATGTAATGTTCTCAATAATATTTGTAAAGGAAACACAGGCCCTATATGTGCCATTTACATATATTTCAATTAATATGGAAAACAAGTGCATGTTTTTACCAAAACTAATATTGGATTTTATTTTAAATGCATGTTTGTGTAAAACAATATAATTTGCACAAGAAATGATGGGGTTCTTCTCTAAAGAAGTTGTTACTCCACCCCGTTTAGAGCATCATTATGGGCGTTTTACGTTATAACTAACGTGGTTCAAACCATGGATCTGCGACAGAGAAACTAGGGGTTTTGGAAAACACTCCTCATTACATCGTTCTTTTCCCAAACGATGCATCGTACTATTATAGTTCAGCTGCGAGTTGCGTCGTTGTCTGGGAAACACACCCCTGACTGTGACATTATGCTGCAGTCACACTAGAGTTTGTACGTGCAAAATTCTGTTGTATGGTGCTGCGAAAAGAGGCGGGATTAAACAAGATAATTAGACATTAAAAAAGAAGAAAAAAAGAACTGCGAAACTTGTCGCACGAGCTTGTGTTTCCGGTCTGATGCATTCACGTGCATATGAATGGAAGTCTATCTGGAGAAAAGTGCAGTGTGACCGCAGCTTCACCATGCAGGATAATTTCTCAGTGTTGTTCTGAATAGGATAGTGTCATCAAAAAATGTACTAAACATACAGTTGAATAAAGAACTGAAATTTCTAGAATCTACACTTTATGATTATTCGTATGTAGTTATATAATATAATATAATATAATATAATATAATATAATATAATATAATATAATATAATATAGGGCAACGCAGTGGCGCAGTAGGTAGTGCTGTTGCCTCACAGCAAGAACGTCGCTGGGTCGCAGGTTCGAACCTCGGCTGGGCTGGGTCAGTTGGCGTTTCTGTGTGGAGTTTGCATGTTCTCCCTGCGTTCGCGTGGGTTTCCTCCGGGTGCTCCGGTTTCCCCCACAGTCCAAAGACATGCAGTACAGGTGAATTGGGTAAGCTAAATTGTCCATAGTGAATGTGTGTGTGTGGAAATTCCCAGAGATGGGTTGCGGCTGGAAGGGCATCCGCTGCGTAAAAAATTGTGCTGGATAAGTTGGTGGTTCATTCCACTGTGGCGACCCCGCAAGGGACAAAGCCGACAAGAAAATGAATGAATAATATAATATAATATAATATAAAAATAATATAATATAATATAATATAATATAATATAATATAATATAATATAATATAATATAAAAATAAAATAATATAATATAAAAATAATGTAATATAATATAATTAATATAATATAAAGTGAGTTAGTCCATGTGTAATCTTTTATATAAATTAAAATAATATATAAAATAATTTTTTTAAAGCTTTTATTATGATTATGTTAGCCTTAAGTTTATCTTTAAGCTAGTATGCTTCTAATTAATGTCAGAAATCGTACACACTTTCACTTCTGTCAGCATGGATCAATGATTTTCAGTACCATGTGTGATTTCTACTAGGGATGCTCAAAATAACCGTGTAACCGTTAACCGAAAGGATGCGTTTGTAATCGATTAATGGTATCAGTTAAACGATTAAAAAATATTATTTTCTATATTTTTAAAATGTGGCTGCATAAGGGACCGATCACCGAAAGCGCTTTTTGCGAGGCGCATATTTTAAATGGTTTTAAGCGCTGTGTATGCGTCCTGCGCGCCTCACATTATGCCATTGCGCGCAATAAAAGTCAACTGAGCCGAAAAAGCGTTTTACGTCAGTCGTCTGTTTCATTCTCCAATTATGTTATGCTGCTCTCTTATATGTGCTAAATATAGCTACAAGTCACAGCACTAGTAGGCCTATTTATTTAGTATAGGTCATGTTGCGCGGCTCCGGGCAAATTTTGATTTGGAGGGAAAATTACCAAAATGTAAAGTGATGATTGATAATGACTGGCGGGGAAATAAATAATATATTTCAAATCTCTGTACATAACAGAAAAATAAACAATGATAATGCACCAAAAATAGTGCATTTTTATTATAGTGGCAGAACTTGTCAATTTGTATATTTGCATTCACTTTTTAAAATATATTTATTATCTGTTTTTTAGTCCTGCCTGTAATTCTGTTGCACTGTAGAAGCTCTGTCACGAAAACAAATTCCTCGTATGTGTGAACATACCTGGCAATAAAGCTCTTTCTGATTCTGATTCTGAAGTATAATTTTGGATGGGCCTTGTCAAAAGTCAGCGGGCACTTTCACTTATAAAAAATATAGCACTGAAATTATTTCATTTTTAACAATAAATTAAATTACACAGTGGTTTTATATCAAAAGTTGATAATGATATAAAACATACTACACGTTGATGGTAAAAAATAAGCTTTTAAGCGATGGCTTTTATTCGTTTCAATATTCAAACATTAAATATTGAATCCATCAAGTTAAATAAAAAACGAATATGAAACATACACATAGCAGGATATAAAGCATATGAAGGACTATTATATTTAGCAAAATGCTGCTCTTTTTATCTTTGTATTTTTATCATTTTATTTCTGTTGTTTTAATTATTTTTTTTCTCTTCATAATTAACTAAAGAGCTATACACATTCCCGCTTGACGTTTTAGAAAATATTTTGCGCAGCTGCCCAGTATATATTAAAGATAATCGAGAGAGAAAAAAAACACTGAAACATGTTACATGTCCCCAAATGTCCAACTTATTTAACTGAATCGTATAATGGCCTATAACTGAAATGTTGAAAATCGCTCATTTTAAAAACATTTGTCAAGACATATTGATATATTTTTTGAGTAAAAACAATACCGGCATTTAACAATCCATATTTATTTTATTTATTCATTCATTTGACTTGTTTATTGGTGCATTTATAGGCTATAATTTAAATCCAACACAATAATGAGCACCTCGGACAGTGCCACTCCGTAAAGCTTTCATGCAAAGTCCAAAAAACTGAAGAAAGATTAGACTTTCTCCGGTGACGGCCGACACGCCGTAACCGTCTTTCAGGTGGTATAGCTGGCATTAAATTACAAAACAAGCATGCTGCAGTCTGGTCTTTGAATTAAAAAGTACAATTATTTCCTCGTTGTTCAAGGAGTCTGGAAGTTTGTGTTCTATGGATATAGCGATCTTAAGCGTTTCTTTATTCGGTGCGCAGCAGGAAAAAAAAAGGTTTTTCAGAGGTGCATGTACTCGTTGGTAAAGTTCTCAGAGCGAGTTTTGTGCTACCAAATGCAGCACACGGCATGCAATAAACTCACGTTTAGTCAGGCGAAATAAACGTCTCTGCCTAGGATGTCAATCAAATTAATGAAGCTCAAGCCACGAGTAAAACAATAGGCTATTTTATTATTTTAAGATTTTAGATGACGGGTTAGTAATTATACACGGGTAACTATATTCAAGTCAATTAAATAATAACTTTGATAAATAAAATATGTTCGTAAGAATGTGGTGGGCCAGTGACTCCCTTCTCTGCCAGAGACTGCTCTGTGGTTTTAAAACCTTTTCAAACTGTATCGTTTAGACCTATATCAGTTTTTCATGTTAAATGTAGTGTAGTTTACTTGTGGATGTCTGATGAGTAGCGCGCTTTAGCTGAGAAAGTTGTGGTGGCAACAGAGCCGCGACATCAACACACAGAATCTGTCGGCACAGTTCAGCACGGTTGTCTAACCCTCTGCCGAGAACGGTTTGTAATCGTGCCGCGCCGTTTCAGGCTCAGTGGAGAAACAACCCTAAACGTACTGAAGTGTTCTTAGAATGGTTTGGCACGATAGTGGAAAAGCGGCTATTGTCTTTAACACATGCATCGCGCGCACATGAACGGTGAGCGAGAAGAGTGAGACGGAGGAAATAAGTCATTATGACATAATCTTTAGGCTAATGACTTCTATTAAAAATGTTAAAAGGGTTTTTGTAATATAATAAAAACAGCGGAGCATTAATTAAATGTATATTTTCAGTGGAGCGATAGATTTGAGGTAGCCTAATATTTTTTTGACGGAAGAAAAAAAAAACATGATTGGACAAACAGCCGCTGGTTCTTTAAAAGGGTTCAGTCAGTGTTTTCGTTTTGTAATTTAAATGTGTCATTTAAGTGAAAAATATCTAGGGCAAGACTATTTATTTTATTCTTTTTATTTAGTTTATTCTTTTTTTCTGTGCTGTTGAAAACATACAGGTGCGTAAAGATGCTCTGTTATGTATGCTGCTGTTTGCATGTTAAAATAAATCAGTATTTTAAAATTCAATATTTAATGTGTAACACAAAATAGACACGTCAATTTATTTTTTTCAAATAATAATATATATTAACCGGTTAATATCCGGTTAATGAGCAGCGGTTGTCGGTTAGTAAAATTAACCGAAATGAGCATCCCTAATTTCTACTGTACATAGCTATTGCAACAGTGTATTTATACTGTCAATATTTGTAGTAATAACTTGTGCCATTCTCCTGGAATATGTTACATTTCTGTTTTAGGCGCAGAATCAAATGTTTACACAATGGTTTATGTGAAGAAATGCCATGCAGTTTCCTCCTGTACAATGTAAATATATATTGACTTTGACTTTGGCTTAGGTCTTCAAAAGTTCAACAAGCCAACTTGTCGCATTGTGGGTTCGTAGCTCTGCTAGATGTTGTGCTAGTACAAAGTTTACTTTCATCCAATCATTGATAAGACAAGTTAATGTTTAAACAGAACACTATGATCACTTAAGATCCCTGCAGAAGCCCTGAGCACCGATTGTTATCTGTGCTCCAGAGATAAATGTTTGTGTTTTACAAGATTGGGCCCAAGACTTATCTCTGAGATAAAGTTGTAGGGATCAAAGGCTTACAGCATCTCATCCGGCCCGACATGCTAAAGGATCTGTTGTTATTCTTAATGGAATTTTAATTAAATGAAGGGATGAACTGGAACAACAGGTTTGCCCTATAAGTGCAGATCCAGCAGCTAAAGAACTTTCATTCTCAAGAAATTACAGCAGCTTCTATGTAATCAGTCCAGACATGCAGTATGCATAGCATGCCACACAATGTTCCTCAGACACTGATGACCTTGAGTAACTTGTGAACCAGAGGTGACATCTGGCCTTCCACATTCTCAAGTGTTTTGGATATTTGTTGTTATAAAATGGATAGTACTGGATCTTGACGCTGATTGGTCAGTTGCCTTGTTTTATTTACCATAAAGACCACACAAACTCCAACAAGTAAGTCTGTTGCAGAGTTTTTTTTTACCCAACTGAACATGCTTAATCGACATTTGTTAGATTGAGGAATGTCTGAGAAGTGTGATATGATTTTCAAAGGAATGGCAACAAACTCACAGACTTAATCTGACCAGGGTCTTTTTAGCTCAGAGAAGGATCATTTTATTTAATTATTTAATTGTTGTGCATGACAATTGTTGTGTGAACAACAGTTATTTTTTTCACAACATAGTAAATACAACGCAAAACTTGTTTGTTGGTGTTTTTTGGTGTTTGTCTGTGTGGTGTGAGTTGGCCTAAACATATGCAATATCATATAAAACTTAGCAACGTGAATGATCTCTTCCATTTGTATTTGAGAAGAAAAAAACTGTTATTTATTTAATGAAATATGAGTGACGTCTGCTGGAATTATGTTGTGACATTATTCTTTTTTAAATTTTGTAACTGGATTACCGTCTAAAAAAGTCTTCTTATGTGGGAGAACAAACATTTTGTCATGTGAGATGTAAACGTGTATGTGTGTGAGGAACTATACACTGTTAACAATTTCCTGTAGAATCTACAGTAACTTACTGGCAGCAGTTCTCCAGTAAATCAATTATAGCAATACTATATTTACATTTACAGCAGTTAGTGTTAAATATAAAGTAATTTTCACAATGCAACTTTAAAATACAGTAACATACTGCATGACTGTCATACAGTAAAATACAGTTCATATTACAGTTAAATACTGTCTAACTTACATATATATGTATATATAAACATTTACACTAACTATAGAGGCAGTTATTTTGTAATTTAATAATTTTGGTAAAGTAAACCCTATTCATCTATTAATAATAGATAATGAATCTAAAAGCTATGAATAATAATAACTATAGCAATAAAATAACTAAATATAATAACTATTGTAAGCTGACATTTCCTAAATGTATGTATTTTATTCTAACAGTTATTTTATTAAAATTATTAAGCACAAAAGACTTGTGAGCATTTCTACCTTGAATGGCCATAAAGGTCAGATTGACTGCATTTTTCTCATGCTTTTGAATATGCACGCCTCTGTTGCCTAGCAACTTTAGGATAACAAAAGCATAACTTTCTGATAGCAAAAGCATAGCTTTATCTCAGATATTTTATCTCATTCAAAACAACATTTTCACTATGGTGAAAAAACTCCTCAGACCTTTCAGATTTCAAGAGTTCACACTTAGCTGATGAGTGATTATAAAGCGAGTTTGCATGCTGTCCCGGAAGGGAGCCCTGAGCTCATAAACTCCTCGAGCCCAGGGCTTCCTTCCGTTTGGGGCGAGAGGGGAGTTTAAGCTCAGGTCTTGAGAACTACCCCTTTCTTTAGAGCTTATGACAGATTATAAATTGCTATGTAGATATATACTGCTGGTTAGGAGCTCGACTATAGTGCTAATATTGATCGATTCACTTATGACGCATGTTTTTGGACTGTGGGAGGAAACTGGAGAACCCGGCGGAAACCCACGCAAGCACAGGGAGAACATGAAAACTCCACACAGAAACTACAGCTGGCCTGTTAAGGATTTGAACCAGTGACGTTCTTGCTGTGAGGCAACAGTGCTAACCACTGAGCCACCATGCTGCCCTATAAAAGGAAAGGTGGAGGAGTAGGAGTAGAAGGCGGGATTCTCAAAGTGAAGATAACTGAAGTAAGAAACTGGTTATTAATAGTGAGTTAGGAATCATCTGATTGGTGAATCATGCGTTAGTTAATGTGGTACTAGCCGTGATCGTTCATAAGCACATGCTCCACTCGAAATTAGTTTATAAATAAACTTCACAAAGTGAGGCAAGCACTTTTAGGCAAGGCAAGGCAAGGCAAGGCAAGTTTATTTATATAGCACATTTCATACACAGTGGCAATTCAAAGTGCTTTACATAAACAGGAATAAAAAAGACAAGTGTAAGAAAAAATAAAAACATAATAAAAACAGATAAAATGTGTTAAAACAGGTTGTAAAAGAGTGAAAAAGAAGAGAAAAACATAATAGTGCGATTTGTCGGACGTAGCACAGTGCTCATTCAGTAAAGGCACAGCGAAACAGATGTGTTTTCAGTCTGGATTTGAATCTGCCTAATGTTGGAGCACATCTGATCATTTCTGGGAGTTGATTCCAGCAGCGAGTGGCGTAGTAGCTGAAAGCTGATTCACCCTGCTTTGACTGAACTCTTGGAATTTCTAGTTTATATGATCCTAGAGATCTGAGTGTTCTTCTAGGTTTGTATTCAGTGAGCATATCTGTAATGTATTGAGGTCCTAGGCCATTTAGTGATTTATAGACAAGTAGTAATACTTTGAAATCTATTCTGAATGTAACTGGGAGCCAGTGTAAAGACCTGAGGACAGGTGTGATGTGCTCTGATATCCTGGTTCTGGTCAGAATCCTGGCGGCAGCATTCTGGATGAGCTGCAACTGTCTGACTGTCTTTTTGGGAAGGCCCGTGAGGAGGCCGTTACAGTAATCCACCCTGCTGCTGATAAAAGCATGAACAAGTTTCTCTAAGTCTTCACTGGAAACAAAGCATCTAATTCTAGCAATGTTTTTGAGATGATAGTATGCTGATTTACTAACTGCTTTGACATGACTATTGAAACTCAGATCTGACTCCAGAGTCACACCAAGATTCTTGACCTTATTTTTTGTTGTTTGACCTTTAGAGCCAACGTACGCATTCACCTTGAGAACCTCATCTCTGTTCCCAAATGCAATGACTTCAGTTTTCTCTTTGTTTAACTGAAGAAAGTTTTGGCACATCCAAATGTATTTTTTAATAAATTTTTTCAGTTTCCATTACCTGAAATTGTTGAAATAGCGAATCATACCATATACCACTTTTTTGATACTCTTCTGTTGGGGTACCTAAAGGGTGAAAACTAGAATTACTGTAAGAAGTTGATTGATTGACAAACAATCTTCATTTCTCTGCTCCAGCATGTCTGTCCTGAAGTTAGATCCTATCACTAGGCCCATCCCAGAGCTTGTGCACGCTTTCCAGTCCATCCCAGAGACAGGAACAGACCATGGCCTGATAGACCTGTGCTCAGTAGATCCAGATCCCACTCTAATCAACTTTTAACTCACCCATCCCTTTTGGCTCTGCCTCCATTATTCAGTCCATTTTGCCAAAGCTCCTTTCCTCTCTGCCCTGTTTTGGCAACTTTTGTCAGGGTTCAGTTCTCTCGCTTAGGATTGTTGTTAGTATGGTTTGTATTGGTATTCTCCTGCGTGTTTCTAGTTGTGGATTAAACTCTATTCATAGTTCTTGAGTCATACATTTCACTGTGTTTCAAAGTTCAAGTATGCTGAACTCTGACCTGCGAATTAGCATCACATGAAGGTGTGAAACCAGTATAGTGTAATCTCTTGGATGAATTCAAAGATTACAACTTTTAATTCTGCAGTACTGAAATAATGTGGAGTAGAATGCAGATTTTTATGTTGTCATATTGCAGTGTGCATAGAAATGTGATTGTCCAATGGTCAGATGATCAAATAATTTAGATTGTAGCCATCCAACAAATACAGTTTCAGATCAGATGGAAATAGAGCTTTCACTTTTTACAGCATATTTCAATGAAGATAACTAATTTTCCCACTCCTGTAAACATTTCTGTTTCCGTCTCACTGTTTAACACAATGGATGACAGATTGAAAATAAACCCCCATTCCGTTTACACAAAAGTTTGGCCTTGAAGCAAAGTGAGATTTCTCTTTAAGACATCTTGCTCAGTGTCTAAGACACGGTCTGGGAGGAGGCTGGACTCAACCTCTTTAACAATACAAAAAAAAGTTGAATCTCTGACCATAAATGTCTGCTCGTGTTGAAAATTATCACCCCTGGATCGAGTCGCAGAACATCTGGACAGCACATCCCAGTTCTCTTTTAAGACGGAGGAAGCGTTGAGAGGTCCCACAGAGTTTCTCTTCAGGATGAGCTCAACACATGTCCTGCAGGCTCTGTGCCTACTGATGCTTTTCTCCATGACCGCCGCTCAACAGGGCTACATGCACGAGAGTGGTGAGGACTGGGTGAACGCCTGGCGCCAGGGCTTCAACTTCCAATGTCCCCATGGTGAGGTGTTAGTGGCCGTCAGGAGTTACTTCAGTGAGAAGGAAGGCTCAGACCGGCTGTGGAGCTTCGAGTGTCAGAGGACTCCTTACGGCTGGGGAGAGCCCAGTGAATGCTGGTGGGACGACATCAACAGAGCTGGCATGGAATGGTATGTCTGTATTAATGTAGAGACTAGTGAATTGACATGTTTGATAATATAATTTGTGTCCTTGCTATCATGTTTTGTATGAAAATGTTCTTTGAAGAAAAGAAAATGGACCATTTGTCTAATGTTTTATTCAATATCTTTTTTTTAAAGACTGTTCAATACTGAAATATATAGAAAACAATAGTGATAACTCTGACTTCAACTATATATATAGTTGAAGCCCCCTTTTGTTTTTTGTTTTCTTTTTTAAATATTTAGCAAATGCTGTTAAACAGTGCAAGGAAATTTTCACAGTATGTCTGATAATAATTTTTCTTCTGGAGAAAGTTTTATTTGTTTTATTTCGGCTAGAATAAAAGGAGTTTTGAATTTTTTTAAACCAATTTAAGGTCAAAATTATTAGCCCCTTAAAGCTATATTTTTTTTTCGATAGTGTACAGAAAAAAAACATCATTATACAATAACTCATCTAATTACCCTAAACTGCCTAGTTAATAACCTAGTTTAGCCTTTAAATGTCACTTTAAGCTGAATACTAGTGTCTTGAAAATATCTAGTAAAATATTATTTACTGTCATCATGGCAAAGATAAAAGAATTCAGATATTAGAAATGAGTTATTAAAATTATTTTGTTTAGAAATGTGTTGAAAAAATCTCCCTGTTAAACAGAAATTGGGGGAAAAATTAATAAGGGACTAATAATTCAGGGGGTTTAATTCTGGGACTTCAACTGTATATATATTGGCTTTTCAGATTTTTGGACAGCTATTTGGTTATAAGTAGTACTATACACAAACACTACATCGTTATCCCTTGTGTTGCAAAAATCCATTGTTTATATAATAATATTTTACGTCACTGTAGAAGAAAATACCATAAAATGCCCCTGATGTTTCAGTCAGTATCATTTTTAGAAAATGTGTTTAATACTGAGATACGAATGGAATGTAGATGCATTTAAATAGAATATTTTGGTCAGTTTTGATAAAAAAAAACTGTAGTAATGTAAAAATGTTTTTTTTTTCACTTTTGTTTTTCATTTTGACATTTTAAATGTCCAGTCATTATACATAAATTAATATGGTTGCAAAAAAACAGGTCACACTTTACAATAAGGGCTTAACATTAATGTAAGTTAATGTTTTTATAACATGAAAAATTAACAATACATGTATTGCATTTATTAATTATAATTCAACATTTGCTAATCATCATTAAAATTAAAGTTGTGTTTTTAACAGTAGTTAATGAGTTAATATGAACTAACAATGCACAACTTTATTGTCATTAACTAGCATTAACAACGATGAATAAACACTGTAATAGATGTTTTGTTCATTGCTTGTTTAGTGACATGAACTAGGAATTTTTTTCCCATAATCTGTAATGTTAACCCCCTAGGGCTTGAGTGTCCACATACATGGACAGCACATTTTAGCTCTTAAGTGGCTATTTAAAATACTTGAATGTTTTATATTTTGTTACAGACATACAGTGTCATCCTGCAACTGTTTTGCAGCATATGAAATGTCCTAAACCCTATTTTCAACTGTCCAAAATGGGAAAAAGGTTGTTTTTACTCTCTGATAGTCAAAGCAAGTTAAAAAAAAAATCTATGTTATATATGCATTAAAAATCATTCAGGAAAAAGTGTTTTATGTAAATTTGGACAACGAGTCCACATGGACATCATTTTTCTCTAAAAGTACATCAAATCAAAAGATGATACTTCGATTTTTATTCTCATTAGGTTCCAATAAGCCCAAATAGCAAAGAGAAATAACAAATGCATGTAAAAAAACACCTTGGGTCTTAAAATTGAGGTTAAAATTGTTTTTTTTTTTCTTTGTTTAAGATTTTGAAAATGTCCCCACCAATACAAATAAATGAATGAAAGACTGATTAAGGTGAGGAATATTAATCTCAACCGCCATTTGTTCACAAAGCACAATTAAAAATCACCACAAATGATTAACAAGCTGTATTTATCTAAAAATATTATAAATGCCAATAACAACAGACATCAGATATCACAACTAAAACATATGTAATGTTGGTCTAGTTCTAATGAAATGGTAAACTGTTTCAACGTTTAGGTTCAGCTATGGCAAATGCTTATTCTCCCCGGGATTTCAATTTTGACTGGAATGCTTTGGTATTTTATGGACAGTTGCTACACAATTAAACAGATGCTGTACATATTGTCCTTGTTTGTATGATAACATTCACTCTAGCAGAAAAGATCATACAATTACATCCTGATGTTTCAGCAATAAGAGTTTTAAAAAGCTCATTTCAACTTCATTTCAAAAACGTAACAATGTAGAGCACAGGTAAGGATTATTCAATTTTTTTAGACAGTGATTTGAAAAAAAAAAATAAAAAAATCTGCTTTTGTGTAATAACATAACAGAAAAGTCCATTAAATGACACCCTGATGTTTCAGCCAATATCATTTTTTAAAGCATGTTTAAGATAAATGGAGAGTGCAGATTAAATTCAACAAAATATGAGGCCAATTTAATGCTAACGCTGGCTTCAAGTGTCTATTTAACATAAACATAAATGAATGAAAGACTTAAATAAGGATATCACCTTTTTTGGACAGTTATTTGGAACACATTTTTGACACTACACAGACTCTGAATGTTTTTCTGCTGACCGTGCCTGAGAACTTTTGGTGTGTGTGTGTGTGTGTGCTTGGTTTACACTAACTACAGTGGAGAGCTCTCTTGCATGTATGATTAGTCTCAGATGTGAATGTTTACTGCAAAAAAGTTAATGCTAGCTTTCAGAGTTGAGTTCTTGCTTTGACAACATCATGATAATTTGTTTGTCTTAGGGGAAACAATGAACGTTTCTTAAATAGGACTGGAGAGAGACGAGCAGATGTTTGGGTCAATCCAGATTTCCTAAATGTCATTTAATCCTGGCCTCGGGTCAGCTGTTCTCCCCAAACCACAAGCCAACGGAAAGATAATGGCAACACTTAAGTTTAAGAGCCTTGTTTACTGCCAAAATGAAACGTTAACAATCTGCCACAAAAGTGCCTCAGACATGTTTGAATGTATATCTGTGGAGCACTTTTAGTAGCATGACATCTCATTTAGAAAAACAATGTGACAGTTTAATGTTATAGGATGTACTGTGGGATTTGTTTTTGTTGAAGCACTGCAAAGTTTGCAGAGTTCATTCTCATCACAGCATCTCATACCTGACGTGTTGTTATTGCTGTTGGATTACATGTAATCTTATCTATAGTGCTAATATTTCTGAGATGAGTTATTGCTATATATAGCCATACATTTCTATATACACTCACGGCCACTTTATTAGGTACACCTGTCCAACAGCTCGTTAACGCAAATTTCTAATCAGCCAATCACATGGCAGCAACTCAATGCATTTAGGCAAGTAGACATGGTCAAGATAATCTGCTGCAGTTCACATTGAGCATCAGAATGGGGAAGAAAGGTGATTTAAGTGACTTTGAATGTGGCAGGTGGGCTGGTCTGAGTATTTCAGTAACTGCTGATCTACTGGGATTTTCACACACAGCTATCTCTAGGGTTTACAGAGAATGGTCCGAAAAAAGGAAATATCCTGTGAGCGGCAGTTGTGTGGGTGCAAATGCCTTGTTGACGCCAGAGGTCTGAGGAGAATGGCCTGGCTTGAGCTGATAGAAAGGCAACAGTAACTCAAATAACCCCTCAATACAACTGAGGTATGCAGATGAGCATCTCTGAATGCACAACATGTCCAACCTTGAGGCGGATGGGCTACAGCAGCAGAAGACAACACCAGGTGCCACTCCTGTCAGCTAAGAACAGGAAACTGAGGCTACAATTGGCACAGGCTCACCAAAATTGGACAATAGAAGATTGGAAAAACGATGCCTGGTCTGATGAGTCTCGATTTCTACTGCGACATTCGGTGAATTTGGTGTCAACAGCATGAAAGCATCCATCCTACCTTGTATCAACGGTTCAGGCTGGTGGTGGTGGTGTAATGGTGTGGGGAATATTTTCTTGGCACTCTTTGAGCCCATTAGTACCAATTGAGCTTCATGTCAATCCAACAGCCTGAGTATTGTTGCTGACCATGTCCATCCTTTTATGACCACAGTGTACCCATCTTCTGATGGTTACTTCCAGCAAGATAACACGCCATGTCATAAAGCGTGAAGCATCTCAGACTGGTTTCTTAAACATGACAATGAGTTCACTGTACTCAAATGGCCTCCACAGTCACTCGAACTCAATCCAATAGAGCATCTTTGGAATGTGGCGGAATGGGAGATTCGCATCATGGATTTGCAGCTGACAAATCTGCAGCAACTGCATGATGCTATCATGTCAATACGGAGCAAAATCTCTGATGAATATTTCCTGCATCTTGTTAATCTATCCCACGAAGGATTCAGGCAGTTCTGAAGGCAAATGGGTGTCCAACCTGGTACTAGTAAGGTGTACCTAAAAAAGTGGCCGGTGAGTGTATATTGCTATATATAGCCATACGTTACTGTCATTTTTACGTTACAGTAGTTTAGTACTGTGTAGCAGTAACTATCTTCATTTCTGCATGCATTATGAAAAGCAAACTTTGCAATATGAAGTGTTTATTAGTAAAAATTAATAACTAAATTGTAGTATTTTTAGATATCACGTTTTAATGCTTTGTATTAAAGAGTACAACTTCAAATTATGATTTGTGACCCAGAACCACAAACAATTCTCATGTTGCAATGGTAAATTTCAGCAATAGCCAAATATACATTGTATGGATCAAAATGATAGATTTTTAATGCAAAAAGATGTAAAGTTTAAGATTAAGTAAAGATTATGTTACATGAAGATATTTTGTAAATAATTCAATACACAATTTTTGATTAGAAGTTTGTATAGCTATAGCCTAATTTGGTTTATGCAATATTTTTATTTTATTTCTAAAATAACATTTAATTTAAATATAATATAGGCCTGACATTGTTCTATAACCGTACATCAGCAGAAATCTTATTTACTGAGAAATAAGGTGATGTATAAATCTCAATTAAAAGAAAATTGACACTTATGACTTATGATTTTGTGGTTCAGGGTCACAATTATTAAAATTACTACTTAGTCATTTTCAGAAATCATGTTTTACATTAAAGAAAACAGTTGCAAAAAAATCAAGAATTAACTCTTCATATATACAGAAAGTTAGGCTCTTAGTTAGTTGTCAGATAATTATCAGATTAACAACAATAACTGTGAGCAATATGAAAGTGTTCTCTAATAAATTTGGGACATTTTTAGACGACACAGTTTATGTTTATTGAAATAAAATTATATAACAGATTTAATTCCATCACAGTCTCACATAGTACATGCAAATTTGGTCTGTTGATCTAAAATAATTGTGCACACCATTCTCTCTTTATTGCCAGGTTTACACAGAGACCCCGGGACTAATTCTCACAGTGAAATCCTCCATTTAAAGGCTTATGAGCAGTCTCTGCACTGAACAGTATAAGCTGTGTTGTTTTGAACACATTAAGGATTAAACTTTTCCTGGAATAACAAGCTTATGCTACACTCACAGTGCTGCAATGCCAGGGCACACTGTGAATGGATATTTACATAATTAATAACTTCTGCCTTGATATAATAACATAAAATTCATACTGAAGGCAGCAATTAAGAGCATGTTGTACATAGTTTACAGTAGATATTGTACTAGCTTAAACATTATACTGGTTGCTTCTTTTGTCACTTTCACTTTTGACATGTTCACTCAAGGATACTAATACCTTCCAGCAATATTTTTTATTTTGGAAAGCAGCTTTAGAACAATATGTTTCTTGAATAGACTTTGAAGTTCGACAATACAATCTAGACTCTAGTTGGCCACAGGAATGTGAATGTTTGCCCAGACGAAACATTGAAAAATTTCCCAGAGCCCTCTCATGATTTTCCCTCTATGCAACAAGTCAAATATCTTGACAATATTATCTTTTTTTCCCTTCCTCCATTTCTTTCTGATAATGTGAACTGTAGAGTAATATTATAAACGTCACAGGAACTTTGGCTCAGGCTTTATTAAGACTATTAAGATGACTTACAATCGATTTGACTCTCATGACAGAAGTGACCTTATTTCACCAGTTTTCCAGCTTGTTAGAACAGGAAAAGTCTGGTTACTGTGATCAGTCTCTGGAGGCATAAGAAACATCGCCAAGGGCCGCTCAGTGTTCCATCAAGTTCCCTTGCCTGACTCCACAGCATTTTTCCAGTGGGTTAATTGGACTCAATATAGTTTTCCCTGATCTACTGCCCACTTTGTGAGACTTCCTTAAAGCCAGTGCCAATGACCTCAGCCTGTGTCTGCTGCACACTGCTGGAGCTTTGAGAGGGAAAAACGGTCTGTCAGTCTCTCTGCAGGCTGGGAATTTACAATTAAGAAATCATATTATGCAATCTTATGCTCTTTTTCCACACTTTCTGAACAGATAGCCATACTGCATACATAGAGTACATACATGCATACATACAGTGAGAAAAATAAGTTTTGAACATGTCATGTTTTTTTTTCTTTTTGTGGGAATAATATTTCTAAAGGAGCAGACGTAGAATTAAAACAGATTTTGGTAAAAACCAAAACAATACAAACATAAAATAAAACAAAACAAATCTGAAAAAAAAAATTAGTTATGTGTAATAACAATGAAAAAACACAAGAAGAAGGTACTGAACTACTGAAATGAATTGAATACTTTATATAAAAGGCTTTTTTGGTGATGGCAACCTAATGATGACTTATATGGAGAATAAAGTCACGTGCATTGCTCAGGCATGATTTTTTTCCACCTTTTTTCAACTTCAACAGTGTACAAATCTTGATGGTTCTGTGGGTCTTGTCTATCAAATTAGGTCTTTATTATGTATTTTCCATTGGATTCAAGTCAAGTGATTGACTGGGCCATTCTACAGCTTACAGCTTCTACAGCTCTCTTTAAAACCTTTTGAGAGTTTCTTTGGCTGTGTTTTGGATCATTGTTTTGCTGAAATGTTCACTCTGGTTTCATCTTCATCATCCTGGTAATGTAGATGTTGAACTGAAGCAGTTAATATTCATTTACAATGAGGAATGACAGAGGGTTGCTGAATAACTACTGAGAAATTTCAGCTGCTGTCTGGACTTTCACTGTCTTTTTACACCTCCCTTTCTTCATGTGTTCAATACCTTTTCCCTGTATCATTTCATTTTATTACACATAACTTAATTTGTAAACTAATTAGATTTTTTTTTTTTGCATATATGGATTTATTTGGTTGTTACCAACATCCGGAGATAATTTATTTTATTTGACTTAATTTTAACTCAAAGGGGTCTATTTTAACTATCTAGGTGCAAAGTCTAAAGCGCACAGCGCAAACGCATTAAGGGCATGTCTGAATCCACTTTGGTTATTTTAAGGACGGAAAAATGCGCTCTGCTCCCCGGCACGTGATCTAACAGGGTTGTGCTTATTCCCTTAATGAGTTATGGGTGTGTTTTCAGCATAACATGCATTGAACCAATCAGAGTCTCATCTCCGATTCCCTTTAAGAGTCAGTTGTGTCACGCCATGGTGCATTTGCTATTTACATGACGGACTTTGCAAATGGATAAACTGAATGGATAAACTGAATGCTTCACTAGCCAGAAAACAGTTAATCAGACCATCTGTGTAAGAATAATGAATGAGCCTCCTCCATTTGGCCTCTTTACTTTCTTTTTACTTGACTTTTACTCTTTACTTTACTCCTTTACCTTCATGGATAAGGAAACGGTGTTGTACACTCTCCACTGAAGACATCCGTTAGGCTACATATTTAGTTTAGTTTGTTAAGCACAAAGATTTGTTTCAAAACTATTTCAGTTTATCTAAATAAAATTCAGTTCTAATCTCCAGACATGAAGTCATGGAGGTGGTGGTTTTTATATCTATGTAGTAAATTTTGTAACATTTTAATCCTTTATTTTTTTTATATGTAAAAATATTTGTGTATTCATGTACATCCTGTGTGTATTAAGCGTTTGAACCAGCATAGGTGCTGGACTTTAGACCAGCTTTTACTTGGTCAATCTATTTCAGTTTCTCAGAAAATCACTGCACCAACAATGCGCCTTAACACACCTCCTTTATAGACTGGCACACCCATGAGTCCACAAAGTGTCGCAAATGGATTTGCTATTTAAACAATGTAGTGCAAAACATGAAAATTAGGGTTGCGCTGGTCTGAAAATAGCAACAAATCACGCCAAACACGTCTTGCGCCTTATTGCGCAAGATACATTGTTACTAAATATACTTATAACTACTGTATATTGTTCAATACGCCGTTCAGTATTTATTTTACTAAATTAACTGAAATAAAAAGCTTTTGTGGCATTATAAACTACCATTCAGAAGCTTTGAAATGTTTGTATATACGTACAGTGACTATAGTATTTTATGTGTTAATACAGATAAGATTTATTTTACTTTGTTTGATGACTAGAAAGTGTAGAACATAATTTAACTGAAATAGAAATCTTTTATGACATTATTAATGTCTTTATCATCACGTTTAGACCAATTTAAAGCATCCTTGCAAAATAAAAGTATTAATTTTAATAATTTCTGTAGGGCAAATCAGATAGACTGCTCTTATAAGAAAAGCAATATGCTTAAAAACATTTATAAATGTTTAATAATAATACAATAATAATAAAATATTGCATTGATATAGATGTATATTTCTTAGTGTATTGGTTCCTCTCCCACACTTATAAGGCAGTCTATCTGGTTTGCACCACTGCATAGATGGCATTCCTCTGAGAGAAGGCCCTGGCCTGTTTCTTATTGGTAGAATGGTTGCCCATAACGTTAATGTTGCTATGACAAAGGTCTGGCACTGCGGGTGACTAGGGAGTAGTACAGAGCTCCCTGTTGTGATGACAACAGTTTGTATGGGCCATAAACAAGCAGCAACCCTAAATAAACCTGTATTTACAGAAAACCTTAAAACCCTCAGGGGTGACATTTGCAAACAACACAAACAACTTCTAAATACTGACTCATTAAATCAATTTAGAATTGCTTGCAATTACATGGAAAATCTAATTTAACACACTAGCCATAACAGGTAAACATCTTGGTACTCTAACAAGCTACAATATGATATTCAAAAGTTTATACAAGTTTATTTGCAAGTGTTTATTTTGCCAAGAAACAGTTTTGGTTAAAGAGATAGCTTGCCCCAAACTGAAAATTCTGTCATCGTTTAGTCTCCCTTCACTTGTTCCAAACCTGTTTAAGTTTCTATGCAAAAGAAGGTATCTTGAAGAGTGCTGGAAACTGGTCATTACTGACTTTCATAGTATTTCTTTTTCCTACTTTGAATGACAAGGTTTACCGGTTTTTAGCTTTCATTAAATGATCTTCTTTTGCATTCAACAAAATAAAGAAATTATTAAAGGTTTCTACTGCTTGAGGGTGAGTAAATAATGAGTATTTATTGGTGAACTATCCCTTTAAATGAAAAGGCATAACAGTTAGTTTCAGTTCCAGTTTGTGTTACAGCCCTACAGTTTGATTGGACGAAAGGCAAGCTAAGAGTATTGACTCATCTTTATGGGTCACTGAAATGTGCAACTCAAACAATTTGTGCAATATTGTCTATTTTATTCAGCTACAGACCAAGTGAACTGTCTTTATGACAGAGTCATCTCTGGGAAACATCCATACACACTCATACACTATGGACAATTTAGCCTCCCCTATTCACCTATACCGCATGTCTTTGGACTGTGGGGGAACCCGGAGCACCCAGAGGAAACCCACGCACACACAGGGAGAACATGCAAACTCCACACAGAAAGCCAACTGACCCAGCTGAGGCTCGAACCAGCGACCTTCTTGCTGTGAGGAGACAGCACTACCTACTGCGCCACTGCGTCGCCCACTCATTCATTTTAATAATGATTATTTATTCAAAATCAACCTAGTACCTACAGTATATAAGTGAGTCACAACCATTTTATCAAACCAATTCAGTATTGCTTATTAATTCAGGTACAAAATCGTGAGTTGTATTTATTAAATGAGCCATTGAACAATGCAAATTTGACAATAATGATTTATTCTGAAAGGAAAGTGAACTGAATCTTTCCCTTAATCGATTTGTTCAAAAATGATTGTTCTTTGGAGAGGGGTCTGGCTGCAGACTCTGTGCAGACGCAATCTGAGCTGCATGCAACGCTTTTGAATGGGCTCACCAAAGCCCACCCCTAACCAGTGATGTTACTAGCTCCATTGAGTCTGACATTACATCTTTGAGAGATGCAATCTCAGCTTGTGTCATAAAGGCTGCATCCAGATACTATCGATTCTTTCTGGAAAAATGAAACATCCCCGTGATGTGGTAAAGGTAAATTGAATAAAACCAAGATCATACACTGACCATATTTTATGCTGACACCAAACGTGGAATTATGTATTTGCAAAAATACATTGAATATAATGCAAAGTGAAAACAGAGGCAGACCATCCTGTGGTGTGAAGAATATAGAATACACAATACGTACCATGAACATGCAAAATTTGCCTCAATTGCGTCTTCCATGTTTGATGTGAAACCAGCTGTGTTGGCAAATCAGAAAGGAGAAAACAGCATGCACGCTGATGTCATAAGGCAAAAAGGCATAAGGTTTTAGTGGCCATGCAACCACACTGCACCTGAAGTTTCGGAAAGTATTTACCCTCGCTAGAGTTTTCAGAAACTTTGGATTTCAGTCACCTGTATTTTTGTCAACAACCAAACCACTTAGAAAAAAACGCAGAACGCTGGACATCAGCGAAGACTCGTCTGTCCCTCCAGCGTCACAGAAATCAGTCTCATGACCAGCACAACAGCTGCTCCAGATACGGCGTGGTCCAGGATTATGGAAACCTTGGGATCGTTTCGTCGCTGGTCTTGGATCACATCAGTGGCGCTGCATAGTCTCTGGGGGCCTCGGAATGAGTATCCCCAGGTGGAAATAGAGTATGAAGAGAATAATTAGCGTAGCTGCTTTTCATAGTGTATGTAAATGAGATGAAAAAATCTGCGTGGAGCACATACCGCGAGTGTATGCTTTACTAAAAAGATAGGTCTTTAATCTAGTTTTGAACTGCAAGAGTGTGTTTGAACCTCTGACGTTATCAGGAAGGCTATTCCAGAATTCAGGAGCCATAAATGAGAAGGCTCGACCTCCTTTACTCGACTTTGCTATTCTAGGTACTACCAGAAGCCCTGAGTTTTGAGATATTAAAGAGCAGGTTGGGTTGTAGCGAGACAGAAGGTTGGTTAGATAAACAGGAGCTAAATTATTTAAAGCTTTATAGGTAAGAAGCAATATTTTAAAATCAATACGAAACTTAACAGGCAGCCAGTGTAAAGAGGATAAAATTGGGGTGATATGATCATATTTTCTAGACCTGTAAGAACTCTGGCAGCTGCATTTTGTACTAGCTTAAGTTTGTTAATAGAGGATGCTGGGCAGCCAGCAAACAGAGCATTACAGTAATCCAGCCTAGAAGTCATAAAAGCATGAACTAGCTTTTCTGCATCTGATATGGATAGCATACCTCGTAACTTAGCAATATTTCTGATGAAAGAAGGCAGTTTTTGTGACATGGGATAAATGATTTTCAAAAGTTAAATTGCTGTCTAATATGACACCAGATCTTTTGTAGTAGAGCTATCATCTTTAATACACTAAGTTAGCTTAGACAGTTCAGACGGCTCATCAGGTTTAGTTGAAATATATAATTGAGTATCATCTGCATAGCAGTGAAAGGTGATCCCATGTCTTCTAATAATGTCTCCCAGGGGAAGCATGTATATTGTAAACAGCAAAAGGCATAAAACTGATCCTTGAGGCACCCCATACTTTACTGGCCTGACTTGTGAAAGCTGTCCATTAATATTCACAAACTGGTAACGTTGAAGAGCCTGTCCCCAGACACCTGTAGAATTTAAGCGGTCTATGAGAATATTGTGGTCGACGGCGTCAAATGCGGCGCTAAGATCGAGTAAAACTAATAGCGAGATGCACCCTTGCTCAGCAGCTAAGTGTAAATCGTTGGTTATTTTCATTAATGCGGTTTCTGTACTGTGATGAGGCCTGAAACCTGACTGAAACAATTCAAAAACATTATACATCTGCAGAAAGGAGCATAATTGCGCAGAAACAACTTTTTCCAGTATTTTAGACATAAATTAAAGATTTGAAATAGGCCTATAGTTTGCTAAGTTGCTGGCGTCCAGTTGTGGTTTCTTAATAATAGGTTTAATAACAGCTAGCTTGAAAGGATTTGGAACATGGCCTAAAGATAAAGAAGAGTTGATAACATTAAGTAGAGGTTCTCCTATAACAGGTAGCAATTCTTTCAGTAATTTTGTTGGAATTGGGTCTAACATACACGTAGCTGATTTAGAACAATTTATAATTTTATCTAGCTCATGAGAATGTGTATGGATGTTTCCCAGCACAAGGGGTTTTTGAGTTAGTGCACTCTCAGTGCTGGATTGCAGCAGAACGGTCATCCACCGGTAAAACATGTGACATAGTAATTGGAAGTTCATTCCCCTGTGGCGACCCCTTAACAGGGAATAAGCTGAGGAAAAGTGAGTGAATTGACTTTTTGAATAGTTTACTTAAATGACATACTAAACAATGAATACGCTAATAATTTATCATTCACCGTCATTTAAAAGACTTCCCTTAAAGACCTCTTATAGCAAATTGAAGTCCGGAAAGGGAGAGAACTATTGCTTTATTTGTGCCTGTTTGTCAGACACACATTGCTTTTGGTGTTTTAGTCAGTCCTTCAGCATAAACAGGAAGATGCACACAAGACAACCTCACACCACCACATGCCACATGTGAGACAGACAGTCTCTCTCTGAGCCCTCAGAAAACCCAAAAATTACAAAGCTTTCTTTTGAAAGATTCATATTCATTTACAAGCATAGTTCACTCAAAATCTGTCATTATTTACTCTTAATAGGATACTTCTCTAAACGTTTGAAATTCTTGTGAACACGCAAAAAACTATATTTAGAAAAAGTTGAAAACTGTTAACCAGTTTTCTTCAAAATATCTTTGTATCCAATAAAATGAAAAAAAAAATTATAAAAGTTTGCAACCACTTGAGGATGTCTAAATAGTTAGTACATTTTCATCTTAAGGTAAACTATCCATTTAGCAAATAACACACATCTGTTGTTCAGCTTCTTCAGTCAGTATAAGAGCCCTTTCTGTATTCTCTACATTACAGGTCTTCAGTTTGCACTAGTAATGGACTGGTAGCAGGTGTGCAAAGTAAGTACTTTGAAGCAGTTCTGGATCGAGAATGGCAGTTCTATTGCTGTCGATATGCCCAAAGGTGCCCCTACTCCTGCTGGTGAGTTCTTATAGAGTTAACAAACAACACATTGAGTCATTCGCCATAATGGACATAATGGTGATTAGATTAAAACGAGACAATAGGATGTTTTCCATGTAATTTAAAACCTTCCAGTTAATTGCATATTGATGGTTTATGCACAGGAAGACGTATGATGTTCCAGAGTACTACAGAGAAGAGGGCGAGATGGTGGTTCCCAGTTACGGCTACTTCATTAGGGGGGCTCAAACTACTTTCAGTGGTGTACTGAGGTCTGTATGAACACTATTGTCTTTTTCATTTGAATGTTTTGCACAAAGCATTTTTAGGGTTGTTACTGCATACTAAATGGCTTTCTGTTGACTTTTTCTATGTATTGCAGGGATCGGCAGTGGAAGTACATCCTGTGCCGAATGACAGACTTTGATTGTCAGTTTCAAAACTACTGACTGCATTTACTAGCACTAACAGAAAACATGCCATACTCCAATTTACCATTAGCTTTACAGTTTACAAGCTCTGTATAATCCTGCATTGATTGCCATGTCCTCATATTTTGCTGCAATTTTGACTTATTTCCAATTTTTTTTTATCAAATAAATGTAATCATTTTAAAATCTAAAAAAAGAAGTGAGCTTTTTTATATTGTTGTCTGTTATAAATAGCTTTTACTTACATTCGTGTAATTCAGCCATGTAAAAAAAAACTGCATAAAGTTAAATAAATTGAGTATTACTTAAACAGTAGCAGTGTAACAGTTTACATTACAGCACTAAGAACACTTAAAAACTGTTGCCTAAAAATGATTAAAACACTGATATCTTTGGAAAATAGGATAAAACTAATAAAGCAGAAGTTTGTCCCATTTTGGGAGTGTGTGTATTGTGCAATACACAGTACGGCTGTTTACCTCTTCACCCTTTTTCCATCTGTTTTCTAGTTTGCTTGAACGAGTGACTTATTTCTGCAGCAGATGTGGCCAGATATCTGATCTCTGTGTAAGGGTTCAATTGTTGCTTTTATAAATACTGCATACTGAATTTGACCTGAACATTGAATTTGAGAGTTTGTTTGAAACACTTATTGATAATTTAGGTTGATTGCATTTCAGGAAACCCACACAAACACAGGGAGAACATATAAACTCCACACAGAAATGCCAACTGGTCCAGCTTGCACTCGAACCAGCGACCTTTTTGCTGTGAGGGGACAGTGCTAACCACTGAGCCACTGCGTCGCCACAAATATCGATTAATCTAGTTTATTAATGTAGTCAGACGAAAAAGAAATAAAATTATTTCAGTAACTTGATTTAGTTTAGGGCGGCGTGGTGGCGCAGCAGGTAGCGCTGTCGCTTCACAGCAAGAAGGCCACTGGTTCGAGCCCCAACTGTGTCAGTTGGCATTTCTGTGTGGAGTTTGCATCTTCTCCCCATGTTCACGTGGGTTTTCTCTGGGTGCTTCGGTTTTTACCACAGACATGCGCTATAGGTGAATTGTCCGTAGTGTATGTGTGAACGGGAGTGTATGGATGTTTCCCAGCACTTCATAATCTTGCTCCTCTTCCCTATACCCCTTCTCGCACTCTTAGATCAGCCAACTCTTTCTCCCTGGTGCCACCTCGCACTCGACTAAGCACAATGGGAGCCAGATCTCTTAGCTGGCTCCTCGATTATGGAACTCGCTTCCCCTGGACCTAAGGAGCAGCGATAGTCTTCACACCCTTAAAACTCGTCTCAAGACCCATCCTTTTAAGCAAGCTTCCTTTTGACTATCTTCATTCATTCATTCATTTTCTTTTCAGCTTAGTCCCTCAATTAATCCGGAGTCGCCACAGCGGAATGAACTGCCAACTTTGACTATCATTTATCATGTTATTTTATACTCAGGATGTGTTTTTACCTGCAACTCCTTACAAGCATTTAAAATTTTGTTTGGCAACGTTTTATTTCATTTTTTTTATTTGTTTTGGTTTGGCTGTTGATGCTTGTTGTAAAGCGACCTTGGGTGTCCAGAAGAGCGCCATTTGCAAATAAAATGAATTATTATTATTATTATTATTATTATTATTATTATTATTATTATTATTATTATTATTATTATTATTATTATTATAGCTAATTGATGATTCATGAGGGAATTATTAATTTCATTAGTCATTCATTTAAGCATCAGACAACTCACTATTTTTGATTTATTAAAATGAACATGCTTATAAGATTCATTTGTTCATGAATTGGACTTTATTAGTCATGCTCTATTTACCAGACTCTTCTGAGTTATTTGTTCAGGAACCAGACTAATCTTGCCTGAAAGGACAATTGAGATATTTCCTGTCATTTTGTCATAGTACACAGCTTTTGAGTTGCATCACATCCAGATTGAACTAAAATCTGCAACCTAAATAAATACATACAACTTCTCTTTCATCACAGCAATGAGGATCCTTCATTGCTGATGATGTGATGTGGTGCTGGAAAAACTGATGTGCGTTTGTTCCTGTGCTGGGTGTGCCTTTCTCAATGAGTGAGACAATTATAGATTAGGCAAGTGTGTTATGATCGTGCCCAAGATTATTTCAATAGAGTAAACACTTTCCTCTTTATGCTGAATGAGCTTGTAAAACAAGAAACAGACTAAAGAACATAATAAACGTGATTTATGGACTCACTATATCCTATAGTATTCTTCTAGTAGCTATTAGCTAATATATAGTTAAATTATTCTTTTGAGATAATGCACTTATTGTGTACATGCACGTATATCTGCTTTGATTACAGTTAAAGAGTTCAGATCAAAAAGCCTTTAAGAGATAGTTAAGGTTAGAGACATGTTTGGTGGTATACATTCTAAAAATGCTGGAAACACCTCTGAGTGCCATTCTAAACTTTTCTAAATAAGCATTTTGATTGAGTTTTTGTTTAGTAATTTCACTTTTATGGTGATGAGTAGGTTCTTTTAATTTCCTTTAAAGAGACCTATTATGCAAAAATCACTTTTATAAGTGGTTTAAACAGTTGTTTGGCAACAGTGTGTGAGTATAGCCAGACTTTAATGGTTAAAATATATTGATTCTATTTTTTATGTCTGCAGAAACACTTTGATTGACATTCTCCCTTTGTACATGTCATCAGAGGGGGAAGTCCTGCCCATTAGTGACAATCTGAGTGAGAAGCAATCGTCCGCCATTAGAGTTTTTGTTCTGTACCTGCCAAATAATGTCAGTAACTAAGAGGCATTATTAATGTCAAGTTTTAGGATGCACAAATGAGTCCCCAGAGATGACCTTCTTCTGAGACACTTCTTTTGACATTTTCAGTTTGTAGCTCTTTTGAAAAGAGGTTTGGGAGCACAATCTCATTTGAATTTAAAGCAACAGTCACCAAAATAAGCACAATTTGGATTAAAGCCTAAAAGAAGCAGTTCAAGGAATAAAAAAAAATTATTTTGAGCTGAAATTTCACATTTTATTATGTGATACATATAAGGGGAATAATAGGTTCTCTTAAGAGTGAACTTACTGAGCACAAACATGTGATGCTTATTTTAGAAAATTTCAGATGGCACGAAGAGGTGTTTACATCTGAACTCCTCAACTGCAACTAAACACACTTATAATTACACTGTTGATCTACTCACTTATCCATTTCTCAACCCCATGAATATCAGCTGCACCTATAGTAACTTTTAACTGTTAACCCTGCCTTTAATCCTGTCTTTAACCCCAACCACCCAATGCTGGTTGAAACAATCCAGCATTTTTAGAATGTATACCACGTCTCTAACCTTAACTATCTCTTAAACCTATCCATCCTAGGAAAACTGACCCTATAAACCATCCCTAAACTTTGCCCATACCACTAAATTATACTTACCCAGCCCTTAACCTCTTCCCTACTCATTACACCAAATCTGTAAACATCCCAGTGAAGAAACTGTACAGTACAGTAAGTAATATCATATACAGTAAAAAAAAACACTAAAATACTTATTTGCATTTAAACTAAAGGCACACTATGTATATTTTTTTCATTCAAATATCCCGAAACCACTAGAACTGTGTTATATATTTTGATGACTTACACCATCGTTCAAAAGTTTGGGGTCAGTATACGATTTAAAATGTTTTAAAATAAGCTTATCCTGCTCACCAAGGCTGCATTTATTTCATCAAAATTACAGTAAAAATTGTCAAATTTATTCCAGTGATTTTAAAGATGAATTTTCAGCTTCATTACTCCAGTCTTCAGAGTCACATGATTCTTCAGAAATCACTCTAATATTAATTATTATTATTATTATTATTATTATTATTATTATTGATATAATTTACATTTTATTAATTATATTAATGGTAATAGTAATAAAAGCAATAATGACTGGAGTAATTATTTCATTTGAAACTACATACAATAAGTAATAAATTTATATTTAATAAATAAATATTTAACAATTTTGTTTTACATTTAATAAATGCCCCCTTATTTTCTTTAAAAAAAAAAAAAAAAAACAGGAAAAAAAACTGGTAGTGTACTTACATTACTTAAATAGTTCAAAGAATTTTCAAATTCCTACACATCGTACCATGGTTTATGATGATGAACAATGAATCGTTTTACTGTGTACTGCACCAGCTATGTGGCTGATTTGACAACCAACCAACGCTGTAACCTACCCCTACCAGTAAACCTAACCTCCACCTTAATCATATACTGCCTCAATAGCAGCAAATACACTACTAATTTTGGTGTCAGTTTTTTTTTTTATGTTTTTTTTTTTAAGGAAAATTATTCTGTTCATCAAGGCGGCATTTAATAAATGTAAAAAAAAATGGTTAAATATTTATTAAAATGTTAAGTAACTGCTTTCTTATTGTATGTAGTTTCAAATTAAAATGATTATTCCAGTCATTATTGCTTTTATTATTATTGCCATTAATGATATTATTAATAATAATAATAATAATAATAATAATAATAATAATAATAGTTAATATCAGAGTGATTTATGAAGGAGCATGTGACTCTGAAGACTGGAGTAATGAAGCTGAAAATTCATTTTTAAAATCAGTGGAATAAATGATAAACTACTTTTGAACAGTTATTTTATAGTGCAATAACATTTCACAATTTTACAATTTGTACTGTGTTTTTGATCAAATAAATGCAGCCTTGGTGAGCAGAATAAGCTATCTAACACATTTAAAAATCGTACTGACCCCAAACTTTTGACCGATGGTGTATATTTTGCATTTTAACATATAAACACAACAACTACACTGTACAAGTAGTTTATAGTTTTTTATAAAAACAAAATTAAAGTATAGTTAAAGAAACCCGAAGTGGGACCTGATATATGGCCTTTGCATTTGTATGTTTTGTTAGGAAAACATACAAGACAAGTATCATTGCCATTAATAATATGTTCTTTTATTAACCATTAATACAAGGTCTTTTATAGAACATAGAAGAGATGAATGGTATGTTTTATTGACTTTTTCTTCACCTATTTTTGCTCTTACTGAGTGTTTCTCAGCCATGGTTGAGCACTAAAGTGAATGGGGTTAAGGAGAGGGTCACTGCTTCCAATGTGGAGCCAGATTCTGTCCAGCAGTCCATACGCTCTAGTCCAGTGTAGACGTGGTTGGGTTTAGGCCAGTGGCTCTCAACACTGTTTATTTATGGCAGCTGCCGAGTTCAGGCATGAAGCCAAGCATCACAAAGTGACATGGTTGTACCCAAGTCAAGCCTTCTCTTTGGGGACAGCCGACACTGTCTGTGACTTCCACAGGAGCAGTGGGTTCATCAGGTCATTCGGCCTGACGTTTTCTTCCGTTCCGTCTCTTTGTGAGATTTAACTATGCAGGATTACATATATGCATAATCAATAGCCAAATTCTGTTTGAATGGCAATGTTGTAATTATGGTCGTTTGCAGGAACGAGAATAAAACTTTGTTAGAGTGGTGATGGGTTTTGGAACCTGTCTCAGCTGTAATTATGGGATAAATACAAGGAGACGCCACATTTAAGGGCAAGAGAAAATAGAGAGATGGTAAATACGATGAAAGCTCTGAAAAATGGTGAAAGGGTTTACTTAAGCCAAACAGATTTAGCCAATAACATGTTTCAGAAGAGGTTAGGCCAACATTTAGAGTATTTGATATTGTGTACTGTAAATTGAAATGCTGGTTTTGAAGGACTTTCTTTTTCAAAACCAAAAACAAAGAATGGAACTCCTTTCTCCCCTAGTTATTATGCTATAAACATTCAAATATCATCCTAAAAAATTACAAACACACACAAAAAATTGAACAAAGAACAAACAAACAAACATGAAACTATTTATGGAAGCTGAAGGGTTGATTGGAACAAATCAAAACATTTTCTCTGATGGAACAAATGTTCAGATCGGTGAAAAAAAATATGTAAGTAAAAAAGAGACACATTTATAGTGCTACAAAATATTCATTCAATCATTCATTTTCTTTTCGACTTAATCCCTTTATTAATCCGGGGTCACCACAGCGGAATGAACCACCCACTTATCCAGCATAGGTTTTTACGCAGCGGATGCCCTTCCAGCTGCAACCCATCTCTGGGAAACATCCATACACACTCAGTCATACTCATACACTACAGACAATTTAGCCTACCCAATTCACCTATACCACATGTCTTTGGACTGTGGGAGAAACCGGAGCACCCGGAGGAAACCCAAGCAAATGCAGGGAGAACATGCAAACTCCACACAGAAACACCAACTGACCCAGCCGAGGCTCGAACCAGCGACCTTCTTGCTGTGAGGCGACAGCACTACCTACTGCGCCACTGCGTCGCCCACTACAAAATATTTATTAAGTTAATTCATTACTAAATTATATGCAAATGTCTCAACCATCCCTGAATCTAAGTTTTTCTGTCTCTCTCTTTTTAAAATAACTTACAACTGTATATTTTCAGATTAAAGCCACAAGCTACCAGCTAATGATTAGCAAAAATGAATATTAAAGGGGTAGTTCACCAAAAAAATTAAAATGTTCTCACCTTCAAGTGTTTATAAACCTTTATGAGTTTATTTCTTCTGTTTTGAGTTTTGAGTAAGCTAAATACCTGTGATCAATGACATTCAAAGCAGGAAAGTTAAGATAATATAAGTATAGTTAATTGTAACAATAATTCATCTATATTATATCATCAACATATGTTTAAATTTAGTTCGTGTACATTAAGTAACCATACAATATACACTGTAGAAAAAACATTTTTTAATTTTTTTCCGGCAGCTGGGGTGCTGGAAAAAAAATTGTAAAATAATGGCCGTTAAATTACAAAAATTGACCGTAAAATAACAGACGTTAAATTACAGAAGTTTACTAGAAATTAAAATTTAAGGAAATTTCTGAAATTTAACGCCTGTCATTCTACGATTTTTTTTCCAGCACCTTAGCTGCCGGAAAAAAACTGCCAAATTACGGATTTTTTTTTTTACAGTGTACAGTATATTTAAAACATTGACATTACATTTTACACTAAAATACTATTGAATTACATTGTTAAAATAAATCTGTAATTTTATGGTTTATTTCCAGCAGCTGGGGTGGTGAAAAAAAACGTAAAATAACGGCCGATAAATTACAAAAGTTTACTGTAAAATAACAGAGGTTGAATTACAGAAATTTACCAGAAATTTAAATTCAAAGAAATTTCTGTTACGTTAAATTTCTATATTTATTGGCTGTTATTTTACATTTTTTACCGTAATAAACCGTAAAATTACGGATTTTTTTTACATTCATTCATTTTCTTTTCGGCTTAGTACCTTTATTAATCAGGAGTCGCCACAGCGAAATGAACCACCCTCTTATCCAGTATATGTTTTACGCAGCGGATGCCCTTCCAGCTGCAACCCATCTCTTGGAAAGATTTTTTTTTTTTTTTTACAGTTTATGGTATTTGCATATAAATGAATATCTTTACAATATCTGTTGAAAAACAATGAAAAGGCATTCCCAGAGATCCCTGTGTGATTGTATTATATATTCAAATAGTTTTATGACAGAATGAAAGCAAACAAATGCAGAACTACCCCTTCAAAACAAATATTTCTTTTAGGGTTCAAATATGTTTTAGGGTTAATATGTAAACACATGATGTCACAGTTTTCACAAATTCACACTGTTATAGTTTACACACAAATAATGCGGTATCCTTTTCAAAAGCATAAGACTGAAGTTATGTAAACCAATAGCAAATGCCTAAATTATTTTCTGTTGAGAATGGTTTTGTTTAAATGTCCCCATATTTTCTCTATTACACAGGTTGATATTGCCTCCTTTCCCTCTATTGTTGAGCAGGACAAAAAAATGGCTAAAGAGAAAACAAGACCTTTCCAAGCTCATACTGTGGTATAGGTCAGTGTAAATACCCCCATCCCATTCTTTCTGCAGGAATAAATATCTTCTTACAACTCCGAGGGTCTAGGTTAGCTATTAAAATACGACACCCCTAACCACTTCAATGTGTGAACACTTGCATAAACACACAGACTGCTGAAGTATAAGTGGCATCCACCCCAAAGTTTTGACAACAATGCTAATGTTTCACTCAAAAAAAAAAAAACACACTCACTAAAACAAATATAGCATTAATGAGATATGCTGGACTCTGGGAATTGACCTTTATGACCTCTTTGCTAACCTCTATGGTTAATAGTAGGAGAAAACTTGGTGCTTGAGTCACTTGTGTTAATGGTTGTAGAGGAGATTTCAGCTCAAGCAGGAAACCTGACTCTGCTGACCTTACATACTCCATGAACTGCTCGTTCCCTCCTCTTTCCTCCTTTCTGTCTTCTCTCCTTCCTGTGCTCACCTCCTCCATTGTTCTTTGTGTCCAGTCACAAGGCAAGTCAGTAGTACAGGAAAGGTGAAAGTCGGGATCCTGCCTGATAACATCTCATTTCCGAGCTGTCAACAGGTTTTCATAGTCCTACATTTGTACCTGTGTGACAGTGAAAAGATACATACTGTGTACACAAAAACATGCCACACACCACACCATGACCTTTCTGTTTCAAGTTTAAATTCTGGTCAGGTTGACACAACCCGCATAGAAATCTGATTTATGTAAATATATGCAAATTACATATTTGACATACAAGCTCATATTTGGATTTCACATAAAATATATGTCATATGTGCAACATGTTTTGCTTATATTTTTTTATTCATTCATTCATTCATTCGTTCATTCATTCATTTTCCTTCGTCTTAGTCCCTTTATCCATCAGGGGTCAGCACAGCCAAATGAACCGCCTACTTATCCAGCACATTTTACACAGTGGATGCCCTTCCAGCCTTTAATTCACCTATACTGCATATCTTTGGACTGGAACCGGAGCACCCGGAGGAAACCCACACCAACACGGGGAGAACATGCAAACTCCACACAGATATGCCAACTGACCCAGCAGGGACTCGAACCAGTGAACTTTTTGCTGTGAGGCAACAGTGCTAACCACTGAGCCACCATGTCGCTCCTTATATTGTTTTCAACCATCAGATATGCAAATATTTACATATAGGTTGAAATATATATATATTTTTTTTACAACAGTTCTGTCTGGTTCTTGAATCTGATTTGCTGATAGCCGTGCAATATTCTGCAATATCAGAACTCCTACAGCCTCTTCACTCTTGTGTATTACTCCGCCCACATAGAGAGACAGCAGATCAATAAACTCAGTACAGTTTGACAAATATTGCAGCTGTTGGACAACATAATGTACATTTGAAGTTTTTTTATGCGAGAATGTAGTTGGTTAAATTGCAACTATGCAGTTTATTTATAAGGATAGTGCCTATTTTAAATATTTATATAGATCTCCATTAGCCTGTCATTGAGCAGAGCAAAGACGGTTGACATTATCCATCCACAAGATGGCGACAGGGACTGCATAATAAGCCCTTAGATGAGAAAAACCCGTAATTTCTAACTACAGCTTATCAAATCATTATCTGGTAAGATAATGATTTGATCAACTGGTAAGTGACTTTCTAAGTTGATCTCTCTCTTTTGTATGTTGTAGTGCTGTATTTATACCATATAATTGTAGTATTGAGTGTGAGATGGGACTCAGGTATCAGGAATGTATGTATTCTGTGTTGGCCACTCTTTGTATAACCCTGAGTTACTTTTTGGTTGGCCATCTGTTTGTTTGAGTCTCCTGTTTTTGTTACTGCAGACTAGTTCATTAAAAAGAATGAAAGAAGAAATGCCTGCATGTGTTTAGCGTTTTTCCTTATCGCAAACACAACAGTAATCTGGTAGCGTTTACTTTGCTTTGGCTTTTTCGGGTTAATTACTGTGATCTCCCGATTGCAATACAGAAATACTGGGAAATGTCTCTAGACTGATGGCATTTCATGTCGTTCAGCCTTATAATCTTAAAATGTGAGCAAAATCACCTGTTTTGTCATCACTTTAGACATTACGCTAGAGAATCATTCAAATACTAGCTCTAAAGTGACGTTAGTGAATTAGTAACGGCTTCTGCTCTGACGTCAGCTGCAGATGTGCATGAGTGGTGGAAGAAAGTAGTTCCTCATACAAAAGGGTTTTTAGACTCTCCATGTTTGATTTTCTTATTTATATACACGATTTTGCCGTCGAACTGTTGTATAAACGCAATATCACACTCGCAGCAGTGCTACTCATGATATTGCTATAGTGATATTGCTCACTTATATATATATATATATATATACATATAGCAAAAATGGCTGCTTACGTGTATTTTTATGTTTACATATCCAAATGAACGTTTATGTCATGTAATTTCATTCATTCATTTTCTTTTTGGCTTAGTCCCTTTATTAATCTGGGGTCGCCACAGCGGAATGAACCGCCAACTTATCCAGCATATGTTTACGCAGCGGATGCCCTTCCAGCTGCAACCCATCTCTGGTAAATGTCATGTAATTTGCATAGACTCTATTTTTCAATGTATGAGATTTCTACATGGGAAGAATCACTGGTTTTGATCATTGGTTTTGATGATGTTTTTGCCATTTCTCCTGTTTATTTTGCTCATTCATCTGTTAACTGTCTAGAACGGTTTCTTTTTTTCATTTTTAATGACCTTGACCTTGAGTTCACTGAGAAACATTCTGTACCTGCATAAAAGTAGGCAGGCCTACAGGTGAGTGAGCCATTTCTCAGAATTCTGGCCACAGTTCTTTTTATCATTACTAGCAGGAATGCCTGGATAAACTAGGAGTCTCCAGGAATTACTTTCTCCTTGAACGTGAGGTTATTTTCTGTGAACAGCATATTTAAATTTTATTGCAGCCTATTTATAATGTTTTAAAGGGAACAGAACGCATAAAGTATGCTAATTTCAGCCCTTGATAGAGCTTTGCATATCAATGGGTTGTTTCCAAATGAGTGGTTTTGGGAATGTTTTATTCACCATCACATTTATCCAAGCAAAGTCAGCATTAGGTCACATCTATTGTGGCCCTTCGGAAAGAAGCCTGCTGGTGCATTCTGGGAAACAGAGAGGCCCCAAGTTATAAGATGAACCAGTACCGCCTGTTTGCTCTCAGTGTGATTTGAGAGTCATCTGACAAAGGGCTTATTATTAGGAGGCACATTGTGTTGTAGTGACTGCATGGTTACTAGATTGAAGTGCATGAATCACAGTTTTACAGCCTACGATGGCCCAACCAAATGGGTTGCTGTGATGGGCTCAAAACTAATCCTCCCCAGTTAAGGTTTTGTGATGGCACTAAACAGATAGACTCGGGGAATGTAGTGACACCCCCCTTGAACTATTTATGCTGACAGGTAGGAATTTAATTATCTTTTCTCAGTGTCAATGTAAGATTCATTCATTCATTCATTCATTCATAAATAAATAAATAATCCAGACACCATTACTAAAATGGTTTTAGGAACAATTCCAGTATTTTTAATAAAGCTAGTTTGAAAAGGCCAGTGTTAGTTGTGGGAGACAGTGAAGTATATGGAAACAGCAGTAGTACTTTTATCCTGCAAACACTTTATTAAATCTCCACTCTCAAGCCATGGGAATACAATGCTGGTTTGCGTAATGGAGTAGGGGGGTGTGGGGAATTTCAGGGTGTTACTAATCCTATGTTTTGGCGATGAGCCCATGGAAAGACAGCATCTCCATTTTCCCAGCATGGACTTAAACTAAACTCATGCCTTTTCTGCCACCATCTCCTTGTTTCCCAATGCAACAGCAGGGTCCATGCACTTGCCTTAGTTCTACACTGTAAAAAGCAATTAGTTATTTTAATTTCAAAAAGTGATTAAACTAATGCCTTAAAAGTGACAAGTTGTCTTAAAATATATGAGTAAACCTATTGTAACATTTTTAAGTTGACTTCCTTTTTATAATTTCGCATATCCCAGCGGGTACCTTGATGTCAAAACAACATTAAAAAACTCATAAATTTGCAAATAGATTTGATGTCAAAACAACCTCAAATTAAACATTGATCAAAAACACATCGAATATTGATAACAAAATTGATTTTTGATCAGCTTTTTGATGCCAATGTCAGATGTCAGCTCCACATTTTTTGTTTCATTATTATTTTTGGTAGTCAAAAGGGCATCGATATGTGGTTGTCAATGTTTTGACATCAAATCGATTAGCATTTTTGTCGTCAATGTGATTTTATTCATTTGCTGCTGGGATACTTTATTCAATAATAATTTTAAGGCAAAGGGTTTACTCACCTTCTTACTTTTTAAGTCAACTAATTGTTTTAAACACAACAGGTTTACTCACTTTTTTTAAGTGAAGACAACTAATGACTTTTGACAGTGTACATACTGTAAATCTGTTTGTAGAAATGCTGTTACGTAAGCAGTCAATATATTTATATAAAACAGATTTTTAATGCAAAGTTAAAAAACTAGTTATTGGTGTTAATGATTAGTTTTTCATTAGCTTGAATATCATGAACCTGCTTTCAAGAGGCCTTGCTCGTGCTTCAAGGTCACTTACAGGCTCGTAAACTCCTGGTGCCTCTGGGATTTTTCCAGAACTACAGAAAGTCACCTTGTAGCATACATCGTCCTCTCCTGGACAGTTTGAACAGGGCATTTCATTCTCCTTAATTCTCAAAACCTCTTCACATGACATTCTGTACCCTTATGTAACCCTTTAAATGTCAGAGAGAGAGAGAGAGAGAGGTCACCCTGAGAGCAGAAATACATCATGACATCTGTTTGATTTCTGCATTAAAAGCTGCAATACTGTATATATTAAATGTCTCTTTATGGGTGTTAAATAGATGTTAAATAGATGTTTAGATTCTATCTTTAAGATGTTTATGATTAGGAATGTTCATAAAACAGACCTTTTTGTGCACAGCAGATATTTTCCATACCAAATGCTCTTTAACATATCTTGCAGACAAACATGTGCTTTTGAGATGTTACTTTCTGCATTATTACCATGATTCTTGGACAAAAACGCTGCTGTAAAAAAAACTTTTCTTGTCAACATTAGATTATTTGACAGCTGTATATCTATATTTGAAAAAGCCTAGCTTTTGTTTATTTGGTTCTGCATTATCAGCCAAATCCAGTGAACAGTGGTTGGATGTGCTGACTTGAGTCCACAGTTCCGTCTGTACTTCCTGCAAAGCAGTTAAAACAGTTTATTTTCCTGTGTAACCTACTGTACACTCATATCCTGTTACTTCCCCACAGGAAGCAGAAACCACATCAAATATCATGCCTTTAAATTACAGGAATATTCTGAATTCAGTGAAGTTAAAGCAAAATAACCTTTATTTATTAGTTTATTTTTTCATTTTAGGTCATTTTCATAATAAACAAATGTGAAAGCACTTTTATTCTGTTAGCTAAGCACCCTGTGTACTTATGGCAGGTCTGTTTTTACATTTTAGTTCATCATCAATAAACACAACTACACAGTAGTCTGTTAGCTAAGCAACCTGCAGGTACGTTTGAGTACTGCCAGTTACATTTTATTATTTATTGCTACAGCACAGGCTCACTGGAAATATATTCTTCAGCCTACATTTTTGTAAAGCTACATTACATTTGATTTCTAACACAATACAAGTTTACAGTGTCTGTGATTTGTAATCGAATACATTTGCCTTACCTGTCTCTCTCCATATGGACAACTTTTCTGGTGCGGTCAGTTTCCTTGGTAGCTTACCTTGTACGGTGTCAGACTTGTGAAGCAGAGCATTTGGGTTTAAGTCTGATGAAGCATGATTCCACAAAAGAGGTAAAAGCAATATAAAATCAAGATAAAACAACATGGTTACAGCACACTTTTCATTTATGTTGCCTTCTGAAAATACTGTTAAGGTTTAGGTCAGTGGTTTGCTGGTGACGTGTATCAGAAATGTACAACAAAACACACCCTAAGTAACATTTCAGATTTGCAAAAATGTAAATAATGACATAAATTGTGGCGATGCGGTGGCGTAGTGGGTAGCATGATCCCTTCACAGCAAGAAGGTCGCTGGGTCAGTTGGCATTTCTGTGTGGAGTTTGCATTTTCTCCCTGGCATTTTTTCCTCCGGGTGCTCCGGTTTCCCCTACAGTCCAAAGACATGTGGTGCAGGTGAATTGGGTGTGCTAAAATTGACCGTAGTGTATGTGTGTAAATGAGTGTGTATGGATGTTTCTTAGTGATGGGTTGCAGCTAGAAGGGCATTCGCTGCATTGAAACATGTGCTGGACAAGTTGGCGGTACATTCCGCTGTGGCTACCCCAGATTATTAAAGGGACTAAGCCGAAAAGAAAATAAATGACATATAATGTATTTGTCATTTGAAATGTGTGACAAAACTTTCCTGTAAGCTGTGGCATGTATTTCGAACAAGCCTGGGCTGCATTTTTTAGGTTTGTGAAGTTATTAGTTTATAAGCCCATTTTTAAATGTACTTTAGATCAGTATCACAAGTAAACAGCTAACAAGTGACTGCAACACTCGATGTGTTTGGGTACTGTTAGTTTAATAAAACACTATTAATGTGTACTCTAAGTTCTTAAAGTTATTTAGAGGACAATAGCACATTTATCAAGTGGAGGCTGAACACTTGTAGCCTGTTAGCTAAGCTCCCCAAAGGCATGTTTGTTGGCTACAAGTTGTTTAGCTGTTTAGAAATTGGAAGTTCGAAGGCCACTGAGTGTTATGCAGTAAGTAAACAGCTTGAGTTGAAATGTTTTCTTTTTGAGGTATAACGTCACAAACATTTTGCGATATGATTCAGAATTTTCTATTACTAGAGATGGTTGACAAATATGTGTGTCTGTTGTCTGGATAAGAGGCTTGAAATATCCACATGCAATGCTGTTGTACATTTCTGAATATCAGTATCAGTCTGAATAGCAGTATCACAATGTTCTTGCACCCACACACTGTCTACAACATTACAGACCTCCTGTTATCTACAGTGTTCTGAACCATATATTCACATATATTTACAGACACATATTCAATGCTACATTAATCTTAGCTAATCTGTCCTCAAAGGACATCAATAAAATCAGTGTTGCTCTTCCAGCAATTTTACATTATACTTGTCTGCCAAGTAAGAATAAATACATGCATGTCTTATAAATAGGTTCTCTGATTACACACACAGAGAGAGAGAGAAAAAGAGAGAGAGATAGAGAGAGAGAGAGAGAGAGAGAGAGAGAGAGAGAGAGAGAGAGAGAGAGAGAGAGAGAGAGAGAGAGAGAGAGAGAGAGAGAGAGAGAGAGAGAGAGAGAGAGAGAGAGAGAGAGAGAGAGAGAGAGAGAGAGAGAGAGAGAGAGAGAGAGAGAGAGAGAGAGAGAGAGAGAGAGAGAGAGAGAGAGAGAGAGATCCAGGCAGATGCACTCACTCTCTCCCAGGTGACCCCTGATGGAAAACTATGTCTGCTCAGCCAGACACACTGAGCCTTGTAAGTCCCCATAGGAAAAATGATCTCCTTAGTAGCAATAAGAAATAATAGAGTGTCTTGCTAAGGTTTCCTGTTTTTTTCTTTTTTTATTGTGTAAAACAATTCACCCGGGTTTTCTCACATGTGTCTTTTATGACGGATTCAGTTTGTTCTGATTTGTTTGATATACAATGTATGATAAATAATAATAATAAAAGGAAGCCATTGTTTCCCTCCCCCTTTGTGTCAACTGGCGCCATTTCTAGGACATTTCATGAGGCAACAGCATTAAACATGTTAGGTGAAATTATGCAATGGAGGAAATGCTTGTGGAACTTTGGTAACAATACTCCTGCCTTTATGGCATTTCCTCAAGGTCTGTTTTGTCACACTCCTGTATCCAGAAGTTGGTGCTTCACCTTCTTTATGACATCATACACTACCTGACAAATGTCTTGTCGTTGATCCCAGTTGTAAGAGCAACAAATAATAATTGACTTAGTTGATCATTTGGAAAAGTGGCAGGTAGATTTTTCCAATGAATCATCTGTTGAACTGGATCCCAATCATCACAAATACTCCAGATGACATATTCGAAAGACTTTATATTCTATACTGTACATTATTTATGTTAAGTGACAAGACTTTTGTCTAAGCAAAGTCAGACCTTACTGTCCTAATTAACTAAATCAAAATCAAGACATGATCATATTTTATTTTGGTAAAATAAGCGTAATCTAGAGGCATTTGACTTTCAAATAAGCCACATCTGATACTAAATGATCAACTAGAAATCAAGTTATTATTTGTTGTTCCTAAAACTTCACTCTCAAAAAAAAAATGGTGCATGTTGTACCAAAGAAGGTACAAACCATTGTCACTGGGGCAGTACCTTTTTATGGAACAGAATGGTACCTTAAGACAAAGAAACAAATTTGCACCATTGCAGTTTGTACCTTTAAGGACATGATTTCAACATATATCAAAAGATCTGTTTTTTGCTAAACATTTTACAACACTTTTCACAAACATGTTACAGAAATACATTCTCCCATGTACAATATAAAACATTTTTTTTCTCCAATTTTCACACAGTACCTTTGTAATCACTTTTTTAACAATCTAACACAATTAACACAATTTTAAAATAGAAATAGAATTATGCAAAAGTATTGTAACGAGATGGGCGACGAGGTGGCACAAGAAGGTCGCTGGTTCGAGCCTCGGCTGGGTCAGTTGGCGTTTCTGTGTGGAGTTTGCATGTTCTCCCCACGTTCCTGTGGGTTTCCTCTGGGTGCTCTGGTTTCCCCCACAAGTCCAAAGATATGTGGTACAGGTGATATGGGTAGGCTAAATTGTCCGTAGTGTGTGAATGTGTATGGATGTTTCCTAGAGATGGGTTGCAGCTGGAAGGGCATCTGCTGCGTAAAACATATGCTGGATAAGTTGTCGATTCATTCCGCTGTGGCGACCCCAGATTAATAAAGGGACTAAGCCGAAAAGAAAATGAATGAATGAATGAAACGAGATATGCACAATGTTTGATTAGCATTACAATACTGAAATGTCTGCATAAACACTTTGCATATGCGGGACTTAAGCCAGCTCACATGCGTAGTGGAAAGCAAACACCAAAAGTTGCGGATATCAACAATGAAAATGTATCTATCAGAAAATGCTTACCAAAAGTTTATTAAAAATGCCTTAAATGTTTAGTTAAAAATACCTAGTTTTGTTTTATCAGTTGTTTTGTATTATAGAACTAAATAATTCATGTTTGAGTTTCATTAAACATATGCTTTTAAATGATGATTCAGGTTTTAATATGGAGATTATTCATAAAATCACTTTGCCTTTCCAGTAATATTTATTTTCATAGATATTGCAATGAAGAGATGTCCAACACTTATGTATCTTTTTAATGAGAACAACTGTGTACCTTCATTTCAATTGTACCATAAAAGGTACAGAACAGCATCATAAGCAGAGATGTATAAAGTACTAGAGACCCAGACTTAAGTAAAAGTACAAGTGCTCTATCAAAAAAGTGACTTGAGTAGAAGTTGAAGTGCTCTTTAAGTACAATACTTAAGTGGAATACTAAAGTATTCAACATTTTTTGTACTTAAGTATTGCAAGTAGTTTTTTTTTAAATTTACTACTCAAGTACTGAAAGTAAAAGTACAAGTATTGCATTATGTAGTTATTTTTAAAAAAGCAGTCAAAAGACATATTGTTTTGGTTATTTTAAATATCTTTTTGGGGGCACAGGATTAAGCAGAAAAAAAGAACCATGGTTTACGATTTATAAAATAAATAAATAAAAAAAATATATATGATGGGTCAAAAACACCATTCAGCGTGACAGCCTTTATGATAGACAGTTAACGTTATGTGAACATTTCAGCATGATATGAACCGCGGGTAGCTAACGGTAGTTAACTTATCTAGCTCTTATGGATAGCTCAAACTGCTGTTTTGTGTATTATATTATCTTTAACTTGACATGTTTCTTCAAATCCGACGGTAGAGTATGCACTTCATTCTATATGAACTGTCTTTCACTCCGACAAATGCAAACATTGGCTCTAAATAAGGTCACGGGTGGTCTTTTTCCTTATCCCCACGAACAGTTGAAAGTGAAGGAGTTGAAGGTGGAATTTCTGGGTTTTTCATGTCTAAAACAAACTAAAGTGCTCTCAATGCAGGCAGGCAGCACTGTCTTCTTTGATCGTCTGATCAATGAATGATTGATTCATAACATTTTTATAATTGTAACGAGTAACTATGCAACACATAAAAAATCTACTGGAGTAAAAGTATTAAGCTCATCGAAAATATGTACTGAAGTAAAAGTAGAGGTAGGAGAAAAAAACAATACTCCAGTAGAGTACAGTTACAACCTTTTAGTACTTAAGTACAGTAGTGAAGTAGTTCTACTTCGTTACTATACATCTCTGATCATAAGAGGTCTTTTCTGTACCATATAAAGTACAACTTTTACAAAGTTACAAAACAGTTCTTTAAAGAACATTATTTGTACCACAGTGTACCTTTTATTCTAAAAGTGTTGGATAGGCGACAAGACTTTTGTCAGGCCGTGCACATATCTTTAAAGGTAGAAAACAGGTCAGGAAACATTCAGTCATTTGAGTTTAGTCTCAAATGTGTCTTGTCAATAGAGTCAAAATTTCATCTAAAAAGTAATTTATATAAACTTATATGTAGTCTGAACCTGGCATTCGACTCTAATATGTCTTTTGTCTCTAATATGTTCTCTAATATGTGTTTTAGATAATATTACATGCAGATTTTTTTTTCTTTTTGTGTGAAAACAAACGAAAATATTCCAAAATACATTTTACACAATTTGGCTCTCAATATATATTTTTAAAAAGAACACAAGTCATATAGGTTTGAAATAACATCAGGGTGAGTAAATGTTGAATTATGCTAACTTGAAGCTAACTTCAATGTAACTTCATTTAGTCTCCTTTCCTAAGATCAATCATATGTTCATCTGGGGTGACACAGATTTGTTTTTTCCTTTATCTTCTTCTTACAGTGAAAATGCAACTCCAGAAACAAAGTAAAGCTGTTCTCTTTATCTCTGCTCCTTCCCCTTTCTAAACCCATTGACTCATTCCTATCAGTGCTCTGTCTTTAATTTGTGTTTAATGTAGCTCTTCACTGGCTCTTACTGCTGTATTGTAACTGAAGCTGTGCTGAGGTTGAGGAGACATAAAAGACAGAGCCTTATCCCAGCAAACCAGATCGTTCCAGTGAAAGGAAGTGTTAGTCACATACCCGGTATTTATTGCAAGCCACCTCACTTGAAAAACAAATAAAAAAAAGTGCTGCGGCTTTGGATAATTAAAAGGTAAAATGTGTAATTTCTGTGCCGCAAACACCAAATGGAGTTACAATGATTATTTCAAACAGGCTTTTTAAAGTATGTCCCCAGTGTGCTTTTGTTCTCTGCATATTGGGATAGACAGTATTTGAACATTTTGTATATAGTTAGTGGTTAATTTTATTCATTTTTTTAAGACTACAACTTTCTGTTTTATTAATGTTCTAAGTGCATTAGTTGTTGATGAAGTCTGGCTGTGAAGAAATAATAAAATAACATGAACATTTTCCTCTTTAACAAACAGGAATTATTTAACAAAAATTAATTGACATGATATCGAATAAAGTTAAGCATTTTCACAGATGCTTGTTTAACAAGACATTCTGTATTGTATGACACACATATTATGAATTACACATTATTATTACCACAATTTTTTTACTGCTGCAATAAATAAGTAGCCTAACTCATATTTTATTGCAATTATGAAAACAGTGTATTTATTTTTATTAACAATATTTATTATTTTTATCATTATTATTATTATTTTTAATCACCTAGATTGACCACAAAAGCCACAACTGGGTGTGAGAAATACAGGCAAACATTTTCCCAGAACAATTATTGGCAATTATTGTTCATTTAGTGCCAGAGAGACAAAGAAGTCTCTGTTCTTTAGGAGAACTATTTTCCACTTCACCTACTGCTGCTGCTGTTGTTGTTGTTTGTTTTCCCTCATTCAAATAAATGCATTCCGTAAGTAGGAAAATGCTTTTGTATACAGCCACAAGTTTCACATTTTACATCTCGGTCACACTTTACAATAAGGTTCATTAGTTAATGCATTTACTAACATGAACAAACAATGAACAATACATTTACTACAGTATTTGTTCATGTTAGTTAACGTTAGTTAATGAAAATACAGTTGTTCATTGTTAGTTCATGTTAATTCACGGTGCATTAACTAATGTTAACAAGCATGAACTTGGATGTTAATAATGCATTAGTGAATGTTGAATTATGATTAATAAATGCTGTGCAATTGTTGTTCATGATTAGTTCATGTTAGTAAATGCATTAACTAATGAACCTTATTGTAAAGTGTTACCTACATCTCATGTACACATGAATCCCTGAATACATTCATATGTACAGGGTAACTTGCCATTGTGGGTTAACTATACATTAATGTCTTCCTTGTGACTAGATGCAGACATGCTGACATAAATGAACCATCCCTTATAAAAATTAACCATGGTTTTACTATAAATAAACACAACTATGGTTATTGTAGTTGAACCATGATACCCACAAATTAACAGTGGTTTTACTACATTAAGCAAAACGTTATGGTGTTTTGGTACTATGGAACTATGGTAAAAAATGTAAAACTGTGGTAATACAAATGTAATCAATCTGCAAAAACAAATAAGTTTAATACTTCTGCTATCATAAAAGGCTGTTGTAAGGGATTGCTTCACTCTTCCTGCTGTCTTCCACGACCTAATCCATTTCTGTTCAGTTTATTTAGAGTTCTCTGTATTTGCACTCCAGATTTGACTGTTTATATCTGTGCAGAGCTATACTATAAACCCTGAGCAAAGATGCTGATGTATGTTTATATTACTGGAATGACCTTTTAAGGTTAATAAAATCTGAATTTTATCCTTTTTTTGTGCACACTCTAATTAAAGGGGTAGATAATGCATATTTTATAAGTGCGCACGGGTGCCTGGTATAGTGAAAGATTAGTCTTGTCTCATTTTGCAGAGCCAAGATAATTTTTCATATGCAGAGCACAAATTGCACTATAAAAATAATGAGAATAAATGAGAGATGATAGGAAAAATAGGAAGGATGACGAAATGTTTCCAGATGAGGATTCAAACAGCACAACATATTAGTGCACACTTTGAGTGCATTAAACGCGCACAATACATGAACAGTAACTATGGAGATGGATGGATGGATGGATGGATGGATGGATGGATGGATGAATTCTGGGTGGTATATTCACCCTGATGAAATTGTAACTATACAAGTTGGTGATTTTTAATGAATTTTTGCAATATAAATTGCACAAAAATGCTATTTTATTAGGACAAACAGAAAACAGTCCTGGGCTTTAGCAAACCATATGAAAACAAACAAATGAGATTATATTCACACAAACTAACATCCAAAATGTAAAATATAGGCATGTGATTGTTTGAACATTTTAGTTACATAGAATAATAAATATTCCAATCCAAATACAATCATTTTTTCAGGCTGTGTGAGTGATTCTGTCTCGTAAAGTAATCCAAAAACCGACCAGTTGAGACACTCTGGGCTGTAATAGCGCCCCCTTTCTGCAGTCAACAGGAAGACAAGACTGGACAGGACACGTTCTAAAATGCTGGGTTGTTTTAACCCAACGTTGGATCAAATATAGAGAAACCCAATCGTTGGGTTAAAATGAAATATTTATAACAATGCTGGGTTTGTCCATATCAACTTTTACTCAACCCATGCTCTTTCTAAGCCAGAGATGCTCAAACTAGGGCCTGCGGGCCATAACCTTTTGATATGGCCCACAATCCCATTTGAAAAGAGAGGGACAATTATGGGGAGGTGGTTAGGGTGAATATGTTGACCGTCATTTTGAATTTTAGGTAACCTTTTGTTTGTTTTGTCATTTGTTTAGTTTTGTAAATGAATCTGATTTTTAAACATGTAAAAACTGTCACTGGACTGGAAAGAGGCCAATGCACAAAACACCGGCGAGCAAATCAAGGCAAAGGCAATTGCAGCTTAGTGCATTCAGCATTGAACTCCATTGTGTTATTAATGGGATTGTTTATGTTTTTACTGTAATAAGTTAATTCATTCATTCATTCATTCATTTTCTTTTCAGCTTAGTCCCTTTATTAATTCGGGGTCGGCACAGCGGAATGAACCGCCAACTTATCCAGCATATGTTTTACGCAGCGGATGCCCTTCCAGCCGCAACCCATCACTGGGAAACATCCATACACACTCATTCACACACGTACACTACAGACAATTTAGCTCACCCAATTCACCTGTACAGGATGTCTTTGGACTTGTGGGGGAAACCAGAGCACCCGGAGGAAACCCACGCGAACATGGGGAGAACATGCAAACTCCACACAGAAATGCTAACTGACCCAGCCAAGGCTCGAACCAACAACCTTTTTGCTGTGAGGCGAACATGCTACCCACTGCACCACTGTGCAGCCCACTGTATGAAAGTAAATTTTTGTATTTTATTTTAATATACTGTATTAGTTTTGTAGTTCTTTTTAAATATTAGGAAATTAATTAGGAGATTACTAGTGTAAATATAGATGTAATACAGTTTGGTATATTTACCTTCAGCCCACAGCCCTCAATCAAGTTTGGTTTTTGGCCCGTCATAAGAACTGAATTGGCACAGCATTTTTTTTTAACTGTGCATACTGCAGTAATATTTTGGGCACGCCTGGTCTAAACGATACAGCTGACAAATAGTAATGTAATGTGTATTTATATAGTTTATGTTCATACACCTAAAGCGCTTTACAATCATGAGGAGGGGGGGTCTCTTCACACCACCACCAGTGTGCAGCATCCACTTGGATGATGCGACCGCAGCCACAGGACAACGGCGCCAGTGCGCTCACCACACACTAGCTATGGATGGAGTGGAGAGATGATGTTAGAGCCAATTCAGTGGATGGGGATGATTGGGAGGCCATGATCTGTAAGGGCCGATGAAGGGAACTTGGCCAGGACATCGGGATTACACCCCTACTCTTTACGTGAAGTGCCAAGGGATTTTTAATTACCACAGAGAGTCAGGACCTCCGTTTAACGTTTTACCTGAAAGACGGTAAATGGAGTAAATGTCTTCATTGTAGGGCAATCCATGAATCTGAAAGGAAGAGAGAACAGACTTACAGTTAAAACAACTGTATATTCATTTTATTTTTTTACTTACTGTTATTTACACAGAGTTTCTGTCAAACCATTTTTCTATCTGTGTGTCTGTACACGTGTATTTCAGTCATCATGAAGTGTGACTTTATCAGTCCAGCGGGTCAGAAGTGTGCAGGGGACTAAATGTGTCTCCTCAGTGGAAGGAATGCATCAGAGATAAGAACGGACGGATTGGCTGTGGACAAACTGATGCTGCTAACAAGCCTTCACAGAGGGGTAGGTGATGAGTCATTTCTGTTGCCTGGCAACCCTTTTTTAAAGAGGTGCTGGCTTTTCCAGTTATCTCTGTCAAACAGCATTCAGCATACCTAGAGAGAGGCTGAGGATAAAAGACATCCCACAGCAAATGCCCAAAGATGTTTAGGGCCTCGCTATATTGAATTAAATCAATGCAACCACCTGCAAAATTATGACAGACTAATAAGATTCAAGTTTAGGAATTGTATTTACATTAAATTAAAATCAAATAGCATGTTGGCACAGCATTTTTTTTAAACTGTGCATACTGCAGTAATATTTACTCAAAGAATAAATACATATTACTTTTACATATGCTTTTTGTGCATAAATGCTACTCATTATTTGCAGTGTACACTAGTTGCTGTTTACATCTAAGCAGAAGATTTAGGCTAACCTTGAGTAATTTATTTCTACAAGTTAGGTTTAGGCTATATATTATAAGTTTATATTTCGTTTCTAGAGTTTATTATTAGTTTTTAGACTAGAGTTCAACATTAGGCTATAACCGAGGGAGGGAAAAGTAGCAAATAAACAAACAGATATTCCAGGTTATTTTAACTGTACACTTTAATGAGTCATTTATTATTTATTTATTATAGTCATAGTCTCTTTACATAATAATTAAATTACAATTAAAACTTTTCCTAAAGTAGATTCTTTATTTCACGTTCATGGTCAGCTCTTCATTAATTTTTAACACAACTGTATTAGTAAAGGCACCAAAAACTGTGAGAACTACAAAAAAAAAAAAAAAACTTATAAAATCAGAAACTTTGTATAGCAGAAATCGGTGAGTATTGGCTCTTTATGATGAATTGCTTGATTGCTTCCTTATTTGTAAGTCACTTGATAAATGACTAAATGTAAATATGGTAGCACTTTTTGCACAACACTTTTCCTCCTTATGATCATTTATGGCACATCAAACGTCTGCTTTTGGCAAAGTCAGAATGATCTTGTTGAAAAATAGATTGGACAGATGATTGCAAAGGGGCATCTCTATTTTTGGAAGAGTTTTATTAACAAAAGGGAAATCTCTTTCTAGATGTATTTACCCTGCAGGTTCTCTTTCCATTTCTTTCAAGAAAATGTAATTAATTAATCAGTTTAACTTTATTTGGAAGAGAAAAGTTCATTATGTTAAAGAAGGAACAATAGTAAAGGATTATAAAGACCATCAATTTTGATTGTATGAATGGCAAGTTTATGATTAAATGCCTAAAGTGATAATAGTTTATGGTTCTATTTCCCAAAGAATATTTTCAAGAGGTGGAATAGATCTTTTTTTACATTGTCATTATTCAATACAAAAACTCCCTCTCAAATTATCAGAATTTCATAAGCAGGTTATTTTATACTGGAAAATAATTTACAAACATAATTTCCCCCCACATAATTCACCAATTTAGAACAATAGGTATATTTTATTTAGAAACAAATCTTTTTTTAAATAAAGATTCGTGGGAGAGAGGTATTTGGTCAGTTGTCCATCTATTAGACAAAGAGAGTGAGGTTTTGAGTCAAAGAAATTTGTGTGACAAATATAACTTTGAATGTGGACATAAGCAATATAGGGTATTGAAATTCTATTCCGAAGGCATTTGTAATGATGGTTAATAATGTGGTCACTAATATAAATGACACACTTCATCTGCCTTATTTGTTGATAAATGGACAATATTTTATTGAGAGTAAAATACATAATAAAATAATAAGATCAATATTAACCCAAGATGAATTTAGAATACAAGTTAGTGGAACTAATGTGTTTTTTTTTTCCAAGAGCTCTATTATGATAATTTACCCATCTTCCGAACTTTTTAGACATAGAATTAATTTTGATCACAAGAATTGTACATTCTGTGAGGATGACATTGAAACGACTACACATTTATTTTTTGACCGTTTGCTTAGCAGAACCTTCTGGTCTGATTCGTTTGAGTGGTTAAAAGTTTCTCTCAAGTTGTCCTCCCAATTTTCTAAAAATGATATTTTATTTGGTTTATTAGGGGAAGATGTTAATAATCAATTTGTTTTGAACAATATTCTAATTTCGGAGAAATTGTATATTCATAAATGCAAGTGTATTAAAACAAAACCAGTTTTTCTAAAAGGAATTTTAATTATACTGTAAATCTTTTAGTTGGCAAAATCAAAATTAGAAAGACTGTTTAGTTTATTGGAAAAATTTTAATGAATAGAAGAGCCGGTAGCGTAAATGTTTTTTGTTTGTGTGTCTTCTATAATTAAATTGTATTTATTTGTATTATTAGTATTATTATCCTATTGATTTGATTACTATTTGTGCTCTGTTCGGTAAATGTAGATGAAAGTTGTTAATCGAATTTTGCCTTATTGTACAGTATTTGTGTTATAATCATCAGGTTATAATGCAATAAAAAAGAATGATCTTGTTGGTAAACAGCGCGCTCTGCCGTTCCTGAGACGCTCTACTCGTATGGAGTGCTCATCGCTGCTTCCGCCATTTCAAACGCAACATCCGGTTGTGCAGCAGCCATTTTGTCTGTTCATGCAAGTCTACCCCACACGGTCAAGAACTGACGTTCCCCCTTGGAAAACATTTCAGAAATATCACCCTCGATACATTTCTGGGTCATCCATGGAAGTGCAAAAGGGCTGAAAAAATACGTCATTGAATTCTGCGCTTGAGAATACCTCTCATTGGCCGATGTGTCTTGTTTTTGTTGCGTGAGCGTCATTAATCGGGGTAATGTCGAGCGAGGAGAGTTATTTAGCCATCCAGCGCTACTTGACCGATGAACGCGAGCCTTACGCGCCGGGCACGCACGGCAACACCAAGAGGAAGATCCGAAAGGCAGCGGCTTGTTACATAGTGCGCAATGGGATCCTGTACTACCAGCGGCGGCAGAAAGGCTTGGATGAGTTCACGGAGCTGGAAGTGGTGCTGACGGCCGACAGGCGGAAGGAACTGATCACGGAGGCGCACATCACGTCCGGAGGGGAACACCTCAACCAGCAGCAGACGTGGGAGATCATCTCCCAGAAATACTGGTGGAGAGGTACGATAATCACTGCTTTTATGATTGAGCAGCTTCCAGACTGATGCCACACTGCTCTGTAATGCTGTCTGACAGCTGGTGTCATGTTAATGTTAATGCCAAGAAAGGAAGCTACACCTGGATGGTGTCTGTGATAAAGAAAAGTAGGAATAAAGTCAATGAGGTTTATGGTAATTATAGATGTGGCAGGCTTTGCAACGGTAAAAAACACAACCATGCTCTACGAATGAGTTTATAATAAGTTGGCCAAGTAAAATTAATCAGACATTTAGAATACACGATTTGCTATTATTATCATAATTATTAATACGCAGGTGAAATAGATTAACAGACATATAGGGGTAAGAGATGAAAATGTTTTTTTTTTTTCAAGCTTTCAAAAAACTCAACACAGACTTAATTTCTTCCCATACATTAGAGAGTGTTTGGTTTATTTGTGTTTTTACTGTAGAGTAGAAGTTTTTCCTGTTAAGTAGTAGAAACACGATTTACAGAAGACACACACTAAAATGTCTTTAATAGTTTCAATAGTTTATACATCATAATACGCTTGAGTGGAATACACAGAACAATAATAATTTAATTAAATAATAAAATACTATTTGAAAATTGCAGCAAAACACCAAAATGGTAATTAATTGTCATTTTAAATGTATTTGCCACTTGTTACAAACTACTAGAATATATAATAATAAAGTCTCTAAGGGTCAACATTTTTATTTTAAATATGGAAGAAATGTTATTTGGTATTTTACAGAATAAAACTAGTGATTTAGTACAACATATTTTGACATTTACAGCAATTTTATCCATGAAATAACAAAAACGTGCCATGTTTTTCCCCCCACAGATATGTTTATATGAATTTTTAGACAAAGCAACGTTTTAACGTTGAGAATTTAAATGTCTTTTTCTTTGCTTATTTTAAATGACAACAAAAGAAAACGTTTGTTATCTGACTCTTTTCATAAAAATCTAAATGACCAATTTTATAATTTATTTATTTATTTGTAATTTCGAAGACCTTACATTTTTATTTTTTATTGTTATTTTTATACAGTTTTACTGAATACATTCTAAATAAAGAAATAAAGAGAAAGTCCCCAAGAAATCAATCTAACCATACGATTTTGTAAGCTCACATTGCCAGTTTTGTGGTGAGCAATTCATCTGTGTCATTGAGGAAAAAAATTTGTTTGCTCTTCTAATCTTTAATTGAAATCTGAAAATGCACTTTCTGTTTGTTTTCAGTTAAATTCTCAGATTATGTGATTTTGAGATAATTGGGGTGGCTAGCAAAATTAACTGGTCCAACTCTAACTGTCAGTTTTGACAACAAACAGAAATGGTGAGCAGGATGAGTCTGTTAGGTTGTATTACCTCTTCTAAAACCCCTTTCCAAATCTTCCTGAATGAAATCCCTACTTTACTACATCCATTCAAAACAAGCCATGCCCACTGTTTGCTTATTTAAATTCTTTTTTCGCGAGGAACTGCGCCACAATACGAAAAAATAACGATCGCAGCTTCCAGTTCATGGGTACTTTAAAATGGTCCTTTAATTTTTCCCTATAGCTGTATATAATGTAAAAATATAGGAAGTCTGTTAATCATCAGTACATGTTGCATAAACCTAGTCTGCCTAATCACAGGTGTGCTGAAGCAAGTGAAGGACTGCATCAAGGAATGCAATCATTGCCAAACCAAGCAGGAGAAGGGGAGAAGCAATACAGAAGATGCCACAAAGCATGCTGTCCGACAAGTTAGACAGAAGATCTCCTCTGCCTGTGCCAGTGAGGAAGAGGATGATGAAATACATGAGGATCTTGAAGAGGAGCAGTCCACTACAGTTGATAAACATGAACTGGTGTTTGTAAGTACACTATGTTATTTATGTCACTGAATCTGAAATTGTTAACAGAAATTCCTTAAAATAGGAACATTAATTACTATAAAAGACCAGGTTTCTCATTTATAAATGTACTTTCTATGCTAAAGTTGTGATCTATATATAAAAAAAACTTGATGGAAGAATGCGCAGCTGTAAGTAAACTTTTAGTAAACATTTTTAACCACTTTAGATCATCATAAGAACCAAAATCATTAATAAATAAATAAAAAATCCTGTCGTACGTTTACTTTTTGGAAGGTTTCTATGCAAATTTTATAAATCAGACCCTAGGATATAGAAACCACTTTTAATTATGTCAAGTTATATAACATCATATTTATTAAATTTAAAATTAATATAAGTACAGTTATTAAGTTTTGTAACAAATACAGTTATATATGATAACTAAATGGGATTTAAAATTCTTTTTTTTTTTCTTCACGGGTGATTCTAGGTGGACAGTAAGGGAATTGTCAAGCAGTTTTTACAGAAGCATGGGCAGACAATGCTGGACAAGCTGAACCTGCAGCGAATGAATAATGAGTTCTGTGACATCACACTGATCATTGAGGGCGAAGAGTATCGTGCACATAAAGCTGTCCTGGCCTCCTGCAGCGATTATTTCTATGAGCTCTTTGTGGAAAAGGGTGCTGTTTCCAGTCATGAAGCAGTCGTTGACCTCTCCGGTGAGACAAATACAGAATTCTATTGATAGAAATGATAGCAGTTTGAGAGTTTAATATAACAAAACGAAGTCAAGGTTTTAAATATATAACATTGTTAGTATGTCCAGTAAAAATGTGTTTTATTTGTATATCCAAACTCTAGTGAGCTAGGGACCATTGTCCCCATTGTCAAAGCAAAAACTAAAATGCAGCCTCAAAAGTCGCAGATCAAAAACGCAGTTTATAACCAGCAACAGTTCTGTCTTAATAATTCGGTCTAATAAATTATAAATTAATAATTATAAATTACTATAATATATTTTTATTCTGGAGGTTTTTTCCTATTTATTTAAAACATACATTCATTAATCAACATAACTAACAACACAACATATATTTAGAACTTTAACATTATGTACAAATAAACAAAGAATGAAGACAACATCAGTACAATACAAGCAAAACCTGACAGCATCAGCATCATTTTGTCCATTACAATTACATTTGGCTTTGGAAGTAATTTATGAAAGGACGCCACATGGCAGTGAACTTGCACCCAGAACCATTTAAATTAGATTTTATTTTTTCCAAACTAAGGAAATGCAACAATCATTGGCCCACTGTTTAACAGAAGGGAATATGATTGTTTCCAATTGATTAAAATCAAGCATCTTGGCAAAACAGAAGGCAATGCAGTCCATTTCACATTTTCACTGTTGTTTTTTTTTTCATATACAATACCAAAGACAGCAGTTAGGGATTTGCACAAACATCTTTACAAAATATTCTGGAGTAAGATAAAAACTATTCAACCAAAATACAGATAATCTGGGACATGACCAAAGCATATGGACTAATGTAGCAAGGGACTGCTTGCATCTTGTACAGATGGGGTCAACAGAGGAATACATCCTTGCCACCTTGGCCTTGGAAAGTTGAAGCCTATGTACCACTTTAAATTGAATAAGACGACGTCTAGCACAAATAGAGGATCTATAGATTATATATATATATATAGCCTCATTCCAGTCATCGTCTGTCAAACTGATATTAAGGTCTAGTTGCCAGGAGTTTCGTTGTGTAGATCTAGAATTAATAACGATGCAAGCTTAGTATATAAACCAGAAATAGTTCCACTTTGTTCTGGGTCATCAGAAAAAGTTGATCAATAGGATTTTGTTCAGGGAGGGGAAATTCTTGCGTATGTCATGCACCTGTAGATATCTGAAAAAGTAAACTTCTGGAATTTTAAACTGAGATTCTTATTGGGTAAAAGATAAGAAAAAGCAATCAACAAAGATAAATTTAAATGTTATGATGCCTTTTTCTTGCCAAAGCAAGAATGCCTGGTCATTCAAAGGCTGAGAAAATCTATGATTATTGGCAACTGAGGCAAAAACTGAAGCTCTCTGCCAACCAAAATATTTGTGAATTTGGGCCCAAATCTCAATAGAGTTCCAAACCATTGGGTGCAGTGATTAAGAGTCTAGACCCACCGGCAAGGGTGAAAAAAAAGAGCTGAAAGATCTGTCAGAACTTTTAAGGAAAGAAAAAATGTATTTATATAATTTAATTGTAAGTGGAGTTTAAAACTTCTGTATAATTTAAAAAGTTGAATATTTTTTAATGTTTATATATTTTTTAATTTTGCACATCTTGCACATTGTTATGGACAACAAATGATCTCGTATAAATCTTTTTTCACATTAAGCTTTCTAAATTAAGAAAATATAATGTTGTACCCTACTTTTTAGAATCTTGGAAACTTTGACATTTTTTTGTTTTTAAAAGAACTCTCTGTATTATCCATAAAATTATGAAACTGGAAAGGTGTTGATTAAGCACCATAAATAAATGATCACAAGAGCAGCATGCCAGCATATTGTAATCATTTCTGACGCATCTCATGATAGACTACTGAAGACTGAAATAATGATGCTAAATATTTAGGTTTGAGTAGCAGGGATAATAAATATTTTACATTATATTTACTTAGAAAACACTTATTTCAAAATATGACTGTCTGAATTGTATTTTTGATCAAATAAATGTAGCCTTGGTGAGCAAAAGTGACTTCTTTTAAAAACATTAGTATGTAGTACATTTGACCAGTATGGTTTTTGTATCGTAATTGTCTCTCATGTGTTTATTTTACGTAACAGGCTTCAGCAAAGCCAGTTTCCTGCCATTGCTGGACTTTGCCTACACCTCCAATCTGACCTTCAACTTTTGTGTGATGGCAGAGGTTGCCACACTGGCACGCCATTTATTGATGGCTGAAGTTCTTCAGATATGTGAGTCTGTGCATAAGAAAGTGGAAGAGCAGAAGCTGATGGTCTACCAGAGAGGAGACATCCACACTGTGCTGCCCAACCAGCCTGCGCCCACTCAGCCAATCACACCCACTGCTGCTGAAACATATGTGGTGACTATGCAGAGCGACGGCACTGCTGAAGCAGGACAATCCCTGGCTGTAATCACAAGTGAAATCGGCACGGCTGAATCACTGGCATTGCTGGCTGGCGCAACTGTTGATGGAGAAACCATGACTGTAGTTACTCACAGCGGACAGGCTGGTTCAGCTGAATCTCTTGCCATGGTGGCCCATAGTGGCCAGGCAGAGGAGGGCGAGACCATGACTTTGGTCACTCACTCTGGGCAGGCGGGTTCGGGTGAGTCCCTGGCTGTTGTACAGGCCTGTTGGTCTGTAGAGGAACCACAGGTTGGTGACACTCCTATCGTAGAGAGCATGCAAACAGGAGCTTTTCTCATCAGTGTGGATCCTGGCAAAACAGGCGCTTCTGAGATTGTGCATTTAGCTGCGGCAGCGCCCCCTGCTGTGCAGGATGAGCCTCAGGCTTCTGAACCCATACACCAAACTGAGCCGCCAGCAGCAGCACCACAGCCATCCCCTGCACCGCTCAAGAGGAGACCAGGAAGACCACCTAAAGTGAAGCAACAGGAACCACCTCCTCCTCTCCCATCAGAGGACGAGCCCGTGGAGATGGAGGGGGTTGAGGATGATGAAAAAAAAGAAGACGAATGCGTAGATCCCAACAAGAGATACCTGAGAAAACGATCTGTGAGGGAAGGAGGTTATGTTCGTCTGCATATGGGACTTGAGACTGAAGAAGAGGAGAAAATCACTTCTCCTCCAGCAAAGGTATGCACTCCCATTCACTCGGCGTATGATTAAACTGTAAATGTGATGATGGCCCTGTCCCAAACGGTGCCCTTTATCTAGATTTGGCATATCCGTGTGGTCCACAAGACCACAGGGGGCCCATCTGTCATTTTATGGCTTAAAAGGGTGCTCAATAGTGCCCCCCATGTGGCACCGATTCACCCTTTTGCAAAGTATGTCATGTCCTAAAGGCACTGTGAGCAACCGAGACTCATTTTAATAAGGTCAGAAGAAGTTTTTATTTACTTTTTATTTTAAGAACTTCATTTTTAAGTAGTTATTAAATACAAAATATTGGTGTAAACAGTGTTTTTTTTTATTTATTTTTTTTTTAGAAAAACTGCTTCTCTGTTTCACCATGTGGTGAAGAATGTAGAAACTCAGACACTTGACTTTTTATAAAAAGCCACTTTATTACAAAATTATCCACACAGTATCCAGACAGTAAAGAGTGAAAATGATAGAAATGATTTACTAAAACCATGTAAAATCTAACTGCATGGTATGTTTTTATAACCATCTGAAAGAAAAAAACAATAATATACATAAGTCAGTATATGTCTCTCTGAATATATATATATATATATATATATATATATATATATATATATATATATATATATATATATATATATATATATATATATATATATATATATATATTATAATTAAATAAAATATAAATAATATATCATATTATTCAATATATCATATTTCTCTCTCTCTCTCTCTCACACACACACACACACACACACACACACATTTAGCACATTTACATCACCAGTTTCAGTTTAGCTTATATTTGTTTTGAGTCAACATTCATTTATTCATTTTCTTTTTGGCTTAGTTCCTTTATTAATCCTGGGTCACCACAGTGGAATGAACCACCAACTTATCCAGCATATGTTCTACGCAGAGGATGCAACCCATCACTGGGAAACATCCATACACACTCATTCACACTCATACACTACGAACAATTTAGCTTACCCAATTTACCTATACCACATGTTTTTGGACTTGTGGGGGAAACCGGAGCACCCGGAAGAAACCCACACGAACACGGGGAGAACATGCAAACTCCACACAGAAACGCCAACTGACCCAACCGGGGCTCGAACCAGCGACCTTCTTGCTGTGATGCGATTGTGCTACCCATTGCGCAACCATGTGCCTGAGTCAACATTATATATATATTTTAATTTAGGGCTATCAGTGGCTTATTTTACATTAATTAATTCATTTTCTTTTCGGATTAGTCCCTTTATTAATCAGGGGTTGCCACAGCTGAATGAACCGCCAACTTATCCAGCATTTGTTTTATGCAGCGGATGCCCTTTCAGCTGCAACCCAACACTGGGAAACACCCATACACACTTGCATTCACCTATAGCGCATGTCTTTGGACTGTGGGGGAAACCAGAGCACCTGGAGGAAACTCACAGGAACACGGGGAGAACATGCAAACTCCACACAGAAATGCCAACTGACCCAGCCGGGGTTTGAACCAGGAACCTTCTTGCAGTATGGCAATCGTGTTACCCATGGCGCCACGGCCTGTTTTGCATGATGATAAAATCTGAATGTTACACAGTGCAGTTTTGGCCAGGTGTTGTCGGCATTTTTGGCATTTATTTTCTTACCAGGAAATATGACAGACATTGTTATTTGTCTTTGACCCCAATATGATATTGTTGTTCAGTCAGCCAAGTATAAGTAGAGCAAGAGAAAGCACAAAGCCAGTCTGCCACATTGTCTTACTAGAATCTCACTATGTCTCCAGACACCTCAGAAAGGCCTTGTCAAGAGAGGGCGACCAGTTCAGTCTGCGAAGAAGAATCCTGAGACAGAGTTTTCAGAGACAAACCTGGAGGCTGCTCCCGATGCTATAGTGACTTCAGCAAAGGAACCGGAGCCTGTTATTGTAGAGCAGCCAGAGACTGTGGAAGAGGGTGATCTGCCTGGAGACCCTGAAGGAGCGGTGGAGGGAGAACATGCTTGTAATGAGTGTGGCATGGTGTTTCAAAGGAGATACACACTCATCATGCATGCTCTGAAACACGAGAAGGCTCGCATCTTCAAGTGCAGCGTATGTACCCTTGAGCTGAATAAATGTAACAATTCTAACCTGACTTTATGCTTTGCATTATTAATTCACTTTCTAACTTTTCTTTTCTCCTCACAGATATGCAATAAGGAGTTCCAGTACGCGGCCTCACTCCGTGCACATTTGGCTCGTCATAAGCATCAGAAGAGCCAGAGAGCCAGTTTGACCCGAGCCATGGCCACAGAAGATTCTCAGGGCTCAGATGATCAGGCCAGATTCCGCACCAGACGAGAGTTTGTTTGCGACATCTGTGGCAAGACTATGCCCAAGCTGTACTCGTTGCGTATTCATATGTTGAACCACACGGGGGTGAGGCCGCACTCCTGCAAAGTCTGCGGGAAGAGCTTTGCCACCAAGCACAGCCTGAAGATGCACAGGGCACTGCACGACTCCCTCAAGAGATTTCACTGCACGGTCTGTGAGAAGTCTTTCGTCACCAAAAGAAGCCTGGAGGAACATACAAGCATTCACACAGGTACACTCGCATGCCTTTTACTTGTGTCAGACAAACAGGTGCAACACAGGCTTATTGGAAATACATGCTTCAACATATGTTTGACTGTAGTTTCTAGTAGGTCTGAACTGTATACCGTTTGAGCATTGATATCGCAATGCGTGTATTCGCAATAATTGCATCGCAGGTTTAGATTATTTATTAAAGATTAAAAGATAAAAATATAATTACTTTTTTAATTTTTATACAATGACGACCATGTTATTTTACATTCGACTGCTCAATTGATGTACTTGAATACTGTTAAACTCCCCAGAAAACCATAAAACACTGTTTGTTTATTTATTTGTTTTTGCTTGTAATTTTTCATAATTGATGCAGATGCACTACATAGCCAAAGACTTGATCGTCCCCAGTTAATCTAAATGAATTAAAATCTTTTCAAATCCTCTAGTGAAATTTTATTCATATTGCAAAATATATTGTGGCAAAACAAAATATAATATAAAATGTGTTTCCAATATCGTTCAGCCCTAGTTTCTAGGTAACATGAATTCTATGTGGCAATATGACGTCAACAACTTTTGTTCCTTTTCACACTAATGACATGGACATCAAAGAAAAAAAAGGTTTGCAGTTCTTTGCGCAACACCAAATAAATTCTACAATATACAAACTAACTTAGTGTTTATGATTTGTAATTAAACACATTTACATCACCTTTCTATCGCCAATTGGACAACTTTTCTAGTGTGGTCCGTTTTCTCGGTAGCTCACCTTGTATGGTGTTGTACTCGTGATGCAGAGAGTTTGGGTTAGAGTCCGGTGAAACACGGTTGTGGTTTACTTTTTTTCTTATGTTTGCTTTTTTAGGATTAGATTTAGGATTAGGGTTAGGATTAGGTCAGTGGTTTGCTGGTCTAGGTGATCTATACGACAAGCCCCAACTTTCCGTGGATGTTTACACGAAGGACATGTATCTGAAACAAAATGAGAAACGTATCCTTAGTAATGTATTTTAGATTCAGAAAAATGTAGATATTGCCCTCTAGTGGATTCGCAGGGCTCAACAACAAGGACTGCCCGATGGCCCGGGGTCAGTGTGAGAGATGCTCAGGACAGTAGACAGGATCATTACTGGCCCAATCAGGGCAGTGCTGCCTTGTCACTAAAGTTTAGTTGGCCTGCAACTATTTGTCAGTTGGTGCAAATACAGTCTTAGAATCAAGAAACAGTTTGTGCTTTTACACCTTTAAATGCTACCTTCTCTGTGATGTCATAAACACCATATTGCTTTTCAGTTCCTCTCATCTGATTGGATGTTGTGAGGATGTAATTTTTTTTCGTAACCTGTTAACAACCAGTACAGCGAAGAGACGGCAACATGCCGATAACTTCAAATTATGAGGCTAAAAGAAAACATCTGTTTCTTACGTCTTGGAAGCAGACATTTAGATGTGGATACAACATGACAAAAAAAATGAAGTGATGTTTTGGCGTCAGCTTGGCAAGGCAGCCACCTTTTGTTAAATAATTTAGAACTGCAATAAAATACCTGAACATTTTCCATACTGCTCTTTTTGTGTGCATAACACTTTAAATTTAGCTCATACATTTATTAACAATTTTAAAATATTTAAATTCTAGATTCACAGAGGTTATTTTTGACACATTATTTAAAATATGTGGCTAAGAAATAGTTATTCACTTTTTTTTGGTGGGGCCAGTGAAAATTTTGACAGGGCAAAGAAAAAATCGAACCCACTGGCCAGTTAGGGTCAGTAGAAAAAAATCTTGCCGTTGAACCCAGAAACGTTCAACAAAAATACCCAGAGCAATGTATTTAATGTTTTGCAAAAGTTTAGGCTGATGCACATTTCCAACAAGCCTGAGTTTAACAGGTGATATAAAACGTATATATAGAGTTGAAGTCAAAATTAGCACCACCCCCCCCCCCCCCCCCCCCCCCCCGTTTATTTGTTCCCTCAATTTCTGTTTAGCGGAAAGAAGATTTTTTCAACAAATTTCTAATCATAATAGTTTTAATAACTCATTTCTAATAACTGATTTATTTTATCTTTGCCATGATGACAGTAAATAATATTTGACTAGATATTTTTCAAGACACTTCTATACAGCTTAAAGTGACATTTAAAGGCTTAACTAGGTTAATTAAGTTTACAAGGCAGGTTAGGGTAATTAGCCAAGTTATTGTATAATAATGGTTTGTTCTGTAGACTATCAAAAAAAAAACTGCTTTTATTCTAGTCGAAAAAAACAAATAAGACTTTCTTCAGAAGAAAAAATATTATCAGACATACTGTGAAAATTTAGAAGAAAAAGAAAAAAAGAAAAAGAAATTAAAAGGGGGGCTAATAATTCTGACTTCAACTGTATATGTGATACATTCTTTTTAACCATCTTGTTACAGTTTTGTACCATATATGCCTTGACTATGATGTGATCAAGATTGTGTAAAAGTAAAATGCATGACTTGTTAGATATCTTTGCATAAATTATTTTGTAAATTAGTTTTCAACACATTCCATATGTTCAGATATAATATAAAATTAGAAAAAAATTCTTAGCCAAAAAGTTGACTTAGTTTTACATGACAGCCAATTTAAATTCAGAATGACTAAAAGGTGAAAGACAAAACTAAGGAGGCTATTATTAAATATTATTATAGATTTAAAGATCAAAATGCATGATAATGTTATTGTCATGCATTTAATGATAAACATTTAAATTAAAAACTCCAATCACTGAATTCTGGTGGCTGCTGAATGCACATTCTTGATAACTTTTTGGCTGACATCTGACTTGACGTAAGATACATTTGTAGTTAGAATTAGAAACTCCAAAAATTGACATGTCTCTTGGGAATCTCTTACCACACAGTTTATTTACCACTGTGGATGACTTGCTGTTACTGTATATTACGTTAACGTTATATAATGTATATTACTCTGACAATGCTGTGTTCTTGCAACCTGCGTCTATTCCTGGAGTGTCATGTATGTCAGCTATTCATAACATACAATCACCGGAAGACACTGATTGGAGTTTATAATTTAACAATGAAAAAATATATTTTTGTTACTATAACAAATCAATCTGCTTCCTAAGATATGGGTTAACCCCAGTGTATTGGTTAGTTTGCTGACAGATTAATGCACTTTTAGAGGCTTAAAAATAAAGCAGAGACAGAATAGAATTTTAAAATACTGCAGCTGTGTTTGTCTGAATGAAGAAAGTCATATACACAGAGGATGGCTTAAGTGTGAGTAAACTATAAGGTCGTTTTCATTTTTGGGTGAACAGTTATTTTAATGAGTAGATCATAATAGCAGTTTGTTTGACAGGAGAATCGAAGTACTTATGCACGACGTGTGGAGCATCTTTTCACCGTGCGTCTGGACTGAGCAAACACCTCAAGAAGCATCAACCCAAACCTGAGGTCCGCTCATTCCACTGTTCTCAGTGAGTGCTTTATCCCTCGACCCACACACACGGCTGCATGGGTGAACTCACCGATTAAACTTTTATTCACCTGTCTTCTAAGCATAATGGTTTGACACCTTTTGTTCTATCATTATAGCTGCGATAAGAGTTTCTTTGAAGCGAAAGACCTGCAGCAGCACATGAACAAGCACTTAGGCCTGAAGCCCTTCCAGTGCCAGGTCTGTGGGAAATGCTACAGCTGGAAAAAAGACTGGTACTCGCACGTCAAATCGCACAGTGTTGCAGAGCCATTCAGGTGAGAAAAAATGTATAATTTCTTTACACTTGTGTGTATATACATACAGTTAGGTCCATAAATATCGGGACATCGACACAATTCTACTATTTTTGGCTCTATACACCAACACAATGGATTTGATGAAACGAACAAGGTGTGCTTTAACTGCAGACTGTCAGCTTTAATTTGAATTAACATCCAAATCAGGTGAACGGTGTAGAAATTACAACAGTTTGCATATGTGCCTCCCACTTGTTAAGGGACCAAAAGTATTGGGAAAATTGGCCTGTCAGCTGTTCCATAGCCAGGTGTGTGTTATTCCCTCATTATCCCTATTACAATGAGCAGATAAAAGGTCCAGAGTTCATTTCAGGTGTGCTATTTGCATTTGGAATCTGTTGCTGTCAGCTCTCAAGAGCTGTCACTATCAGTGAAACAAGCCATCATTAGGCTGAAAAAACAAAACCAACCTATCAGAGAGATAGCAGAAACATTAGGCGTGGCCAAAACAACTGTATGGAACATTCTTAAAAAGAAAGAACGCACCAGTGAGCTCAGCAACACCAAAACATCCGGAAGACCACTGAAACATCTGTGGTGGACGACATGAAGAATTCTTTCCCTGGTGAAGAAAACATCCTTCACAACAGTTGGCCAGATCAAGAACACTCTCCAGGAGGAAGGTGTAGGTGTGTCAAAGTCAACAATCAAGAGAAGACTTCACCAGAGTGAATACAGCGGGTTCACCACAAGGTGTAAACCATTGTTGACCCTCAAAAAAAGGAAGGCCTGATTAGAGTTCTAAAAAAACTCTTCACAGTTCTGGAACAACATAGTATGGAAAGATGGAATCAAGAAAACTTGTGCCAGAGTGATGGGAAGAGAAGAGTATGGAGAAGGAAAGGAACTGCTCATGATCCTAATCAGTGAAGCATGGTGGTGGTAGTGTCATGGCGTGGGCATGTATGGCTGCCAGTGAAACAGGTTCTCTTGTATTTATCGATGATGTGCCTGCTGACAAAAGCAGCAGGCTGAATTCTGAAGTGTTTCAGGCAATATTGTCTGCTCATATTAAGCCAAATGCTTCAGAGCTCTTTGGACGGCACTTCACAGAGCAGATGGACAATGACCCAAAGCATATTGCAAAAGCAACCAAAGAGTTTTTGCAGGGAAGTGTAATGTTATGCAATGGCTAAGTCAATCACCTGACCTGAATCCGATTGAGCTTGCATTTCACATGCTGAAGATAAAACTGAAGGGAAAATGCCCCAAGAACAAGCAGGAACTGAAGACAGTTGCAGTAGAGGCCTGGCAGAGCATCATCAGGAATGAAACCCAGCGTTTGGTGTTGTCTATGCGTTCCAGACTTCAGGCTGTAATTGACTGCAAAGGATTTGCAGCCAAGTATTAAAATGTGAAAGTTTGATTTATGATTATTATTCTGTTCCATTTATTTTGACCCTTAAAAAGTGGGAGGCACGTATGCAAACTGTTGTAATTCCTACACCGTTCACCTGATTTGGATGTAAATACCCTAAAATTAAAACTGATAGTCTGCAGTTAAAGCACACATTGTTAGTTTTGTTTCAAATCCATTGTGTTGGTGTATAGACCCAAAAATGTTAGAATTGTGTCGATGTCCCATTATTAAGGGACCTAACTGTGCGTATACAGGGAGTGCAGATTTATTAGGCAAGTTGTATTTTTGAGGATTAATTTTATTATTGAACAACAACCATGTTCTCAATGAACCCAAAAAACTCATTAATATCAAAGCTGAATATTTTTGGAAGTAGTTTTTAGTTTGTTTTTAGTTTTAGCTATTTTAGGAGGATATCTGTGTGTGCAGGTGACTATTACTGTGCATAATTATTTATTTTCACCAGTGAAACCAATATAACATCTCAACATTCACAAATATACATTTCTGACATTCAAAAACAAAACAAAAACAAATCAGTGACCAATATAGGCGGTTCATTCCGCTGTGGCGACCCCGCAAGGGACAAAGCTGACAAGAAAATGAATGAATGAATGAATGACCAATATAGCCACCTTTCTTTGCAAGGACACTCAAAAGCCTGCCATCCATGGATTCTGTCACTGTTTTGATCTGTTCACCATCAACATTGCGTGCAGCAGCAACCACAGCCTCCCAGAAACTGTTCAGAGAGGTGTACTGTTTTCCCTCCTTGTAAATCTCACATTTGATGATGGACCACAGGTTCTCTATGGGGTTCAGATCAGGTGAACAAGGAGGTCATGTCATTAGTTTTTCTTCTTTTAGACCCTTTCTTGCCAGCCACGCTGTGGAGTACTTAGAAGCGTGTGATGGAGCATTGTCCTGCATGAAAATCATGTTTCTCTTGAAGGATGCAGACTTCTTCCTGCACCACTGCTTGAAGAAGGTGTCTTCCAGAAGCTGGCAGTAGGACTGGGAGTTGAGCTTAACTCCATCCTCAACCCGAAAAGGCCCCACAAGCTCATGTTTGATGATACCAGCCCAAACCAGCACTCCACCTCCACCTTGCTGGCGTCTGAGTCGGACTGGAGCTCTCTGCCCTTTACCGATCCAGCCACGGGCCCATCAAGACTCACTGTTATTTTCATCAGTCCATAAAACCTTAATAAAATCAGTCTTGAGATATTTCTTGGCCCAGTCTTGACGTTTCAGCTTGTGTCTTGTTCAGTGGTGGTGGTTTTTCAGCCTTTCTTACCTTGGCCGTGTCTCTGAGTATTGCACACCTTGTGCTTTTGGGCACTCCAGTGATGTTGCAGCTCTGAAATATGGCAAAACTGGTGGCAAGTGGCATCTTGGCAGCTGCAGGCTTGACTTTTCTCAGTTCATGGGCAGTTATTTTGCGCCTTGGTTTTTCCACACGCTACTTGCGACCCTGTTGACTATTTTGAATGAAACGCTTGATTGTTCGATGATCATGCTTCAGAAGCTTGGTAATTTTAAGAGTGCTGCATCCCTCTGCAAGATATCTCACTATTTTTGACTTTTCATAGCCTGTCAAGTCCTTCTTTTGACCCATTTTGCCAAAGGAAAGGTAGTTGCCTAATAATTATGCACACCTGATATAGGGTGTTGATGTCATTAGATCACACCTCTTCTCATTACAGATATGCACATCACCTAATATGCTTAATTGGCAGTAGGCTTTCGAGCCTATACAGCTTGGAGTAAGACAACATGCATAAAGAGGATGATGTGGTCAAAATACTCATTTGCCTAATAATTCTGCACTCCCTGTATGTGTATGTGTATACACATATATAAAAGAAAAAATTAAGAAAAAAAGGGCATATATTTTTTCGCAATCTTTCTGTTTTATGTAAGCTCTAGACTCACTTTTTCGAGGTTAGACTGTGAACTGTATGGTGTGTTTTGTCCTCTTGACAGGTGTAATGTGTGTGGGAAGGAGTTCTTTGAGAAGGCCCTGTTCAGACGGCATGTCAAGAAAGCCACACATGGAAAGAAGGGCAGAGTGAAGCAGAACTTGGAGAGAGAGTGTGAACACTGTGGGAGGAAGTTCACACAGCTCAGAGAGTACCGCCGCCACATGAATAATCACCAGGGTGAGTGGGGGATCAAGCATAATCAGATACTGTAGAGGAGGAAAAAACATACAAAGCAAAACTGGAAAATATAAAGGCTTTCTGTAGGTGTTAATTCACGCTTTTACAGATGAAGGTCTGGAAAGGTCTAAAATCAGAGCAGAAAGACTGGATTCTTAAAAGCTCTTATGTTGAGATACTTTCATTTAAATTTAACACAAAGTCTTGTTTTCCGAGAAATTGAACAATAAGGAATTTATTCTTAAAACAATAATGACAATTGTCAATTGAGTTTTTGTTGTTGTTTTAATCATACTCTTGATCAGTTTTGATCAGTTTGTTATAAAACAAGAGTTTTTTTTATGTATTTTTGTTATGTTTTAATTGAAGAATATTTAGACATTTTTGCACTTGAAAACAATAGAAATATACAACACTTTATGCAGGGTTATCAGAACATACAGTAAAAGCATAATTTTTGGTGAGTGGGAACTCAACCATTCAGTCTGTTTTTAATAATGAAACTTTAAAGAAATATTTAGAGAGTATTTTAAAGTAATGTTCATTTAATTAATATATATATATAGGGATGTCCTGATCAGTTTTTTTTTTTTGCTTCCGAGTCATTTGATTTAGAGTATCTACCGAAACCCGATCCGATACTTCTTTAATAAAGAATAAAGAAGGGCGAAGAAACAGATCCAGGATGTTCCTTAATTTTTTATTTAATTTACCTTAGTTTAACATTTAACAACTCTGTTAACAAACAGAGCACTTCTGTGAGGTAGCTTGAATAATCAAGTAATAAATAACATCAATTCTTCACTTTTGGACTTTAGTGCAACAGTATACAAAAAAAAACTAATATAAAAACAAATAGCATCTTAACACCCGGCAGGCAATCCCAACTGTACATATCTCACAGTTTGCTATGGCAATGGTGTCGTCATTAACTTTATAATGCCTCCAGACTGCAGATATACTCGCACTTTCTGCTTTAAGCTGCTTCCATGTTCTACTTTGCTGACATTTGACCAATAGTGTCTCTGCAACAAAGTGATGTCATGCCACACGTGTTGCTGTTTCTGTGTGAAGTCAAAAAAGAGGTCTAACTCTGTGTTACTGCATAATTATAGATGTGTTAAAAAATTATGAGTATATATATATATATATATATATATATATATATATATATATATATATATATATATATATATATATATATATATATATATATATATATATACACACACACACACACACACACACACACACACACACACACACAATTGAAGTCAGAATTGTTAGCCCCCCTGAATTATTAGCCCCATGTTTATTTTTTTTCCCCAATTTCTGTTTAACGGAGAGCAGATTTTTTCAGCACATTTCTAAACATAATAGTTTTAATAACTCATTTCTAATAACTGATTTATTTTATCTTTGCCGTGATGACAGTAAATAATATTTGACTAGATATTTTTCAAGACACTTCTATAAAGCTTAAAGTGACATTTAAAGGCTTAACTAGGTTAATTAGCTTGACTAGGCAGGTTAGGGTAATTAGACAAGTTATTGTATAACGATGGTTTGTTCTGTAGACTATCGAAATATATATATAGGGGCTTGAAGGGGCTAATAATTTTGACCTTAAAATGTTTTTTAAAAAATATAAAACTGCTTTTATTCTAGCTAAAATAAAACTTTCTCCAGAAGAAAAAAAATTATCAGACATACTGTGAAAATTTCCTTGCTCTGTTAAACATAACTTGGGAAATTAAAAAAAAAAAGAAAAAAAACTCAAAGGGGGGCTATATATGCACGCACGCACGCACGCACACACGCACTCACACACACACATTAATGTTCAAGTTCTGATCAGGAGGTAACATCCGATTCCGATCGAGTCTGAAACCACGTGATCGGGCCTGATTTCCAATTACGTAATCGGATCTGGACATCCCTATATATATATATGCTAGGTTTTATTAATTACTTAATAAATACATGCAAATTTGTAATTAAGTTATTAAAAAAAATAATTTTTACTTCTGGTTTTAGATTATTTTCATTTAAAAATAATTAAGTGAAAATAAAAATAAATTGTTCTTGTTTGATTTGCATTGAAGTGAAAGATTTGTCTAATCTGCACATCTGCATTTTGGCTGTAGGTGGCGCTGCAAGTCTCTATTCAGACTTTTAAGTTAAGCTTTTAGTCATTATGAGTCACAGTTAGGCTTCAGTTATTTTCCTGCGGAGTTATTCAGTATAATTTATTGTCCTCAACATTTACAAGCATGTTTTTGCCAATTTCACAGTCAACTAACTATTAGTTTGGATGTCAGCCACTTAAAATGATATGAATAGCTCAGTAACACAGATGTTGTTATTGTTTTTTTTTTTCCTAAAGGAGTGAAGCCCTTTGAGTGTCTGACCTGTGGCGTAGCATGGGCTGATGCTCGTTCGCTGAAGCGCCATGTTCGCACTCACACAGGTGAGCGCCCCTACGTTTGCCCATTATGCCAGGAGGCTCACATAGACGCCAGAACCCTGCGCAAACACATAACCAAGTTTCACGGAGATCAACTGCCTGGCAAGATCATGTTGGAGAAGGACACTCTTCAGTTCCACAACCAAGGCACTCAGGTGGAGCACGCCGTCAGCATCTTGAGCTCCGAGCTTCCTCCTGAACTTCAGCCTCCACAGCCTCCAGCAACAGAGGAGATCGAGACCGTGCTCATCACCGAAGAGACAGTGGAGGCCGTGCAGGCCATGAACGATGGCGCCGCGGTCACCACTCTCTCCGATCAGAGCATCATGCAGGTGGTCAATTACGTCCTGGCACAGCAGGCCGCAGTTAAAGTGGAAGAGGCTCCAGAGATCATCCAGACCATGGAGGTGGAGGTGGCTCATGTGGCTGAGGTGGAATGAGACATTGCTTATTTGGTCTTATTTTGTGTCATAATGTAAAAAGTGCTCATTTATTTTTGTTGTAAAATGTAAATTAAAATAAGCTCAAAGGGTTTTTTCTGAAAACACCCTTGCTTCAGTGTGTTTGTCTGAGTGAATCAGTGCATGATGTGGATGTGTGACTTTTTTGCATTATAGTAAACTATAATGTGTACATAAACAGAATAATTTGCAGTGTAATACAGTAGCAATTAAGAATACAACAGATCGACAGTTTTTTGTAATTAGCTTACATTTTCTCATTCTCAAGGCTGCTTTTTTATTTTTTTGGTTATTTGTAACATACACATATAAGCTCTAACAGTCTTGGCAAAAGGGCCATAGGCTCTTTTCTGTGGTTTAATGCGGTGCCTCTCGGTCTCAGCTGAGTACTATGTATAGCTGCAGAAATGACAACCAAATAAAAAACTCCCTGTCTACAGGGATGCACCATGTGCTATATTTTTTCTCGTTTTGCATTTTATGTCTTGAAGTGTGAAATATATATCCATATACGCCTCTACCAGCATCCCAAGATATGAGTGAGCAGCCCTTATATAAATGTGCTATGATGGTTTTAATATAGTGCTAGCTGTTAGAAAGTATGTAGAATGTTGTATAATACGATTAAAGCTATTGGATTTTATTTATGGCAGTTAATGTAGTTTCTAAAAATGGTCTGGCTACATTTTTTCTAGCATACAAGAAATTATAGTAATCTCTTTAGCAGTCCATGATTTTAAGACATACATTTTTATATATTTAATAGCCCAAGCTCTACAGTAAAAAGCAATGTCGTTTTTTTTATCAGCTATTTCATTAAAGTATATAATAGTAATGTACTAGTATTAGCTGGAAAATGTATTTTACAGCAACTTTTTGATAACACTAAGTATCGATGTACGCATAATTGTGTATGAAAATAACGTTTTAGTATTAAGGCTATACAATTCCCTTATTAAATCAGGCAGTAACATTTAAATTTACAAAAGTGATTGTATGTATGTAGAAAGCATGTTAAATGCAATTAAAGTATTAGCTGGTTATTAAAATGGTATTGCTAACAATTGCAAAACTTTGTGGTTTGAAGGACAGTAGCAAAGTATACAGATTTTAATGAAAATTAAGTGTTTATTTTCTTTATATATACCATCAAATGATTCTAACTGGCTGACGTTTTTGTGTGTATATGCAGTTGAATTCAGATTTATAGCCCCACTTTGAATTTTTTTTTCTTTTTTAAATATTTCCCAAATGATGTTTAACAGAGCAAGGAAATTTTCACAGTATGTCTGATAATGTTTTTTTCTTCTGGAGAAAGTCTTATTTGTTTTATTTCGGCTAGAATAAAATCAGTTTTTAATTTTTTTAATACATTTTAAGGTCAAAATTACTAACCCCTTTAAGCTATATATTTTTCCGATAGTCTACAGAACAAACCATCGTTATACAATAACTTGCCTAATTACCCTAACCTGCCTAGTTAACCTAATTAACCTAGTTAAGCCTTTAAATGTCACTTTAAGCTGTAAGTGTATTGATAATTATTTAGTAAAATATTATTTACTGTCATCATGGCAAAGATAAAAAAAATCAGTTATTAGAAATGAGCTATTAAAACTATTATGTTTAGAAACTTGTTTAAAAAACTGTATATATACACACATATACAGATACTTATATGTTTTATTTTATTAGGACAATAACTTTAATTAGGCTTATCTGTCAAAATAGCATTATTTCAACTTTTGTATAGCCCATTCATTTTAAATGTTTAAATGATTGCCCTCCTGCCTGCCTCTTCCTATGAAATCCACTTAATCACCAAAGCCTTATGAATGTTCACTGCATGCCTCCTCATATAGTCAGGGTATGTGCGGCTTGTGGTGTCTCGTGCTCATCCAGTGTATGTGAGCGCAGATGTTGCTCATCGCGCGTGAGGTGCGGCGCCTGAGGAGCATCACACACTCTTCATCATCCGCTCTCCCAATGGCGAGAAACACCCTGGCTTGGTAAAGGACACTGCTCACTCTGTTTCATGTTTTACATAATTTAAATATCCTTCACTGTGCTTTAAAGCTGTATTTGTGGTAGGTTAGTGCTGTGAAATGTGGTGTTTCGATCATGGCACGGGGTCTGATACCGTGGATCTGGCTGAAGCGACCCGTCTATATCCAGGTAAGACGTCAAATATGCATCGTACGTAATTTGTTTATAAACCGCACCGAGCGTTCGGCTTTAATGTCAGTCTGTGTACTTGGAATAATTGGTTTGTGAGATTTGAATGGATGAAGCGGGGATGCTGTCATCCCGTTTGGACCCAGAAGTTTCTGAAGGATTCATATCTAAAGCTTCACTCATCCAACAAGCTTTATTACAGCGACTGAATACATCCAGTGACACATCCGCGAGTCTTTTCATCCGTGTTTGCGAACATTAGCTATACGCCGGCCTCATTAAAAAAATCTTGTTAAATTACCGAAATTACGGTTTTCGCAACTGAAAAAAACCCTCAACCGGAGCATCTGAAGCTGATGCTGCTGCGTTTTATCAATCGGCGGGTCTCTCGTTGCTGTAGCAACACTGCTGCTGTGTATATATAACATTTGATAGTCCTGCTGAAAACATTTCCCTTACCTGTCAAACATGTAATGCACAATATAAAGCGTCAATTCCCAAACTTACCGGGGCGCTGTGTTTGTGTGCATCGAAGATGTATGACCTCCTTTTATACATCAAAACAGTAGGCAACAGAGTATCGTCAAGCTCATAAACTATATTTATCAAAGTTTTGAGGCACCACTTCAAAACGTTTAATTCAGGTGTCCCAATCACTTGTATGTTCACTGGTGTATAGAATCAAGCACCTATGCAGACTGCTTCTGCTAACACTTGTGAAAGAATGAGTCGCTTTCTGGAGCTCAGTAAACTCAAGCACCGTGTTGTACCTGTGCAATGTGCATTTGTGAAATTTGAACTGAATACAAAACTGAATATTCCCTGGTCAATTGTTATTATTACAAAGTGGAAGCAATTGGGAACAACAGCTACTTTGGCCATGATGTGTAGGTCATGTAAAGTCACAGAGTGCAGCACATGCTGAGGTGCACTGTGCTTCGATGTGTTTCCATGGCCAACTGCTGCAGCCAAGCCTTACATCACCAAGTGCAATGCAAAGTGTCGGATGCAGTGGTGTAAAGCACACTGCCAGAAAAGTGGAGACGTGTTCTCTGTTATGCTTCTCTGTCTGGCAATCTGGTGTATGAGTCTGTGTTTGGAGATTAACATGAGAAAGGCTACTTGCCTGCATTGTGCCAAGTGTAAAGTTTGGCGGAGGGGGATGTAACCCCGCCGGTCCTACACCACCCAACCCGCCTCGAGCTGGGATCGAACTGGGGACTTCCTGCATGGAAGTCGGTTGCTCTAACAAGGAGGCTAAAGACCTTGGCCTGTAGTGTCTGTTGCTACACTAGCTGGTCTTCGTTACATATGGTTGTTTTTCAGAGGTTGTGCTTGGCCCATTAGTTCCACTAAAATGGTACATACCTAGATATTTTGGACAATTTCATGCCCCCATTTTTTGTGGAAACTGTTTGGAGATGGCCCTTTCCATTTCCAAGATTAATCAAGGTCCATAAAGACATGAATGAGTTTGTGATGGAGGAACTTGATTGGCCTGCATAGAGTCCTGACCTCACTCACTCACTTTCCTTTAGATCTATTTCCTGCTTCATGGGTCGCCACAGACAAATGAACTGCCACCTACTCTTGCATAGGTTTTTGCCCTTTCTGCTGAATTCCAGCACTGAGAGTACAACCTCCAGTGCTGGGAAACACCCCCACACTCTGCCAATTTGACCTCAACCTGATAGAACCTTTTTTAGATAAATTAAAGTGGAGACTCCAAGCCAGGTCTTCTTGTCTAGCATCAGTGTCTAACATCAAAAATGAGCTTTTAGAAGAATGGTCAAAAATTCCCATAAACACACTTCTAAAACTTGTGGAATGTCTTCCCAGAAGCTGTTATAGCTACAAAGGGTGGACCAACAACATATTAAACCCTAACGCTCCATTCACACAGGGCTTCAGCGTCAACCCTTGACAGAGGGTGTATGTGAAGTTGGGGCTGACGCGATCGTCATAGCAGCGTCAGCCAATTAAATTAGTCAGCAATCGACTACTGTCTGAGCTATTTGCATACAGGGATCTGATTGGCTGACGCTTCTGTCGGCACTTGAAAAGTTGAGAAAGTCCCAACTTCTGCAGCGAGCAACGCCACTGAAGAGGCGCCAACGGTTTGGCAGTTCGGCAACGCCTGCATTCAAAGTGAATAGGAAGCGTTGAAGCTGACACGCCGTGTGAATGGGGCGGAAGGGTGTCATTAAAGTTTATGTACATTTAAAGGTAGCGTAAAATGTCCTAAACTTTTTGCAATATGTATTTAACTAAAGAGAATAATAAACCTAGTTAGGTTACTTTTTTTTTTCAGCGACATTTACCTGTAATTGCCCAAAATTAAGCTTCTGCAACAGTGTGCTAATGATTAGATTTTATATTTTTGTATTTATATTTTAAAATGCAAGCATTTTTACAAGTGGATGTAAAAAAAAAAAACAAAATGACAAAAATATTTTGTCTCCTTATAATCATTTTTGAATTAGCTGGATCATGCTAAATTCTTATTTGACATAAAAAGGACCTCAAACTTATTAGTTTGAATCACAGAATGTTACTGATGTTTAATTTGCAGCTGTTTTTCAGAACAGGTGTCAGATAATAGATGGTCCTTAAATCTTAGCTCACACTCTTTCACAATAAAGCAGCTTCTTTATTTGATTATTCATCTCAGTCACACTGATCAGCGCTGTCAGACTGCTGAGGGTGTCACAGACTCAATTTGACAATTTCTTTGTAATGTTTTTAGCCACTATCAGTGTGAATAATTGATCATTCTCTCAGATGGTGTTCTGTGTTGTCTGAGTAATATATATTTTCATCTGTGGAAATGCTTATGCTTAAATCACAGGTGAAGGCTGTGGTGGATCATCTGAAAATGTGCTTAGTTGTTTTCCTTTCCTCAAAATGAAGGAAATGGCATCAGTGTTGTAGTGTGAGGGATGAGCGGTTCAGACTAGGATGGCAACCCTCCTTTAAGCATTTTGTTTATCTTCTGAAGACTGTAATCCTGTGTGCTTTCAGCAGCTTACGGAGTCTTCTCCAGTGCTGACTGTCCTCACACACAGAGTCAAGCTTACTGGCTTACAGGAGCACAGGAGAGAGTGAACATGTGAGATACGTGCTGTTCTGTGGGCCAAATGAACCTCAGAGGCTGATATTCACATGCTTTGCATTGGAACACTATTTTAGTTAGAGGCAATGACAACAACTGCCTGTGAATAAGACTTTATTTTGTTTTTCATTATGAATATTTTTGGGGAATTTCAGCCCAAAGGGAAGTTAAGGGAAGTTAAACCCTGATGCTTTCTGGGCAGATTTCATTTATTATATGAAATCTGTTTATTTGCCTGAAGGATCTGCTGTGGTACTTTGACTTCTGTATCTGCTTTCTCCTCTAAATGGATAAACTCTGAATAGGCTGCTTTATTTCATCTACATAAAGCATTCTATTTAGAGGTCATGCGCTCAGAGAATTTATTATAAAATAACAGCTTTAAGCTCTCAAACATTGTATTGAAATAATTAGGAGAGCGTGCTTCATAAAATTCACAAGGTTAGCACAATTAAATTCCTCAGGACACAATAGTTGTTGTTCAGGAGGTGAGTTTCTCACATATTTTATACACAGCGTTATCTCAAAGCTGCACCAATAGCTAACAGAATAAAAAATATATATGATCACAAATTTGCAGCTCTGCTGTTTATTAGTGTTCTCAAATGAACAGAAATGGCAGTTAGGTACACACACCTGAAATCTGACTGGAAAAGATTTTCAGTATTTTGCACTTTAACGCAAAAAGAATAAATTCATAATTAATTAGAGAAAATATTTGTTTTTATTGGTTTGTTTGTCTAAATTAGCAATTCCCAAACTAGGGCCCGCGGGCCAAAGTTGGCCCATTGTAACCTTTGATTCGGCCCACCATCCCATTTGAGAAGAGAGTGAGAAGGATGGAGGGGGTTGGGGCAAATGCCTTTAAAACAGATCATCATTTCTAATTTGATGTAACCTTTTTCTGTTTGTTTGTTTTATTGGTGAGCTACAAAAAAAAGTTTCACTTAAATGTTGTTAATGAATCAGATTTTAAAAAATCTACAGTAAATAATGTCACTCGATGAATAGAGGACTGTACAGGATACATTGTTGAGTAAATCAAGGCAAAAACTAGTGTAACTCCATTCTGTTATAAATGAGATTATTTTTGTTTTTATTGTAGTAAGTTCATTTAAATATATATATATATATATATATATATATATATATATATATATATATATATATATATATATATATATATATATATATTTTTTTTTTTTTTTTTTTTTTTTAAATGATGCTGTATTGGTCCATATAAAGCAGGGGTGTCCAAACTCAGTCCTGGAGGGCCGGTGTCCTGCTGAGTTTAGCTCCAACTTGCCTCAACACACCTGCCAGGAAGTTTCTAGTATATCTAGTAAGAGCTTGATTAGCTGGTTCAGGTGTGTTTGATTAGGGTTGGAGCTAAACTCTCCAGGACACCGGCCCTCCAGGACCGAGTTTGGTCATCCCTGATATAAAGCATTGTTTTCTAGTTATTTTTTAAATATGATTAAATAAATGAGGAAATTACTAATGGCAACTATATTTAGCTTCAGCCCACTATAGCCTCAATCAAGTTTGGTTTTTGGCCCTTCATTAGAAAAAGTTTGGGCACCCCTGGTCTAAATGATAACCTTTGAACAAATCAATAAGAATTAACACCCTGGTATAATACAGTTTTAATGCGTTTCTAACATCAAAAGTTCCCAGTGCTGTTTAACATATTGTATATTTGCATAATTACAACCTAATCTGTGCGATTTATTTCTTTTTTTAATCATGCCAATCCATAGTTTGTGTTTTTGCGAGCAACATTGATTCATATACACGTGCCAGTGCTAATGTTATAACAAATTAATGTTTGTTTTATTTGTCAAAACTACATAAAACTAATGTATCTTAGAATATTAGGATAATATTTTGAATAATAGTTTAAATACCTTTCCTGTTCTCAAACACTCTTTTAAATAATAGACGTAGATGTCAAAAGCTCTTCTGTGACATGTTGTTCTTGGGTTTTTAAGATTTGAAACTATAACACTGCGAGTATCAGTCATGAGGGAAAGAGGGCATTCAGTAGAGAAGACTCCATAGGGAACCTTAAGACAACAAGTCCAGACAAACTTTCAGTTTTTAAAGATAAGCAGGAAAGTAATATGAGTGGCCCAATACAAAATGACACATGGTTATACCCCTATGCATTGTAGAGTTCCCAGTCTCTGGTCCCAATGGGCTGAACATTTCTTCAGTCAATTCTCACCCTGCAAAGGTTTTATTACAATGCTCATATGGCAGTGTGTAACAAGTATCATCTGTTCTGGTGTTAGAGTCCATATATACTGCACTGCACTTTAATCCAATGCAAGTAGTGATTTTGAAAAAAAAAAAATAGTTGTATCAAGCCACACTGCCTGACTCAATGTGACTGAAAATCCATACACTGCTCTTTCATCCAAAGCATTCAGTGCTATATCTAGATATGATTCGATGAAACAAGATCTTGGAGATTTTCTTAATAAAGAGTGGCTCTAAGATCTTAGTGCATCAGAAAGATCTTAAAATTCCACAGCCTTCAGAGTGCCTACTTAGTTTTGGGCGCAGTTATTTATTGCCTGCTTTGTTTACGAGGCTTCTGTCTAGTTTAACCTATATACTGTATACAGTACAAAATAAAGTAATATATATATACACGCTGTTTTTCTTCAGTGTGAAGCTTGGTGCTCATTTCTGCCATATTTTAGTCCTGTTTAAGGATCTGTCACAGTCAGGCAACCGTGCTCCTCCATTTTGTTCCCATGAGAATAAAAAAACCAGGTCTCCTATTTACTATGAGTGTCAGGCTGACCCTCTTTGCTTCCAGTGCAGCCCAGAGGAACTGTGTCACAAATTAAAGGAGGTTATATGGTAGGACACATTTAAATATATCATATATATATATATATTATGGAAACAACAGGATGGCAGTTGATGCATAATGTATTATAATAGGGTCTCAACAAGAATTCTTGATGATTTTAGACACATTACAATTTTAAATACTTTTAAATACGTTGTATAGGATGCTATAAAATAAAAAAATTATCAACAGAAAGTATTACATTTAGTTTCAAGTAAAAAGCACCTCATTTCAATTGAAATGTATAGTCTTTTTATTCGTAAAGATGTTAGGTGACCACACTCTTCTTTTATTGAATATAAAGTAACTGTTTAATAAAATAGTTTTGGTTAAATTTACCCAAATATATTGTCTAAAATCACTGAGAAATGGATAAAAACATTCACTTACAAAAAGGGTGTACTGTTATACAGTGCATCTGGAAAGTATTCATAGTGCTTCACTTTTTCCACATTTTTTATGTTACAGCCTTAGTCCAAAATGGATTCAATTCATTTATATCCTCTAAATTCTACACACAATACCCCATAATGACAATATGAAAAAAGATTTTTTGAAATTGTTGCAAATTTATTAAAAATAAAAAACCTGAAAAATCACATGTACATAAGTATTCACAACCTTTTTTCTGCTGCTCTCAAAGTTTAAATGAGCACAGTGGCCTCCATCATTCATAAGTGGAAAATGTTTGGAGCCACCAGGACTCTACCTAGAGTTGGCCGGCCATGTAAGCTGAGTGATCGGGGGAGAAGGGCCTTAGGCCCCGTTTACACTAATGCGTTTTCGTTTTGAAACGGCATTTTAGATAAAAAACGATCCGCGTCCATACTAGCGTTTCATCTAGCGTTTCTAAACATATCTTCGTCCACACAACTCCACCAAAAACGTATATCACGTGACCATTCGCGCTCTCTGGGCATGCGTGTTCAAGTATAAACAGAAAGCATGTGTTTTGCTTGGCATTTGGTTATTGTTAGTCAACAAACGCTGGTTGAACGATGAACGCGAGCGATTAGCGAGTGCTCGAACAATAGCTTGCCTCTTGCGAATATATGCAGCTGCTGTAGTAAAAAAGGCAGAGTTTAACTGCACAATGGCGCCTAAAACGGACAATAGTGCAAACAACGCTCCCATTTCTGTGTCCATGTTGTTGTTTACAGTGAAGGCTGGTCTGCCGTCTTCCGGTAGCGTTATAGTCACGTGATAGGGGCTTGACGAATAAGGGAAGGATACGCAATGACCCAAAAGCCCCAATCAGGTAGCGAATCTCAGCAGCCACGCCTCTGTTTTTAGATGTCTCTATTTTCCCCCATCCACACTGAGACGGAGCAGCAGCGTTTTAGAATGAAAACAACCTCTCCAGCGTTTTTTCAAAACGCTCCGTTTTTGGGGCTTGAAAACTCCGGCGTAGTGTGGACGGATGGCGTAACTGTAGCAAAACTGATGCGTTTTAAAACGAAAACCCATTAGTGTAAACAGGGCCTTAGTCAGGGAGGTGATGAATACCCGATGGTCACTCGATCTGCACTCCAGCGTTCTTCTGTGGAGAGAGGAGAACCTTACAGAAGGACAACCATCTGTGCAGCAATCCACCAATCAGGCCTGTATGGTAGAGTGGCCAGACAGAGCCACTCCCCACCTGGAATTTACCAAAAGGCATCTGAAGGACTCTCAGACCATAAGAAACAAAATTCTCTGGTCTGATAAGACTAAAATTGAAAATGGGATAGATGAATGCAGCAATGTACAGAGACATCCTGAATGAAAACCTGCTTTAGAGTGCTCTTGACCTCAGACTGGGGCGACGGTTCATCTTCCAGCAGGACAATGACCCAAAGCACACTGCAAAAATATAATTGGAGTGGCTTCACAATAACTCGCTGAATGTCCTTGAGTGGCCCAGCCAGAGCCCATACCTAAATCCTATTCAACATCTCTGGAGAGATCTGAAAGTGGCTGTACACAGTCTCTTCCCATCCAACCTGATAGAGCTTGAGAGGTACTGCAAAGAGGAATGGGCAAAAATTTCCAAAGACAGGTGTGCCAAGCTTGTGGCATCATATTCAAAAAGACTTGAGGCTGTAATTGCTGCCTAAGGTGCATCAACAATGTATTGAGCAAAGGCTGTGAACACTTATGTACATGTGATTTATCAGGTTTTTATAGGTGTGTAGAACTTTGAGGAAATAAATTAATTTAAGGCATTTTGGAATAAGGCTGTAACAAAAAAAATGTGGAAAAAAGAAAATGAATATTTTTCAGATGCACTGTATGCTTATACTGTATGTATACAGAATTTTATACCAAAAAAAGTGTAAGATATATTTACATAAGTCATCTATTTTCTATATTTGACATCTATATATTGAATGTGAAATGAATGTGTGTATTTCAGTTGTAAACGAAACAGGATTTTAAAAATTAATGACAAATGATCTTATTCATTATATGGAAAAAACAACATAAGCAAAAGTGACGCAAGTGTTTCCATCTCATAAAAGAGCAGCTGCTCTGAAATGACAGCTTGTGAAGCAGTGAACAAGATGTTGCTATGTCTAGATCATTTGTTGTTGAGTCACATAGGAGCAACCAATCATCATTCCGCATTTATCATGTGAATCTGTGTCTGTGTATCGGCCTCAATCATTGCAGCCCTCCTGAGCTCCAGCGGTGAGCTTGATGTAAACATTTTGGACTGTTGCAGTGTTGAGTCAGTGTGTGGATGAATGTGTCCCATGGGGCGAGAGGAGTGAGAGGAGCGGGATGGGGTGCCTGATTGCTGGTTGTTCTCCTAGAGATGAGTCAAATGAGACCTGCAGTGCCTGTGTGACATCTGCTTCCATCAGAGCAGAGCCGCTTGGGAACTCATCACACTTATAATGCACCAGAGAAGCTTTTTCTTGTTCTGTTTCTTTTAGTGAAAGAATAAGCTTGTAAATGCTTTTATGTCATTGAAGCCATTAAATCCGACTTGTTTTTGTGGGACAAGGGTCTTCATGAAAGTATTTTTTCCCTTAGTATTTTGATATTCTTTTTTTAATCCCTATATTATGTTGTGGGTCAGAAATACTTAAGCGTGGAGATCGGATGAATAATTTTTTAGGGTCATGAACATGCATGTGATGTTGTGGAATGTGAATATCATTTTCTGAAAAATGTATTATTAGGTCAGAAGGTCAGTTTAATATGATTTGTATTTTATGACAGCTTTTTAACAAGCCTCTGAGGGTATTTACTTACTTTTACATTGATGCATTTAATCTGTGGAAAATACAGTGTTTCAAATACTTAAAATACCTAATTTGGTGTGATTTATGAGCTCAGTGTGATTCGTTTCAGTCAGTGTCAGTCGTTTCAAAAATGTACTTGTATTCTTGCTATGCAATGTACACACACATATATATAAAAATGTAAATATTGGTTGTAATATCATCATCAATTACATGAAAAACCATATGCTCTTAAAGGTGGAGTAGGTGATTGCACTGTAAAAATTTTTTTTTTTACTTTTATTTTAATAAACGTAAAATAACGGTCGTTAAATTACGGATGTTTACTGTAAAATAACGATCGTTAAATTACAGATGTTTACCGTAAAATAACGGAGGTTAAATGACAGAAATTTTCTTAAATTAAAATTTTGGAAAATTTCTGTAATTTATCGTCTGTTATTTTACGGTAAATGTCTGTAATTTAACGGCCGTTATTTTACATGTTTTTCTGGCACCCCAACTACCGGGAAAAAAACCGTAAAAATAACAGATTTTTTTTATAGTGTGCCTATCCATTATTATATCTTTGAAACACAATTAACTACAATACTACAATTGAAATGAAAATCGGTATTATATCTAACATGTTTTCAGTTGTGTAGTTAGCAAGCAAAACATGTCATAATGTGCAATATTTCATGCATGCAAAGATCGCTAGTCTCACTCTGTCATGCGCGTTGTCCTAAAGCGACTACTGTATGCTTAGTGCTTGGCCGGCGGGGTGCAGGAATTACACGTATTACTAAGCCATACTTACATGCTATTTTAGATGGAATATTCAGAGTAGCATGGAAAACAATGTAGGGAGCACAGGTTGTCATTGTTCAAAGATGAACCAATGTGAATATAAAACCAACTTTACCTCAGTAAAGCAGGCAAGGCGGAGTAGTGCTTTTTACTGATGTTTTGTTGTTAAACTAAATAAAAATCTACATTATTGATGCTGTAAAAGGTCCCTTATGAAACTGAAAATAGTCACAACAATCTTTCCCCGGAAGATTTCAGTGACTGAACAACACTTCTGTGCATATAACCCATTCAACAACAAACAACAAAATCTACATAAGTTTTGCTTTACTAAAATACTTTTAAAACATTAACATTACCTGTCTAAAAGAAATACTTCAGCCATGGTGTCATCCTTCCTCCAGCGTGAAAAAGTAACTCCAATATTGATTCAGGATTTTGAAGTTTTGATTCAGCATTTGTTTTTACCAGTCACTCTCTCTCTCTCTCGTGTGTATGTGAACGTGCGTGCACGCACAAACGGCGGATCTGCGTGAACGGCTGCGCAGTTCTACATATCTACATTTGTTGACAGACAGTTTGGGCTATACTTGGATGAACATTTTTTATTCTTATGCCTTACCCAGAATATAAAAATATATATAAATACATTTAGATCATTTACTTTAATCATTACTATTGGAATGTAAAGAGACTTTCAACCAGCACAACAAAAAATGTTTCTGAAGACAATCACCTACTGCACCTTTAAGTAAGTCTTGTAATTATAATTCACTAATTTATTTTTGTTTCCAGTGTGATTTGTAATCACACAGTGTGATCAGTCTGAGGTTCAACAATTCGTTTAGCGTCAGTCTGATCATCAACATAAAAACTGTACATAGAATTCAAACTTAAGAATGAATATATTCAATCTACTTTTTAATTAATTATATAAAAAAATGTTAGAATTAAGTCTAGGGATGGAAAACATGATAGAAGACCAGTTTAACTCAATATAATGGTTTGTAAGTATATATCCACCACATTTAGTGCCACGTTTTTAATATATCCAGCTAATAACAAACAAATGACCTGACTTAAATGCTAAAATATTAGCTGAGAACACGATCCTCAGATTAGTGTGCATCATCAGTCTTATTGACACATTAGGTTTTATCAGAAATATGTTCAAGGCACCGCATTATTTGACTGGTGTTTTCACCGTGGTGAAGTCAAGCTCCTGTCTCTGTCTGTGTCACTTTTCCTTGCTCTTTTTTTTATTGCTTTCTCCATCTATCCATTGCTCATTGGTCTAAAGGGGTGGGGGGCATTAGAGAGAAGCAGCAAGAAATCGCTTTATGATCATGAATTATGGATGAGCAGAGAGCAAGCTATGAAAACAAGTGTCAGTGCAAAAATTCTCCCCCACTTGATCCGCTTCTTCCATCCTATCATCTCTCACCGAGCCACTGAGGGGTTTGAGGATTAAAAGCTAAAAACATGCTCCATATTCCTGTTATGCATGCCACTTTCTTTTTTTTTTTTGCAGAGTACCTGAAGTAGAAGGCTTTTAATGCTTATGCTTGAAGCTGTGGGCAATGGGAGGTTGATTACATAGTAAGGTTCTGAGGACATATCAAGCTGTGCGTCCCTCCGCAGCTCGTCTCATACTGTCAAACCAAACAAGCTGTCACAGCCCAAGGGGACACAGTAATCTTTTACGTTCACATTTACCTTTACCCCTTTGGCAGATTTAATCTCCAGTCATGTTCTGGAAGCCAAATGTTGTATTGTATAGTCAAAGAATTCAGGAAAAACAAATAGTAGATCCATTATGATGTCTTGGAAACCTATAAAGTTGAAGGCAAAATTATTAGTCAATTAGAAAACTATTATTATTAAATTATTAGTGAATATTTGATTCTTTTTCAAAATGTTCCCAAGTGCTGTTTAAAGGAGAGAAGATTTTTTATTTTCAAAATAATAGTTTAATAACTAATTTCCAATGACCACCACTGCCATGATGACAGTATGTAATATTTTACTGGCTATTTTGCCAGATGCTAGTATTTAGCTTAACGTATGAAAGGCTTAACTTAACTTGTTAATCATGTTATGTGTAGGTGCAAGTATAATTATGTTAAGTCATTGAACAACAGTGGTGTGTTCTTAAAAGAAGTAATTTCTTAATAGGGCAAATAATGGTGACATTCATTAATTCATTCATGCTCAGTGGTTAGCACTGTCGCCTCACCGCAAGAAGGTTGCTGGTTCGAGCCCCGACTGGGCCAGTTGGTGTTTCTATGTGGAGTTTGCATGTTCTCCCCTGTCCATGGGGTTTCCCCCACAGTTCAAAGACATGCAGTATAGGTTTTAGACAGAAATTGGATAAACTGAAAATTGGCCATAGTGTGTGTGTGTGTGTGTGTGTGTGTGAATGTGAGCATATATGGGTGTTTCCCAGTACTGGTTGCAGCTTGAAGGGCATCCGCTGCATAAAACATATGCTGGAATAGTTGGCGGTTCATTCTGCTATGGCGACCCCTGATAAATAAGAGACTAAGCCAAAGTAAAATTAATGAATTAATAATTAATTCATTAATTCTGGCTAAACTAAAAGAACTAAGACTTTCTCCAGAAGAAAATAATATAGGAAATACTGTGAAAATGCCCTGGCTCTGTTAAACATCACTTGGGAAATATTTGAAAAACAATTAAAATTTCACATGAGCACTAATAATTTTGCCTTCAGCTGTATACGGTAAGTTGTTTTAAAAGCCTATTCAGATATTATACGTCCTTTATTTTATTTTTTCCATTTTCTTCAAAACTCAAAAGTCTCACTCCAGTCTAAACAGATCATCTATTGTAAGCTGCAAGAATGGCTTGTAATTGTAATAACTTGGTGATGTCAGCTAGAAGAGGATTACTTTAATATATGACTATTTACATGTCAGGAATGCCAACTCAGAAACCTGGCTTTTACAGTCACAAAGATGAAAAAAGGAGGAGGGTAATGTGATTTTCTTTGGAAGTAAAATGAATATATTACATCATGTGATTTATATAGCATTTCTAATCATATGAGATTTAACTTTGAAATATATTTATGAATCATTATGAATACATTAAAAAAAATGTTTAGCAGTATTGAACAGTATAAGTATATTATTTGTGGTTGTGTTGTTATTATTAGGGATTCAAGCACGTAGTTCTGAAACCCTATTGTATTTGTTAGGATTTTTATTATTATTATTATTAGTAGTAGTATTATTATTATTCAGCCATAAATTCTGTCATTTTTGGCTGCCATTCGTAGACTGTTTGTTGTAGACTCAAAATATTTACATATTTGGAATCCGTGGCGCATAATAATAATAATATTAAATAATAATAATAATAATAATAATAATAATAGTAATAATGATAATTATTATTATTATTATAATTATAATTATTATTATTATTATGTGTGGCTGGTTGTGTGTATTTTGCCTGCACTTGCTGAAAGAAATTTTAAACTAAAAATTACATTTGCAATTTTGATTTGTGTAAATTGATACATGTATTTTATTTATATATATATATATATATATATATATATATATATATATATATATATATATATATATATATATATATATATATATATATATATATATATATATATATATATATAATATATAATATAATCAGGTTCCAAATATTCCCAATAGAAGAATAAATGTATGCAGTTTAAACTTTTTTTAAATTTGCATGCTTTGATTTTCTCGATGTAATGCAAATTTTTCAATAGACTGCAAAATAACATAAATAAATAAATAAATAAATAAATAAATAAATAAATAAATATGATAATAAAATCAAAATCAAACAAATGACATAAAATTAAGTAATATATAATTAAATGATCAATCAATCTTAAAAAATTCTTGACCTTATAAGAGCGGTTATGGCGTGATCTCCTGAAGCTGGCCATCAGCAGGTTGAATATACTCCAGCTTTGAGAACAGTAGTGGGTCCTTTAACATGGATACCACTTCACTTAACACTCACTCCCTTTGGCCTTGCCTTTAGAACCGTTTTGATTAAAACGTTAGATGAAAGCCTTTGAGGGTCATTGGGATATCACTGTTTCTGCCCACTTTTTCCACAGCCGCTGTTCTCCACTCACTCAGCCACTAATGAAAAGCAGACACAAAGCCTCAATCAATAACCTCTCATTACGTGCTTCAGCTCGGCTCTCCCTTCAGCGATGGGCCATGTTGTCCTGAGGATGAACATGCCACATTAGCAGAGCTGAAATGAATGTCTCTGTGCATTGACTGGAAAGGTCAGGTGTGGGTTTGTTTGTTGAATATTGCACTTGCGATTGAGCAGGGCTACATTGGTTACACAAGGATCGATCTGAGATACAATTGCAATGAGCATTACAGTATGTCTCAATGAGCCAAGCGACTAGAGTGCTTACCGGTTAAACAGACTTCGTTTGCATTCATGCTTGAGTGTGTTTAGAGGTGCAAACAGGCTTAATCTCTTGGGAGGGCAGCATAGAAAATGAACCGCATGTAAACACTCGTTTTTTCCATTTGAAAACACAGTGGCCTATTTCGGTCTAAGATGCAGACAGATATAAGTAAGCCATTAAAAGGATATTTCATGCGAGCATAAAAATTCTGACATGTGCTCTTTCTTATGTTGTTAGTTACCCTTTAACATATTTTCATATGTATAATATTTCATTCCACAGTCCAAAGACATGCGCTGAATTGAATAAAGTAAATTGCCCGTAGTGTATGTGAGTGTGTGCAAGAGTGTATGGGTGTTTCCCAGTGTTGGGTTGCGGTTGGAAGGGCATCTGCTGCGTAAAACATGTGCTAGATAAGTTCATTCCGGTTCATTTAAACTGTGGCGACCCCTAATTAATAAAGGGACTAAGCCAAAAAGAAAATGAATGAATGAATAAATATTTCATTCCAAATTCACATGGAACCAGTTTACAATTTGAAGTTAATGACACGTACAGTTTAAGACGAAATGTGATCCAGGTCATTCATTTTCTTTTCGGCCTTTATCAATCAGGGGTCACCACAGCGGAATGAACCGCCAACTTATCCAGCATATGTTTTACGCAGCAGATGCTCTTCTAGCCACAACCCAACACTGGGACCCATACACTCTTGTATTCACACACATACACTACGGCCAATTTAACTTATTCAAATTACATGTCTAGAGCATGTCTTTGGACTGTGGGGGAAACTGGAAAGTCTATAAGTGTCAATTTAAAAAAATTGAGATTTATACATCATCTGATGGCTGAATAAACAGGCTTTCATCTGATTTCAGCTATTTATCTGAGACCTAGCCATTTGAAATGTGGAATCTGATTTGGCTGGAATAGCACCTAACCCAACTGCTGGGTTATTTTTTAAAATTAAATTAACAGGACCAATTTTAAACCCAATGTTTGGGTTAGTCCATATTTTAAGCAAAAAACAGAAATGTGCGCACATCTAAAAAATCTTGAAGGCAGGTGCTCGATCAGAAATAAACACTGTAGCAAAAGATCAAAAAATCGGCAACACTGCCAATTTAGCTCTCAAAAAGTCTTTAATAGGCTAACACTCACACACAACGTTTCGACCTACATGGTCTTCATCAGGATGGTCGAAGACCTTTTTTCATCAGGATGAAGACCATGTAGGTCGAAACGTTGTGTGTGAGTGTTAGCCTATTAAAGACTTTTTGAGAGCTAAAGTGGCAGTGTTGCCGATTTTTTGATCTTTAGTCCATATTTTACCCAATTTGGGTTTAAGTGAAGTTTCATAAACTAATTTCGAGAGGAGCTTGTAATATAATTGAGCATGACTGGCTGCTCATCTGTAATCAGTAATAGTCCAATCAGAGTGATCCAAGCTTACAATAAATTGATAGTTTTTCCCTACTTCTCTATCTTCGTTTTGGAAGAATCCCCCCTTCCACCCCATCTCCTCCTTTTCCTCCCTTTTCTAAGGGGAGCTCTTGAGACCTACCTGATCTCGTATCTCCTTATATGCTTATTGACCGGGCGGGAGCTTTGGGCTCAATTATCTCCAAGCTCAGGGTTCTTTCCCGGGACAGCATGCCAAACCTGCTATAAACGCCAATCATATCTAAGTGGAAACTCTTGAAAAACCCATCATTTCTTAGAGGGTACAAAAACAATCAAAATCTGGGAAAAAAATTACCTTTAAAGTTGTTGACATTATGTGCTAAGCATTGCATGTTGATAATAAAAAAATGTTTTTATATATTTACTGTATGAAATTTACAACATATCTTTGCTATTGCCAACTGTGCAACAAAACACTGGTCAAGGGTCAAAGTTATTACATTCCTGTGAAATTTAAATTATAAAAAAATTAACAGAGCAGGGACATTTTTTCACAGTATTTCCTATTATATTTTTCTTTTGGAGAAACTTTTTTTCTAGTTTGGCTGGAATTATATAGTTTCTAAAAACTCCTTACCTCTGCATCATCTACTCCCCCACAAAAGACTGAGCCACAGGCTCTAGCGATGTGGAGCCTTATGTGGACATTTTTCTCTCCATCTTGTGATTGAAATTCTACACAGTCTTCAGTTCAGCTGAGAAGCGAGAGTGTTGTGGGGGCCGCTGCAGAATATTTCACACTGTCTCCGCCACATGGCCTGTGAGTTCACAGTGGCAGAGCATCCGAATGCTGTTTGACACATGCAGACCCGCGTCCACTGACCAGCAGGATCTCAGTGTACTAAACGGTGAGAGATTTCTGACACTGTGATTCTCTGTTAATTCAAAGTGCTGCCATGGAAACACTTCCTGTCACAAGGGAGAGAGTCGTCATCCCGAGTGGCAAACTATAAAGCTATTGATGTCAGATTTCCTCTGTTTGATATATGAGCTACAGCTTGATACACAGGAGTCTTGCTGTTTGTGTTGGGTTTCTGAAAACAATGAAACATGCCACTTATACGAAAAGAGCTTCTAAACGGTTTCAATAAGGGCTCTTTGAGATATGCTTTGAGAGTGACATATAAAAAAATTTATGATAGTTTATTTTGATTAATATTATTATAATAAGGTGTTTTTTTTAAATATATTTGTTGAATTAAGCTTCTTTTTCTATATAGTATATTTTTTAAATATCAGTTTTTTGTCTGGTCTTTTATGCAGGCACTGTTAGCCTTTATAAAACATAAAAACACCCAGCAATCAGGTATTTGATATGAAATAGTAGCAAAAATGAATGAATACCTCAATAAATGACAGTGACACTGAACATACTTAAATACAATACGTAAAGAAGCAAAACAGAAACAGAAAGTGGATTCATTGAAGAACCAGTTTCCAGTCAGTGAAATATGTTAACTTGTCTATGCTGCTCGTTGTAGTGTGTGTATTTTGGAATAACAGAGTGGCCTTTTCTCTCTGCAGATGATGCGCTTGTAGGATATGATACAATCTGCTGTACACACAGTTTCTCTTCTATTGGCTTATATAAGAGAAATTAAGATTATGAAGTCCAAAAGCAGCAAAAAAGACATTGTGAGCCTCTGCTGTTAAAAAGGTAAAAAATTATGCTTTGATATTTGAAAAGAGGTATCCTCAATTTAACAGAGCTGCCGAGGGCTGTTCTGTTATTTCTAAAACAGAATAAAATGTATTGTATATTGTATAAATGTATAAAAACAATTGATCTGTCCTGTTGAAAGATGGTTGACAGTCTGTACTTGATTGTTGAGCTCCAGAAAATGCATTGACGGTTACAGATTTTAACAAAGAATCATTTTAGCTTTGAAAGGTGCTTCAGGATGATGTGGCTCTACTGTCACTGTGTGTATAGAACCTTTAATGAAATCATTATTTAGAGTGAACTTGTTTGATGTACAGTTTAAATGTGTTCAAAGCTAACATGTGTCTTTGTAGCCACAAGGTTGAGGATTTCTGAAGGACTTGATTAGATTAATTGCTTTAATTATGTTTGTGGACTGACTGATTTGATCATCTCGGCTCTTGTTATTTTTGGAAAGTCCCTGTCTATATTTGCTATATACAGTTATTTATGTGCGGGTGGCGTAGTGGGTAGCACAATCGCCTCACAGCAAGAAGGTCGCTGGATCGAGCCACGGCTGGGTCAGTTGGCATTTCTGTGTGGAGTTTGCATGTTCCTCCGGGTACTCCAGTTTCCCCCACAAGTCCAAAAACATGCGCTATACTGTAAGTGAATTGGGTAGGCTAAATTGTCCGTAGTGTATGAGAGTGTATGGATGATTCCCAGTGATGAGTTGCAGCTGGAAGGGCATCCGCTGTGTAAAACATGTGCTGGATAAGTTGGCGTTTCATTCCACTGTGGCGACCCTGGATTAATAAAGGGACTAAGCCACAAAGAAAATGAATGAATGAGTTATTTATGTGATAAAGAAATAATCATGAAAGAACTATGTCTAGTGCTGAATGGAGACATTACACTATTTACTTGCACTTACTGTGAATAATTGACATACTACACAAAAATCAACATTCTGCTAAAAGTAAAAATCTTTAGATATTGGCCATAAGCCATGAAGATATTCACAGCAGACATACAGCATCTCAGGATGGCCCGTATGTGGTTCTGGTATTAGAATTGTAAAGTTGTAATTGTAAACTTTGCAGCCCACAGACCTCAGCCGTACAGAAGGGAGAGAAAGGCAGTGGGAGGAATATATTCAGCGACGAGAGACTGGGAAAGCAGAAAACTGATTTAGGCTTGATGAATGAACCTCTTCTCCCAGACCTTGACTTTGGACTCGAGGAGACGCCTGTACAAAACTGAGCTTTCTGTCAGCCCATTGCCATGGCGACGACAGCTCCTCTGGGCCCTGTGAGGTCTGAAAGGCAGTGCAGGACGCTGGTCTGCCACAACTCTCCAACGCCTGTCATCCCGGCTTAGTGAGCCTGTGAGTTGGAGACCCTGAAGGGCATGAGATTTAAAGAGTAGAGGAAGATGGATTCTCAGATGGAAATGGCAGAATTGCATCTCACTGAGTGCCTGTAGCGGAGAGGGAGTGATGGGCTGTCATTAGAGGAGCCACTGAAGAGAGAGAGAGAGATGATCAGTTTAGATTACAGACAAACTAACAGATGAGACCAATGAGAGGGTGACTGAGAGTCTTTCAAAACATTTCTAGAATAAAATATATGGTCTAATATTTTATTTTTGTGGTGGTTGCTGAAACTGATATCATATAATCTGCAAAACAAAAATTGGGGTTACTTTAGGTATAAATAAAAGACCTTTACTTTTTTTGCAGTTTTTATTTTTTTCTTTGCTTTTTCAGTGAATAAACACATTTATTCTATTTAATTATGAAATATGATCGACAACATTTTACAGTAAGAAATAACTGCATTTGTTGAGAAGTTATGTTATTGTTAGTTAAAAAGTATAACAACTCGGTGGCTCAGTGGGTAGCAATGTCGCCTCACAGCAAGAAGGTCACTGGTTCGAGCCTCGGCTAGGTCAGTTGGCGTTTCTGTGTGGAGTTTGCATGTTCTCACCGTGTTCGTGTATGTTTCCTTCGGGTGCTCCAGTTTCCTTCACAAGTACAAAGACGTGTGTTATAGGTGAATTGGGTAGGCTAAATTGTCCGTAGAATATGAGTGTGTGGGTGTTTTCCAGTGATGGGTTGCAGCTGGAAGGGCTCTGCTGTGTAAAACATATGCTGGATAAGTTGGCGGTTCATTCTGCTGTGGTGACCCCAGATTAATAAAGGGACTAAGCCGAAAAGAAAATGAATGAATGAATAAAAAAAGTTATTTGCTCCACTAAATATAACAATTATAATTTTTGCTGTAATTTCCCTATGTTAAATGCTTAAAGAGGCCCTAGTTTGCAAAAAAATGTCATATTTTGGTTTTGGGGGTCTCCAACAACATGCTGATATGCGTGCAAGGTCAAAAAACACTTTCCTTGTCTTATAATATGCATTTATTTTTGACCTAATCCCAACGACTCCCATATGAATCGTTCAGTGATTCGTTTGTTCCCAAACACCTCCTTAGCGCGAAGCTAATCTGCACTGATTGGACCGATGACCCAGTCTGTTGCGATTGGTCGACTGCGTTGAGCACGAGACAGAGAGAAATGCCTACCACGGCTACAGGATGAAGTAGCAGAAACTATGTGATAGCCCAATGCAGGAATGCAATAAAGCAATGCAGTTAAACACCAGCATATTACTCTACTCTTAACTCTAACCCTAGGTAATAACAAAGAAACACATCCAGTATTAATCCACACAGTGGCAAAAGTTGAACTATTTTGAAAACTGACCGCACCTTGCTGCAGGAACAGCTGATCGTGGCCATAGCAAAGGCAAACAGCAGAGGATCACGAGTTCAGAAATGCATTTAAATCGGTAAAGGAAGAAGCATGCGACACGTTTTTAACGTAGTTTTGGACACGATATGTGAACAGCCCCATAAAGATTTAACCTGAGAGATACAGTACAAGCACTGATCTATAATCGATACGTGATTACAAGCCGCGCGGGGTGATTACAACTTATAACACACAATTAAACACATATTTTGCAAACTACACAAATTAAGGCAACCATTTTAATGACGATAACATGTTATGATCTGGAGGAAGAAGAAACTGGTTCATTTGAACTGTAACAGTTACTGACAAAGTCCCTGTCAAAGTCTGACAAAGTCCCATAATCTCTGCTGCTCCTTCAATAGCAAACGGCCGACGAATCTCGCGTTGCAGCGTAAGTTATTGTATCAATCATCAGAAAAATGACAGGAACAAACACAGCACTAGGTTAGTTATACTGTGGTATTGTTGTGAAAATAAACTTTAACCCTTTATTCCCCGCAGTCGAATCTCTATCTGTCAGTGATCGTCATCTTCGCGTCATGATCAGTTCTGTGATCCCCCACGCCTTAGCTAGTGTCTGAAGTGAAAGCGCGTTCACATTTTACCGGATCCACCACTACATATTTGGTGATGTACCATGTCGACGTCGATGCGATCAAGCAAAAGATCCGAACCCAACTCAATTCGTTTATTCGACTCTGAGTCAACTATTTCACTAAAGAATCAATAGTTTTAAACATGCTGCACTTTTAGATTTAAACCTTAAAGCTGGATGTTTTCATTCACTTAGAGCTGTGTTACACACTGCATGGAAGGTCATTTTCAAAAACCCATAATAGGGGCTCTTTATCAGTTTTCATCATTAGTTTAATTTACCTGTTAAATTGAGTCTTACAAGGCGTTCTAAAAATATAAATATATACTTGTTGAATTTTGATATCATGCATGTCCATGTGAAATAAAAAACCTATAGTGTTTTTAAACCATAGTAAACACATAGTAAAATGTGTTATACTGTATATATTATACAACACTTTGTTAATGACTGCTACAGCATACTGTAAAATTAACTAGTGAACTGATTAACTGTAATAAATACTGTAGTAGTAGTATACCACAGGTATTGTAGTATACTTTAGTTTTTACTACAGTACCTGTGGTGTATTGTAGTATAATATAGTGTGTAGTATTGGGCAGCCAGCATACTATAGTATTTATAATTTACCATAGTATTATTTCTTGTGGGTATTATTGATTATCAGCACATTTTTAATTATTTTTAAGGGGTCTCACCTATAATTGAGATAGAATAGTCTCGGACAAACAGGAAAGCATTGGCAGTACCCTAGTGAAAAATAAATATGCTTAGTATACTTGGATCCGGACTAATTGTTAGTATATTTTAAGTGTATTAATGATTAGTTTACTTAAAGTGTGACATTTTGGACATATTAATTTTGTGCTAAGTATATTTTAGTTGTAATAAAATTGCACTTAAGTACAACTTTAAGTGTATTTAGTGTATTTTTGTGTGCTAAATTGGAACAACTTTAAGTATATTTAGTACACTTTAAATAAGCATAGTATGTAAACTAATTTCATGCTTGCTTAGTGACATTAAAGTGTACTTTTTCTGTATTACAAGTATATTAGAAGTTTATTACGAGTGCATTTAAAATACACACACAATATACCATAAATATATTAGTTTTCTTAATAAATATATGTTAAATGCAATTTCAATAAAAGTCAAATACACACAATAAACAATTCAAACTGTTTTTATTAAAACCTCAGAATGGTTTAAATGTTTTACAGAATCATTCAAAAATATTTTTTTATTCTATTAAAAATAGTACAAAATACTGCAGAAAATGTCCTTCAGTACAAAACATTACAATTTAAGAACAGATCTTTTAAAATGCCGCGATATTCCAGAAAGTCCATGACTGTGCAAAGTCTGAACATGTACTGTACAAAATGTACGGCGCTTCAACAAACAAGTGCATAACAAACATCAAATCTCTAATATGTTTCACCAAATCCTTATAGTGGAGCCTTTGATTAAGGCCTAATCCCAATTCTACACCTTAGCCCCCCTCGGTTCATGCGTTCAAATGAAGAGGTCGCGTGTCCCAATTCTCTTTATTAGCTTGGTGGTGTAGTGGGTAAAGGGACGGGCCACATAACCCTTCAAATGGAGATTTTTCAAGACCACACTACAAATGAAGGGGTATGATAGTTTTCTCTGACTACACCAGCAACATGGATGTAAAAACCGAGCAAAGAGACCCACAAATGTAAAATAAATGTGGATTAATAAGAATTTTACTACAAAGCAGCTGCTTTATTACATTCATAACGACATCAATGTGTTGTCTTCCAAGAAACATTTTGAAAAAGAAAAGCTAAAATTTCACTGAGGATAGTCCCTTAATAACCACTGCAAAATATTACTCAGCATATTTTTAATTCAGATAACCCAATTACTGGGTCTGTCAGAAATATCTGCTGGGAGTGAAATAGCATTTTACTGCACATCTGGTATAATATTACTGTTGTTTTTCAGTTCATTCATACAGAAGATAAGCCTCAACACTCACACAGTGCTTTACACTCAACTTCTATATGATTTATTTATAAATGGGCTGGGGGTAGGCAAAGGGAAAGTGGTATAAAATAGAATTGAGATCGGCCTAACCCTCATCAATTTTGGATTTCCGTGATATTTGGGAATAATTTGCCAAAAATAGTTTACATAGATGAAGAAAAAAGCCATAATATTTAAAATTGTGTAACATTCCAGCATGTCAGGCAGGGATGAGAGTAGTGGTAAAATAATGGTGTATTTATAATTAAAAGTTTAATCAAAACTGATTCAGTTCAGTTCAATACAACTGTCACTGTTGAAGGAAGATCCACTAAAGAGCAACTCCGCCAGCTCTGACCAAGCAAGCCAAAGGGACCGTGGACAGAACCAAAACTCCACCGGCTGATGAAAGTAATGAACAAACGTTAAAGAAACCAGGCTCAGCCAGGGATCAATTCTCCTCTGGCCAAACATAAAGGGTAGAGCTGAGGTCTAAAAGACTCTGGAAGGCTTGAGAACGATGAGTGTCCGTCATGGAGAAAGTGCAGGTTTGAGTCGGTCAACGGCAGGTGTCCAGAATAGCCCATGGCATCAATGCAGAGACTCGTCTGTTACTGTCATGCTCTTGCCTCTTCCATGATCACCACAGCATCTGCTCTGGATACATTAGATATTGACAGCAATCAGTATGTCAGTAATAGCATACGCCACATTTATAGCATTTACTACAGTCTCTGAGAAAAGAGAAAAAATATCTTTAAATAAAACAGTAAAATTAAAGACCATAATTACTGTATAATAATGTAGAACAATTTAACTGTATTATTTTAGCATTAATATTATTTTTATTCAGTACTCCCTGACATATAGGTAGATGCATGAAATCCAAAATAAAGAAAATTAATTTAAAAGGTGATGTACAGAATATATGAGCTTGCTGACCTTACCTGTGAGAGTCCAACTTGTCCTTTGAGGATTCAATGGCAGATTTCTCTGTGAGTGTGCATCTTGCCGGAGTTGCTAGGGCAAAAAGAGAAACTTGTGACTTTTTACCCTTTTATACATTTTGGGACAGTAACATCAGAATCAGCCAGAGAAATCAGGAACAAATGAGAAATAAGCTAAATTATTATAAAATGTTTTACACAACATAAAAAGCAATCACTATGCAACTAAAGCTCAATAAGTGGTCAAGATTACACAAAAAGGCAGCAAAAATAAACTTTTAAAAAGTATTTTTATACAGCAATTCTTAAATTTTTCCTAAATTCATCTCTAGTGAAATAAAGAAATTAATACAGGTCTGTAATGAAGTGTGAATAAAACAAATATCAGATATTTGTACACATCTGTATTTACAAATACACATTAATTAAAAAAGATAAAGAATTGTCAGATTGGATTGAATGAATATTTAATTTTTTTTAACTAATTAATTGGGTAATTTACCTTAAAATTATCATTTTGTTATTTACTCACCCTCACATTACAAACAAACCTGTATATAAAGTAACAAATAATGAGTCGTTATTACATTAACATTACTTGACGATAGTAAGAGAACTCATTCAGTTGTTTGGGATCATGAATGTTATACAATTGAATTAAACACGATATATAAAAACATTTAAATAAGAGATTGAGGTGAATACCACACATTCACAAACGTGTTTTGCATTTCACTTCATCTGTGCTGTCCAGTACAAATTCCCCATTTTTTATGTATTTGCAATGGCTTGTAGCTATTACACTCACTTGAATACTTAAGTTCACATTTGGTATCAACCCAGAATAAGAGCTCCATCCTTTTAAAGACAGCATCCTCTCTGGTCTCACAAATTGAGTCTGCAACACACACTGTATTAGAGATGGCTACTTGTGCTCCTATACATTCCTTGTTTAACCCCCCATAACAAACCCTCAAGTACAATACTAAATGTAGACTTTAGTACCTTAAGTTCCTTCTTCAGGCATCTTCGTCATACTTCAAATTCAGACCATATCCAGTTGTGAAATTCAGATGAGGTCCCATGACCACTTGACCCTCCAATGAATAAGACTGTTTGTTTGATGTTGTATTGCTGGAAAAGAAAGACTGAATTTGTGAATAATTAAATTTGTTTGTAAAAATAAATTTGACATTCCATACACTGCCTATTAAAATGCCCAGTAAAATTGCCAATAAACACAAAAACTATAGTTTAAAAAATCTTTGTCTAATATTTACTCAGCACTGAGTAGCCAAATAGCCTAGCTGTGGTTGTTTTTAACACCATATTTTTTTTTTTTAAATGTGGGAACTATTAGAGGAAGAAAAAGAGTTTGTACATGAAACTGCTCACAACAAATCTGTGAACAACTTAATATTTTAAAATCTAATAAAAATGAGGAAGACATCAACATTACCTTGAACAATCAAGAGAGGGGTGCTTGGTAGCATCACACTTTTTCAACATCCATGGCTGTGGCACAAGGCTGTAAAAACTGATAAATATAATAAGAGTAGAATAAGACTCAACATTTGACTCTGTATGAGTTAAAATTTGTGCACAAATCATTCATTGTCCCCATCAATTTCACTTTGAATAAGCAATATACATTTGTTGGTTTAGATGATGATCATGACTTTGGGTTATATTTGTGTTCAGGATATACACTCACCATGCACTATAGCAATCACGTACACCTAAACACCACAAAAAATAAAATGTACAGTGACTCTATACAATAAGTTCACATTAGTAAATGTTATTAATGCATTACAATTACCACTAAGAAATAAACAATGACATTGACTATGTTAATGTTAGCTTAAAAATACAACTGAATGGGGTATATGCACACAGACTTTTAATTTTCAGTCAGCCAGCCCAAGCGCATCACTGCCAATATGAAAATCTGAATAATATTAAAAGACTCTCTAAATGTTTAAATGCTAAATAATTATTCACTGTATATAAACTACTATTATGTTAAAAAACAAACACAACTGACCACTGTTATGTGGTTAATTTACTTTACATTTGCCATAATCTATGACAATAACATTTTACTGGCTGATAATGATGGTCATAATGACTATGTGAAGGGCAGCTTACCTTAACTTTATTCTGCATGGTCACTTCAATGTTGTGCTGAAATAGAGAATGCAGTGAACACTAATTTAATTAAAGTTAAGAGAAATTACCTTTTCTTTTTTTCATAATGACGCTTACCTTAACTTATCCCTCATGGTCATGTGAAGTACTTCACCTTCACTCCAATATTGTGCTGAAATGGAGAGAGCAGTTAAAGTTAACAAAATCACCTTTCTTTTTTCAGGTACTAACGTTATACTAAAACAAATTCACAAGCACTAACTTTCAAGCACCATCTGTAAATTTCTTCTTTAAAAATGGCGATTAACCCGTCTGTTAACGAACAACATGGCATAAGAACCTAACGTTACAACTAAAGCTAACTTACTTGGTTAATTCTGTTAAAAGGTGTGCACTGTACAGAAATATACACATAACAATCATTTTTCAACACTTACTGTGGGTGAATCCGTTGGCTGAGACGTCGACGGTTATGGTTCAAATGAGGCGTTGCCTGTGGTGACGGACGGTGCTTGTTTCCGGTCGAGTCGAATCGGCTCGGTTCTATGAATCGGCTCTCTTAAATGAATAGTAAAGATTCGAATCTGCCTGAAAATGATTCCTTTTTGTATAATAATGTGATACAACAATATGATTCATTAATAATTAATATTTCATTACTATTACTGCTCGGCCACACGCACTGTATACACTGATTCTATGTTGATAAGTATGAGCTTGTGAACACGTGTGATAATTCCAGAGCAAGCAGTTCAATCTGATTCAATGTCAAGCGAGTGCTGAATCGAATCAGTGCAAAAGTGATAGTGTTTATTTTGGTTTATTTATAAAGATTTTGTGTCATTTTAAATGAGTCGATAGCGCAGATTCCTCTAGAACCTCTAGGTGTGTTTAACAGTCTTTGGTTTCACGAATCAATTATTTTTGTTACAGTTTATCACGTTTTGGCTAAGCACAAAATTATGTTTATTAAAAATGTCATATTTACATGATAATCTTATAGATTTAAATAAAGGTGCACCCAAAAATGAATATTTAACATTCATGTTTCAAACCTGGATGATTTATTTATTTAAAGTTATTTTTGAAGATGTTGGTAGCCAAATTGTTTTTGGGGCTGCAAAAAAAAAAAAAAAATATATATATATATATATATATATATATATATATATATATATATATATATATATATATATATATATATATATATATATATATATATATATATATATATATATTAGTGCCTGTACTACTGTTTTAATTTTTATGCTAAAATAAAAAGTTTGAATTCCTATAACTAATGTGCAAAACATAAAGCCCTTTTTTACAGTAATTTGCTGTAATCATGCTGCCATCCTTAATGTCTCAATAACATTTTGAATATAACATACTGTGAATTTTTAGTTAAATCCTGTAAAGGGATACTAATGTAATTTACTGTGAAAAATTACAGTAACGTTGTGAATATCTGGGATTTTTTAACAGTGCATGTTTGCACACTATTTACAAATGTTTTAAATAGATATTTGTTTTATTGTCAGCATCAACAGCGTCTCTCTTTTACATTCATTCATTCATTCATTTTCTTTTCGGTTTAGTCCCTTTATTAATCCGGGGTCGCCACAGTGGAATGAACCGCCAACTTATCCAGAACATTTTTACGCAGCGGATGCCCTTACTGCCGCAACCCATCTCTGGGAAACATCCACACACACTCATTCACACTCATACACTATGGACAATTTAGCCTACCCAATTCACCTGTACTGCATGTGTTTGGACTGTGGGGGAAACCGGAGCACCCGGAGGAAACCCATGCAAACGCAGGGAGAACATGCAAACTCCACACAGAAACACCAACTGACCCAGCCGAGGCTCGAACCAGCGACCTTCTTGCTGTGAGGCGACAGCACTACCTACTGCGCCACTGCGTCACCTCTCTTATACAGTAATGAGTTATTTAAAAAGTTTTAAATGGGCTTTCAATGCATTTGACATATTTTATTTACTTTCTAAAAGTATAATGAACTTAAATGCATGAATGAAAACAAACACTAAAATTACTACAAAATTTAACAAAGTTCATTTTCAAAGCATAGTTAAAATAATACTAAAATATATTACCATCAAATGCTAAATAAATACACTTGTAAAAAATAAACTAAGCATTTAATTAAAGTGCATTTTTCTGAAATATATTTTTAGAAAATATACTAAACTACAATTATTTTTAAGTGTGTTAAAAGTTATATATAAAAGTATGGTAATAATACACTTTTAATATATTTAAATTAAATATACTTCTTGGTTAGTATACTTTCAATGTACTATTGGAATTAAAAATATATTTGCAATACAATTTAGTATACTTTTTTTTCACCAGGGTAGAGAGGGGGAAGGATCAGCATAGGTCCAAGCTGGGAATCGAACTGGGGTCACCATGAGCACCATGGTGCTATATGTTGGTGCACAAGCACTAGGCTATTGGCATCGATAGCACATGTCTAGTATATTCTCAAATCTGACTCTAGCCACCAGCATCGTGGCAAAACTCTCCTGGCGAGGCCAGTTCAGACTGTGAGGTTTAGTCCAGTCAGCTGGCACTTGAAATCAATCATGAAACAGTATTGTCATTTTGGTTGTTGGTTTAGATCAGCTCTGGGTAGAATATTGGTGTTTGTACGTCTCCAGGCTCTCAAAATAACTGGATTTGTTTCATCAAAATAGAGTACAGATTAAATCTTACTCAGGCTTGTACCATGAAATAGGAGGCTGATTAAAAGAGGCTTACTGTCAGTTAGAAATTTGGATGTTCTCTGAGATAAAACACCAGCATGAGAGAGCAACTAGAGAACTGACACTGAGCTATAAACAAAACAGACTTAAGCAGAAGAAAGTCACTGTCCAACATATCATCATTAATAGAGAGAAGAGGCTCCATCAGGTCTGTTTTGTGTCTGCTTAATCTTCTGCAGTATACAGAATCGTCAACTAGCATTGATATGGAATGAGATCATTCACTCTTGAGTATTTAATGATTTGCAGGGCAAATGGGAGCCATGTTCATTTGTGTGCATTTATATTACATCCCATCTGTGGGCCCGTATCAATGAATAATAAAACAACAGCTTGAATGTCTGTGGTGGAAAGCTGTCTTTTTCATAGTTTATATTTCTTGTGGCACATGCTATATCATGCATGAGTTTGCACCATCCATTTCTAGGCAAAATACAATTTGGTCCCTTTCAATACAAAAGTCCTTGGTACTTATAAAGATGGCCTCTTGTCTTGGAGGAATGTAATCACTGAAGTCAATTATAAAAATTGCTAAGCATTTCAAAGGCAGAGAGTTCAAAGGCAACAGCAGTTACAACACTGCAACTACTTGTGATTTAAAGGATAATGGGAAAAAATAAAAATACAGTTAATTAATTTTAATCATAGGCAAATGGTATTCATTTCAGAATGGCCAAAACTTTAGGAGACATATTATTGATCTACTAAAATGTAGAAGGCACAGTATGTCATTGTGTATGTCATTTTCAATGCTAGAGGGTGCATAACAAACAAAGGCGTATTTGATGGCACCATGACTGAGTGTTGAATCATGGGATCTTCGTTATCATCTTCATTACATCCTATTGGATTTCTTCAGAAATCATGCTCATGGTTGAGCTAAAGTATGCAAAGCTTATTATTTACCATGGTAGAATGATGCAAAGTCCCCAGAGATGGGTTGAGGCTGGAAGGGCATCCGCTGCGTAAAAACGTGCTGGATAAGTTGGCAGTTCATTCCGCTGTGGCGACCCCGGATTAATAAATGGACTAAGCGGAAAAGAAAATGAATGAATGAATGAATGAATGAAGCATAGTAAGAATTCATCAAATTATCTCTGAAATGAGACAACTGAAGCAACTTACTTGAGAGATGAGCATGACGCGCCACAAAATCAGCAGAGCTTTTATTATGCCACCGCTTTCATTTTTTCCAGTCGTGATTAAAAGAGGATGAAGCAGTACTTTTTTATCATAATAAATACATTTTAAGGATTTTTTATTACATATTAAAGTGTCTTTTTTTTTTTTTTTTTTGTATTTTATAAACCCAAACCGGAAATCAAGGGTGTGGGACACCATTAGCATGGCAAACATTCTTCAAAACATTTGGGATAATGTAAGTACATTACTCATAAAATATATAACACTGTTATACGAAGTGTTTTTTGGAAAATATACACATCACATAAATAACATTTAAATGACAAAGTACCAACTCTTGTGCTATAAACTGTTTTTAAGAGATCTGCAAATAAGCATACACTTCCAGCAAGGTTGACCTCATTCTCAAGCACAAAATAAATAATGTATTTTAAAAGGGGAGAAATGTTTAATTGTTGCATCATGGAGTGGACCGCTATGTGGGATTGAATGTAAAAAACATCTGTTTTAACAGCCAGACCCCTATTAGTCCCACTCTGCTTGATTTTATTGCATGGGTCAGGGCCGTCACAAAATGGTTAAACGCTAGCTACAGTGCTATAGAGATGCAAAGCTGCAATCGTTGTGGTTAATAATTTAGCATTTCTTATAAATGTTGCAAGCAGTGTAGCTGTTTGCAGCGAGCCGAGCAAAGTTCAGCAAACTGGTCCTCTGAGATTTGATTTGCAAACAATGTGTTTGTGGTTCCAAAGAAATGAGAATAAAGAATTATCACCTTTACATTATATTTTATATAATCCCACCTCCTTCACTAATCACCTTCTTGTTAAAGGTTAAAAACGTTTATTTACAGTAAGTGTGCTCCAATTCAGTATATGTCAAAATCAACATATCATTTTTTTGGTATTATGCTCCACTGATTTGTTGTTTCTCTCAGTTTGTCATGTTGTCACATAATATTGTCTTCTTAGTTGCTTGCCATGGGGTGAGCAGACGTCCCTGTTTTCTGGGCACTGCTTTTTGGTGTTCTGACCTCACCCCCAGCTGTCCTTGAAAATGTTCCTGTTTTCCAAAACACCCCAAAAATATAACACATAAAGCCCCACCAGCATATCCTGCTTGTAATCAGCAGCAATCATATAGTGATTATTTTGACTAGGTGAGGGGGCTGTAAGCTACCATGAGTATTTACTTATGCATTGCCTAACTGAGAAATTAACTGAACAGAACATAATTTATTGAAACAGACACTGTTGTCAGTTTAGTTGTAAGTGATAAATGTAGTAAGTGATAGTGTTTGTATGTAAAACAGGGTCTTTACAAAATGTTCCTGAAAGTTCTGTCACCACAACACAGTAATAACCACTTAACAAATGTTTGATAGTAAGAGTTGGTTTGGTTTAAAGGGCACCTATTTTACCCCTCATTTAAGATTTAATATTAATATTATGGTTCTTTTGAGTGTGCCAATTTAGGTTCAGTTCAAAACACAATTCAGATTTTTTTATTATGATGTGTTAAAAAGTGTCATTTTGGGGGCGTGTACACAGGTCGTTGTTTTAGGGGCGTCTTGCTTCACATGAAAATTAGTTTCGACTTCCTGGCCAGCTTAACAAGGGGGCAGAGCCAAGAGCTCCCCCACTTTGTGTATGGCAACAGACAGGCAGACAGAGAGAAGCAACATGAGTGAGAGGACCAGCATTCAGCCATACATGTATGACTTGGACACAGACTAAACAGAGACTACTGTTGAGGAATCAATATTCCTAATGTGCCAGAATGTGTCAGAGTGGTAGTTACAAAATCATTTGTGTCTTTGTATAGTTTTACAGCCGCTATGTAACAATGCATCCATCATCCATATAGGGATGCAATTCAATTCAATTAGATTCACCTATATTTCTATAGCGCTTTTACAATGTAGATTGTGTCAAAGCAGCTTCACATAGAAGATTATAGTAAATTGAAACAGTGTCAGTCCAGTTTTCAGTGTTTAAGTTTAGTTTAGCTCAGTTCAGTGTGGTTTAATAATCACTACTGAGAGTTCAAACACTCTTGAACCATGCAAGCCAGTGGCGACAGCAGCGAGGAAAAAACTTCACCAATTGGCGAAAGTGAAGATTTTAAAAAACCTCGAGAGAAACCAGGCTTAGTTGGGCATGACCATTTCTCCTATGGCCAAATGTCTTGTGCAGAGCTGCAGTCTAGGCGACGGAGGCTAAAGATGATTAATAATGATTAACCGGTTTCACTAATAACATCGCTTTAATTCGTCACGGTTAATTAATCGTAATGGCTTCTCAACACCGTGTTTCTGCACGGAACAAAACTGCGGCAACTAAACAAAGTTATGCCAACTGTGTGCTAGTTTAAAGTTCTAAGCTTGTACACCGAGACTAATAACCACGCACACTGGATTAACTATGACTGAGGCTATAACTAAGGCAAGTTCGTTATTTCCAATGGAGGGACGTGCACGTGAGGCAACACGCTCACACTTTCTAACCACACCTAGTTAAGATTACAGTAAGCTTCTGTGACCGCGGGAAATGCAAACAGCTGGAGTTTAAGGAAGACGCAATGAAAAGTACGCAGGTTTGCAAACCCACCTAAAATTACAAACAATGGCACCGATGAGAGCGACCATGTGATGAATGCTGTTCCACCAGTCGAGATCAATCAAGTGTTTTCGGAGAGAGTGCTGGAAGACTCGGTGGATCTGCTGTTTTTAATGGCGCGAATCTCGATACATTGCATTCACTGCGAGTTCAGTGCAAATGGCCGCTAAATGTAAAATCTCTGTTGCTCATTCGCAGGAAGATGATGAAGGACTCAATGAGCCTTACATCCAAAAATAGAGCAAGGGTGTTTCTTTGGTGACATCGCTTTGACTCACGCTGAAAATGGCTGACGTGAAAAAACAAACTGAGGATATGGTAATGCGTGCCTGTCAATCAATATTGATGGGCGGGGGGACCGCACTCCTACGTCAATTTGCGGTCGGCCTCAAAACCAATCCAATTGGTCCACCGTTTTTAGGATGTTAAATTTAAAAAAAAGGACTGGGTGTGTTTATGTCACCCCAATATGACGGTAGATACACTATACCTACACACATGTCTGTCCAAACAGCTTGAAAAGTAGATTTTTAACCATAGGTGCCCTTTAAAGTTTGTAATGTGATTCACATTTTAGCTGGTTAGTATGGCTGATAATGCTTTGACAAAGACTTTTCCAAGACAATTCCATTGAGGAAAATATTATCTAGAAAAAATCTTATGGAACTGCTCTTGATCTTCTATTCACAATGATTACAATTATAATAGTATGAATTTTGATAATGATTAAAAATGTACTGCCCATAGTTTTATTCTAGTTGTTATAGTACAGTTTCTGTGAGCTGAGATATTTTGACCCATGTTACTTTATTCTGTTGATTTGGGTGAACAACAACCATATAGTTCATAGTTTACCCAGTCACATTTTAAAATAAAGCACAATTTAGCAGATGTAAAAAATAATCACAGTGCAACTATGCAGATAATAAATGTCAACACATTTTAAAAAATGAATATTTTAGAGTATTGATTTCTTCTGTTTAGATTACACTTGCGTTACCAAGGCAACACTGCATTTGTATTAACATTCTGTAATCCGTTGCTCCGTAATCAGCACCATGATGGAAAATGAAACCTCATTCATGCTGACAGAACTGGATCTACACAGATCATAAAGGTTAAGCAAAGAGAGGCCATCAACATGTTAATTGAGCAGGAACAGTGGACAGCGGGTGAAAAAATAGTCAATAAATAGCGGGAGCCATTCGGTGCGGAATAAAACCCAGCTGGAGCGGGACCGAAAACACAGTCCCATGCAGACCTCTATAGGTTTGGGTCCATATGGAACTGATTCTATGTCCGGAACCGGACCGTAATCCTGTTAATGACCTGTGCTGTAGTAGGTTTGTCATCTGAAACATGCAACAAAGCCAACACAGGCTCATTGGGAAAATGTGCCAAGAGATACATTTCTGAGAACTGAAAAACATGTGCTTAGGGTACATTATTGCTGCATTATTGTTTGTAAAACGAACACTATGGGGCAGTTCTGCTGTCTGCTTACCTCCGTATGGATGGCTTTTCCAGCATGACTGGTTTGCTCATTGGTGCCAGACTTGGGAGGTGGAGCAGAGCAGACTCAGACTGGGGTCTGAGTTTGGTGAGGGACTGTTTCAGAAATTAGGTATAATGAAACCCAAAACAAAGAGCAGTTTGATATCATGGTAGAATCAAGTGGCTGTGATTGCTTTTCTCTAATAGATTGCTTTTGAAAACACTATCTGTTGGGTTTAGGCAAGGGGGTGGGTGGGTCAATCAATATCAAGCTGATATATTATGAACGATGACAAGCCAACCTGCCTCTCTCATGGAGGCACGCTAGAAGGATGTTGAGACAACCAGAAACATACCCAGCGGCCTCTGGTAGATTTAATGGCTCATATGAGAAAAGTGTAACTGTCTGCAGAATGCAAGAGAGGGGCGTAACATGAAGGGGCATAACTTGTAATAATTTAGAGACATAACTTGCAGTTATAGACATCCCATTTAACCATGCGAGATGTCACAACGAGATGATATTATTATATTCATTCATTAAGCAACTCCACTCACTGACTTCTTCACCTCTTTTGTCATCACAGTTAAGTGCGTCGCACACCGGATGCACCGCTCAGAGCAGCGACACGGCGCGCACATGACAGTTAGAAGTATCGCATACCAGACGTGCACATTTGCATGATATTTAAAATGAAACTATTCAGATGGCGCTCTGTGGCGCAGCAGAAATATGAACAGTCGCCGACTTGCGGTGCCAGTGTGTGTACCCTGATAGAAACCTATGTTTAGAATTCTGAAATGCATGTCATTGCGTGGCGTGGCATGCCGAGCGACGCTTCTGGTGTGCGACCCCCTTTAGCCTACTCTGCGTCCCACTCTGTGGTTGCAAGTAACAGTACAATGGCAAGTGTGTCAAGTATGAAAGCCGTTAATAACGTTATGTTAATAACTGTGATGGTTGGGTTTAGGGTTTTGGTAGGTAGATGTTAATAACTGATGGCTAAGTTAAGGCTTGGGGTAGGCGTAGACGTTAATAACTGATGGTTGGGTTAAGGCTTGGGGTAGGTGTAGACGTTAATAACTGATGGTTGGGTTAAGGCTTGGGGTAGGTGTAGACGTTAATAACTATTATGGTTGGGTTTAGGGTTGTGGTAGGTAATAACTGTGATGGTTGGGTTTAGGTTTGGAGTAAGTGTAGACGTTAAAAACTGTGATGGTTTGGTTTAGGATTGGAGTAGGTATAGACGTTTATAACTGTGATGGTTGGGTTAAGGGTTGGAGTAGGTGTATAGACATTAATAACTGTGATGGTGGGGTTTAGGTGTGGAGTAGGTGTAGACGTCAATAACTGATGGCTACAGTGCCATCTTGCCGACAACATAGTTTTGACATGTGGATCTCCATAACTTCAAGTTACGCCTCTAGTTACGTCCCCTTCATGTTATGCCCCGTCTTACAGTCTGCAGACAGACCCTATTCAGAAAACATGCCCCAGTAAATTATTTGAGATTGTCAAAAATGTATACAGTGGCCTCTAGTGGATTTATGAAAACAAAAACTGCAAGAAAACATAGTCCAGGGTACATATTTCTCTGTTCTCAAAAATGTATCTCATATCTCAAATGACCCTGGGTTGAAAGAAATGTATCCAGAGCAATGTATTTTGCATTTTACAAAAATGTAGACAGAGGCACATATTTCCAATGCAAAATCATCATTATAAAACGGATTATGTCTTATTTGTGATGGAGCCCTATTTTAGTAATTGCTCTTATGGGTCATATATCAGGAAAGTGACAAATTATTTACATGGGCTAAATAATTGGAGGACGTGTTGATGTGCTTCCATTAAGATCATCTTAAACAAACTGTCTTACCGGTGATAAAAAGCAATCAGCAAACTACCACACCAAGAGCCTCTCAGAAACAAAGGGCCCAGATGTAAATTCTTTCTTGTGGAGCCACTTCAGGCAATCACACTCACAGTGAGACCCGTTCCTTCTCTTCATGCCAGAAGAGAAGTTCTGTCAGCTCAGATTTTGTGGATAAGGAAATGTCAGAGCACGGAGGGCTATGATGCTGCTGAAATGGGCTGTCTGTGTGCCACTCTGCTCAATCTTACTTGTATTTTCAGGAAAGCTTTGACTTGGCTCTTCGTCTGAAATGTATTCCCACAGCTCTCTCAAACATTAGCAATTATTTCTAAGATGAAGCTGTAACATACATTAGTCAGCTTTTCTCCATGTGAAAATCTGCCCACAGGAAAAATAAGAAAATTGACCGTATATAAAAGTCAAGCACTCTGTCAGAGGAGCCTGCTTCTGGGAAACGGTCTAATGGATTTGCAAAGATTTTCCTGTTTATTGTTCCATTAATAAGCTTGGGATAAATTCTGCCCTCTGTTGTTTTTAGAAATCTAGGTAAAAGTGATATTTCATGAAGTGCCCTCCATATCTAAAGTGAGGGGGTTATTTATAGTGGATCACACATCCTGTGTGACTGTCAAGATGATAGTTTCCCTGCACTCTGAGCTTCAAAAGGTCACACACAAATAAAAGATGAGAGGATTTTTCTGGGTGCAGTGCCTCAAAGGTCAAATGAATAGAATAAATGATAGTCGTGTTTCAGCTCACAAGAAAACTAATATTGTGATTTAAGCTTTTAAACTAGAAAACTATATTTAACAATTACATTTTTTTATATGGATATTTATCTTTTATTTATTTATTTTTGCTTGCAAAATGTTAAACTCAAAGGGTTAGTTCACCCAAATTTGAATTCAGTTATTAATTACTCACCCTCATGTTGTTCCAAACCACTGACCCTTTATTCATCTTCAGATACAAATTGAGATATTTAATTATCAAGATAACATAAGATGAAATCCGAGGAATCTCTGACCCTGCTTTAATTGTACAACAATCCTGAGACATTCAAAGTCTAGAAAAGGAACCAAAAACATTGCTAAATCATTCCATGTCATATGAAGAACAGTTTTGTAAAACTGTAAAACCAGCCTGATCTCACGAGGAAACGTAAGTATTTTACGTTTTGTCAGTTTAGTGGCTAATTCGTACAAATTCGTACGAGTTCAGTCGTACGAAAATGTACGATTTTAAAAAGGAGGCGTGGCACCCAACCCCACCCCTAACCCCAACCATCATTGGGTGATGAGCAAATCGTACTAATTTGTACGAATTAGATCGTACGAATTCATACGAATTAGCCACTAAATCAAAAAGTTACGAATTGCCGTGATATTGCGTTGGTAAAACTGACTTTGTTCACCAATGGCCCTGATGATCACTGCCATTTTAAGCAAAACCTTCAAGAAAATTTGTAGATATTTGTAATATGGAGATATTTTTTGTCTATCTATTTATGCACAGACCCGGTTTTCATACCTACACATGAAGTTCCTGTTTTTCTCCTGGTTGGCGGTATTCGTGGGAAGCTGGGTGGTGTACGTCGAATACTCTTCATACACAGAGCTGTGCCGTGGACACGAGTGCAAAAACGCTATTGTGAGTTTTCAGTTCTTTACTAGATACTTTGAGTATTTATTAGTATTTCTTGATTAATAACATTTTCTTTATTTTTCAGAAACTTTGATTAATTTTATGTAGAAATGATTGACATTTTATAGTTTAAGTTTTAAGCTACAATAACCCTGCAGACAATATATTTTTTTACATTTAACTTTGCTTTAAATGGGGACAAAACAATAAATCCATGATGACCCTCCTAAAAAGAAAAAAGAAAAAATATATAGAGAGACTGACTACAGTAGTCAAAAGAGAGTTGACAAACGTCACTCCTTCAATTTTTGTTTTTTGTGGGGGATGTGGTGGGTTGGCTATTAAATAGTAGTACAAAAAAGTTTAATATTCTTAATTTATAAAACGAGTTTTCTTGAAATCTGAAAATATGTTTATGTAAAATATTTTCATCCTTTCATTTTGTAATTAATCCTTTCACTTTTTTCCACATTCACTCATTAAAAATTGCTAATCAGATACAATATGGTTTTAGTTGAAAAAAATTTAAAATTACTGTTTATTAAAATAGCAATTCTTTGGATCATAATGGTCTGTGTATAATCCATTCATTCGATTATTCCATTTATTCTGGAAAACAAAACACCAGAAAAACAGCAAATATTTTGTTTTTCTGTTTATACTGTAGGCACAAAAATCAAAAGCTGTTATCCTGTTTTAACTCAAAATAGAGAATTAAAACAAACACAAAACAAAAACAAAGTTTTGAGACAAAAAACTGCATTCAGTTATTCGTTTGGTCAAAAAACAAACACCAAAAAAAATGAAATTTCAATGTGTGGGCATGCATGAGACCCCCATTTTTTCTGCCGATTGGTCAACAGATATCTTCGCTTATCAACACATGTATAAAACACATACATATTCACCTATACTATTGGATGTTCAAAACAATATATAAGAAACTTGCGTATATACAGTTAAAGTCAGAATTATTAGCCCCCTGAATTATTCGCCGCACTGTTTATTTTTTCCCCAATTTCTGTTTAATGGAGAGCAGATTTTTTCAGCACATTTCTAAACATAATAGTTTTAATAACTCATTTCTAATAACTGATTTATTTTTATCTTTGCCATGATGACAGTAAATAATATTTTACTAGATATTTTTCAAGACACTTCTATACAGCTTAAAGTGATATTTAAAGGCTTAACTAGGTTAATTAAGTTTACTAGGAAGGTTAGGGTAATTAGGCAAGTTATTGTAAAATAATGGTTTGTTCTGTAGACTATCAGAATAAATATAGCTTAAAGGGGCTAACAATTTTGTCCTTAAAATGTTTTTTAAAAAATTAAAAACTGCTTTTATTCTAGCGGAAATAAAACAAATCAGACTTTCTCCAGAAGAAAAAAATATTATCAGACATACTGTGAAAATTTCCTTGCTCTGTTAAACAGCATTTGGGAAATATTTAAAAAAGAAAAAAAAATCAAAGGGTGGTGCTAATAATTCTGACTTCAACTGTACATGTAAACTTGATGCATACAAACACACTTATACTCTCTCATTTATACATATAAACTTGATATATGCATATGCATATGCATATAAACTCTCACATATGAATATAAACTCGATGTGTGCATAAACACCCAAATAATACTGGTGCAAACATACAAAATGAAATTCAAAAATGTATATACAATCAATTGTGAATATAAATTCATGCAAGTGATTTCATATGTGTATGAGCATGAACTTCTCAGCGTAAAAGTCATTCGAGTTTAAATGGACTAGATCAGAATGAACAGATGATACACGGACCCATAATGAACCTAGATTGCAAAATAGTATTCTGATACATTATGAAGGATGCATAGTATATACAGTTGAAGTCAGAATTATTAGCCCCCCTGTTTATTTTTTTCCCCAATTTCTGTTTAACGGAGAGCAGATTTTTTTCAACACATTTCTAAACATAATAGTTTTAATAACTCATCTCTGATAACTGGTTTATTTTATCTTTGCCATGATGACAGTTAATAATATTTGACTAGATATTTTTCAAGACACGTCTATATAGCTTAAAGTGACATTTAAAGGCTTAAGTAGGTAATTAGGTTAACTAGGCAGGTTAGGGTAATTAGGCAAGTTATTGTATAATGATGGTTTGTTCTGTAGACTATCAGAAAAAAAATAGCTTAAAGGGGCTAATAATTTTGACCTTAAAATGGCTTTTAAATAATTAAAAACTGCTTTTATTCGAGCCGAAATAAAACAAATAAGACTTTCTCCAGAAGAAAAAATATTATCAGACATACTGTGAACATTTCCTTGCTCTGTTAAACATCATTGGGGAAATATTTAAAAGAGAAAAAACAAATTCAAAGGGGGGCTAATAATTTTGACTTCAACTGTATATATATTCATGTGAATGTTTAATTAGAGAGTTCACTTGCCCTGCTGTTGGACACCCAATGTAAACATTACATAAAGAAGAGTGCCATCTAGAGGAGGGTGGTCATATAAGATGCAGTCTAAAGAAATGGATCAGGCATTCTTCAGGGAGTGCTGCTATGTCATGGAATTAAATGAATAATTCAGCATAGAGTTTGACGTATGCATATCTCCATGTTTTTCTAGTGTGATAAATTCCAGAAGGGGGTGATTGATGGTTCAGCCTGCAACAGCTTGTGTGAGAAGGACACTCTTTACTTGGGGAAGTGTCTCTCTGCCAAACCCAGCAATCAGGTCAGACACAGCAGCTCCTTAATATAGCTGTTGTGCGTTTTAATGAGTGCATGCTTTCGATGATCAGGGTCCACAGAAAATAAACATTTGTATGCACAGTAATCATGAAACATGAGTAAGGATGGATAAAACAAACCCATTGACTCTTATTAATAGTTATACAATTGTGTTAAAAAATAGCAGCACAACATCAGTAATCTCTTGAACCACTGTTATTAGCAATGGTTATATTTGTGCATTGCAAATGATTCACTGGTAGTAGTGTAATAGTCATGTGTGCTGCTTGTTCCGAGTAATTAGCTAATCTATTATAAGGAGTGTGTTCAAAATAATAGCAGTGTGTAGTTTAATGAGATAATTCATTAATTCTTTGGAAAACAAAAACAGCTGCCAGGATTGTTCACCCAAAAATAAAGATTTCCTCACCATTTACTCACATTCAAGTGCTTTCAAATCTTTATGAGTTTCTTTCTTCTGTTGAACACTAAAGATATTTGAAGAAACCTGTAACCGCTGACATCCATAGTAAGAAAAACAAAGGAAGTCAATGGTTACAGTTCAATATTCAGTTTATTTGTCTCTTGTAAATAAAACATTCATTCATTTTCTTTTCGGCTTAGTCCCTTTATTAATCCGGGGTCACCACAGCGGAATGAACCACCAACTTATCCAGCACATGTTTTACACAGCGGATGCCCTTCCAGCTCGAACCCATCTCTTGGAAACGTCCATACACACTCATTCACTACAGACAATTTAGCTTACCCAATTCCCCTGTACCGCATGTCTTTGGACTTGGGGGAAACCGGAGCTCTAGGAGGAAACCCATGCGAACGCAGAGAGAACATGCAAACTCCACACAAATACACCAACTGACCCAGCCGAAGCTCGACCCAGCGACCTTCTTATAATACTTTGATTAATTTAAATGTGTAATGTTTCTAGCATATTTGAGATATGCAAATAAAAGTTTTTAAAAATATTTGCACTTTATTCACTTTTTAAGGCACTGCTGTTTAGGTTGAGTTAAACATATACGTTATTCTAATACATACAGTTTAATGCAAAAGTTTGGGCACCCCTGATCATTTTCAGAATTGCAAGCCAAAGCCTGCTGGCCTTTCAAATCAGGAATTTAATTTGGATATATTTTACACCCTAGGGAAAAAGCAACATTTCAGTTCTAACATAACCTTTATTTAATCAACAGATGCAATGCAATTTAAGTCATAGCAAATACAGACAGGTGCAAAAATTTGGCCACCCCAACAGAATAATGACATCAATATACTGTAGAGTCACCTTTTGCTGAAATAACAACCTGTATACATAGAGACGTTAAACCTTTGTGATAGCTTTTTGCACTCTTCTAATTCATGTTGAGGAATTATCCTAGTTTTTAGCTCATTAGGAAGTTCTTTTGAGGTTCCCATGTTGCTCCTTTCTGGTTCACAATAAGGAGAGGCACAACTAGCAATCAGCTATCTTAAATATCTTTTTCCATGATTGGTTGCACCGGTGTTAGGATTGTTAAGGTTCACTGAGTCACTCATATTAATTTTGTGGTGTAATCAATCAGCATTAATAACTATAGACTTTGAAATCCACACAAAACAGAGGGTGCCAAACTTTTGCACAGCTGATTTTTCGGTTTCAATTTATTTCACACATCTCAATACTGCTACACTATGGATTTCTGTCTGAAAAACATGACGTTATCTAGCTTTCTTTAGAAACCGAATGGCATATCACTGTGATTTTCTCTTCTAACATTACGATGCAGCCACAGAGGGGTGGCCAAACTCTTGCATAAATGTTTTTCATAATTGCAATAATGTGGATAATGAACACAAAGGTCACGTGTCACCTTATTCATTTAGGTCTATTCGGGCAGTTGGGGTGACATGGAAGGGATCATAAAGTGCCAGATGAAGGAAGACCCTCATTATGATCTGGGTTTTGAACTGGAGCCCCGAAAAGAGTCTGCATCCTTCAGCAGGCCAACCAAAGGCACATCAATGCAGAAGTTCAAGGAAATGGTTTTCAGCCATCTAAAGGTGTAGCATCCATCCATCCATCCATCCATCCATCCATCCATCCATCCATCCATCCATCCATCCATCCATCCATCTATCTATCTATCTATCTATCTATCTATCTATCTATCTATCTATCTATCTATCTATCTATCTATCTATCTATCTATCTATCTATAAATAATGTATAATGATGCTGCATGGTGTTAACAATTTTTTTACTTTTTTACTGTAACAATAATATCCATTTATCCATTCTTTGGACAACATATTTGGAAGCTGGAGCTAATAATAATAATAATATTAATAATAATAATACAGTTTTTCTCAGTGGCTTTGGTGCATTTCTCAAAACACTATTTACATTTGCACAAAAGTTAATGCATTTCTCAAAACAATTAGTACAAACTGCAAAACCTAGTTGATAACCTGCAAAAGTGTGTCACTTGCTCAAAATGGAGAGCCCATTCCTCAAAAGCAAGTATTGATGTCAATGAAAGTGTCAGTGTCATCAAGATGAAAAGTCCTGACACCATTGTTTATGAACAAGATAGTCACATGGCTTTGTCATGTTTTCATTATGACAGTTTACTCTGTTAATTTTTTCCAATTAAAAAAAGTCAGATTTTGGTGACACTTCCTGAAAATGCTCAAGACAGCAATATACAGTATACTGTTTGCACAGCCAATTGAAAACTACAGTAAAGTTAGACATCACTGCATTCAGTGACGTATCTGAGTACAAGACACTGAATTTGTATGTTTTACATATTTACTGCATTTGCTCTTTGCAATTCTAATTTATTCACAGCATTGTGCAAAAGAATAAATACACCCTTATTTACAACAAACATAAACTTCCTTTGGGTTGAGCTGTGCACAACTGTAAACAATATTGCAGTACATGTTGGAACTGAACCTACAACATACCCAGGTCTGTAAATCATTCATCAAATTGTTCAATTTAGAAGACATTTTCAGGAAAAAAAAGATTTAAATTCTTTAAATAAAATTTGCTTGATTTTGCAGATTTTGACAACTAGTTCAACATTTTTGTATGTAATGACTCAAGTAATGAAATGAAGACTATTAGTTTTATATGGAATGACTATTCAGCATTCACAAGTTCAGTTAATTTTGACTGACATGACATAAGCAAATGATAATGTTATGAAACAGCAGAGAGTTGTATGAAAGCAATTGATGCATGTCCAAAAGCATTTGCAATTTGTTGGAAGGAATGAGAAACTGCTACTATGATGTGCACAAATGACTAATTGTTTTGAGAAATGCCTTAACTGTTGTGCAAATGTACATAGTGTTGTGAGAAATGCACCAAAGCCACTGAGAAAAACTGCAATAATAATATAGTCTTATCAGAAAGAACAACAATGACAGTAAAAACCCAAGATAACTGACATTTTAACCCATCATAAAATGGCAAAATCCTAAATAAATTATTGTATGAATGAATGTTTGGCAACAGAAGACTATAATATTATTTGTAGAAATTATAATAAAAGATAAAAACATTTTGACAACAATAATAACAGCAAAAAATAATAGTAGTAGCAAAAAAGTAGTGAAAATATTAAAGATGTTTTAGCCATCAAGATATGGAAAAATTAATGCCAACTGGTGATTATAATATTATTATTATTAAATAATAATAATTGTTTGTAACCTCTACAAACAGACAATTTTGTATGTAAAGGGAAATAGATTTTTAAACAAATTTAAGATTTTTGTTGGATTTCCCAATGTTGGGTTACAGCTGGAAGGGCATCCGCTGGATAAAACATATGCTGGATAAGTTGGTGGTTCATTCCGCTGTGGCGACCCAAGATTAATAAAGGGACTAAGCCGAAAAGAAAATGAATGAAGGAATGAGATATTTTTGGATAAAACCTGAGAGCTCCCTCATCCTCCATACACAGCAGTAATCCAGAATCAAAGTACAGAAAGGGACAAAAAACCATTGTCAAAACAGACCATGTGTCTTCAGTGGTTAATATTATATAATTATATATTATAATAATATAATAAATTCACAATATTATGAAGCTACGACGATACTTTTCTGCGCACAAAAAACTTAATGTTTTACTAATTAAATTCTTCTCAGTGTTAGTATACATTAGTGTCAGTGTCACATTCATATATTTGTTATATTTTATAGTTATATTTGTTTTTTATGCTCAAACATGTATTCCTGTAGCTGAATATTATGGTTGAATCACTAAAGACGTATGGATTTTATCTGTTTTGAGGATGTTTTTGGACTAGTCCGAAATCTTGCTGTCTATGGAGGAATATATCAGGAAGCTCTCAGATTTCATCTAAAATATCTTAATTTGTCATCCGAAGATGAACGAATGTCTCGGGTTTGGGAAGACACAAGGTAGAGCAATTAACAACATCATTTTCATTTTTGGATAACATTGGATAACTCCACTCAAATACGTTTTTTTCTTGCAGGCAAAAGTAGGAGACCAAGCAAACTTAGCAGATCTGCTGACCCTGGTGCTGGGAGTCGCCGACAGCAACAAGGATGGCGAGATTTCACTGTCAGAAGCGCATTCGTCCTGGGCTTTACTGCAGCTCAATGAATTCCTGCTGTCCGTGGTGCTGCAAGAGCGAGAACACACTCCCAGACTGCTGGGCTTCTGCGGGGACCTGTACGTGATGGAGAAGGTGCCTTATGTGCCCCTGTATGGCGTCAGCCTTCCATGGATCGTAGAGCTGTGGATTCCTGCCAGTCTGCGGCGAAGCATCGACCAGTGGGCCACCCCGTCCTGGCCTCGCAAGGCCAAGATAGCCATCGGCCTGTTCGAGCTGGTCGAGGATGTCTTCCACGGCACATTCGGAAGTTTCCTCATGTGTGACGTTAGCGCTACAGGATTTGGTTATACAGAGCGCCACGATATAAAGGTGGTAGATGCAAGGCAGATTGTGCCTGAAGTTGGTTTTCAGGAAGTGATGCGCGAGAGGCGCTGTGAAGAGGACACTGACTGTGTGTACGGAAGGGACTGCTTTACTTCATGCGATCTTACTAAACACCGCTGCACTACAGAGGTCACACAACCCAATCTGGCTAAAGTTTGCAGCACACTGAAGGACTATCTTCTGTACGGCGCGCCATCAGACATTAAAGACGAACTGGAGAAACAGTTGTACGCCTGCATTTCTCTCAAAGGTGCCAGCGAACAGATGGAAATGGAGCACTCGCTGATTCTCAACAACCTCAAAACTCTTCTTTGGAAGAAGATATCACACACTAAAGACTCATAGTGATTTATCAAACTCAAGTTGTTCTTTTTATATATACTGTCTGTAGGACTCAGATGAGACAGTACGACAGAATGGGACCATCTGACTGAAATCAGACCACTTATAATTTGCCTACCTACTTGTCTTTATTTTTGGCCTGGATTTGCAGACTGCTGTCTATAGACTTAGTAGCACCTCGTTTTGTTCCATTACTTAGTCTTGACTCAATCCCAAATTATAAAAGCTTATCCTGCAGAGGGATGCTGCCTCTGCTAATGCATGTTCTCCACTGCCAAGAGAAAATGCCAAATTGTTCTTCTTCCTGCAGAGCCTTGTTCAGGAAACAAGACAATCAAATGGTGCCTAGTTCAGGATTTTTTAAACTGAGGCAGAGGAACCCCATTCTGACAGCAGCAAACCTTGCTGAGACATAGGCTCACCTCAGGGTACTATGACTTAAACACCAATGGTGGAACATATGTGTTTTATCGTTTGTAGCAGGGATAGTTTTGTTTTTAATAATGTCTGTATGCAACACTTTTCAAATTGTTTTATTTTTTTAATGCACTGTTGTATAGATGTACCATCTAAAAATATGATTTTTAAGGACTAGTTAAAAATGATAAAATCAACCTAATTTACTTATTAACAGCCCTGATTTTTATGTGCACACATATAGGGAGTTAAAAACTATTCACCAAAAAGTAAATAGTATTTATTGTTTCATTCTGCTTGTGGCTTATGTAATTATGGGTACATTTCAGATATTTTCCTTAAACTGGAATGGTATAAAACAAACCAACAAATTTATAATTATTTACAGTAAACCGAATCTGGTAATGTAAAACAATACCTAAATATGGAACATTTGAAGTTAATATTAAACTTTTTGTTGACAAATAGAGTTGGCATTTTCCACCATGTTGTGCGTTAGCTCAAGATGCTAACCAACACCGACATGGTATGCCTAAAACATTATTTGATGTATGAGAAATTAACTGAAATATCACAGTAATGCAGTTGACATAATTAATCTACCATTGTTGAATCCAAACAATATGTACAAATTAACGAGACATGCCTCAATGCCTTCCAGTTTCTTGTCAGTGGAAGTGACCACTTAAAGCAAGTAAGGGTTTTACAGATTGTTATGCTTTTTTATAATCATTGTAACAGAGTTGACCAGAAGGTACTGTAAATGTTTTTTTTAACACTGAAATTATAATACAAAAAATATGTCAAAAGATACAAATTTCACATTTCATGATGATTAAAGCTGAACGTACGATCCAGGAGGCAGAGAAAGTTAAAAATAGGTACATCGGGAGTCTTCAATATTTCTTTAGTATGTTAATATTATACACACAAAGTGTCCCTAAATACAAATAACTTATCGAACTCTTTGAGGTTTTTGAAAAATAATAGATTTAGAAAATGCAATATTTACCTCTCTATATGCACATACAAAAAAAATTATTTAATAAAGAAATTTTATTTTTGACGGCCCTCATTTCAAACCTGATATATATGGCATTTTACTGTAAAAATGTAGCTTTAGCACTTCATTAACTTTTACAAGATGTAAGATAAGCCTTTGTCTCCAGAATGTGTCTGTAAAGTTTCAGCTCAAAATACTTATCAGATAATTTATCATAGCCTCCAGAATCTGCCCATGTTGGTGTTCGAATACATTGTAGCAGTTTTTGTAGCCTGTGGCTTAAAATGCAAATGAGCTGCTCCTCCCCGCCCACTTTTCCCACCTACATGTCAGCTTTTCTTCATGCTTATGTCACTTAACAGCACAGTGACAGACTCGGATGAAGCTGAAGTACAGCTCATTAATCCAAAATACAGAGTTTATTTCATGTATTTGTGGTGGTTTATTCAAGCCTTTCTGAAACGAGAAGTAACACAAATGCTGATTGCAGTACACACAGACACACATATATTAGCATTTACTGACACCATGCTGCCGTGGTGATTATAGCAGTTAAGAATTACATGACAATTTTACTGTCTTTAATACAAGCATTATTTTAAAAAAAGGCTTTAAACTTATACATGTTACTATATAAACATGGCAACTGTCAATCAATTCAGCGGCCGGGGAAACCACGTTGCAGTGGGCCTCAAAATCACTGGGATTTGGGTCCTATTCTAACGTCAGGAAATTTAGAGATTTTTGTTTAGTATGACACTATACCTACTGTTCTGTCCAAACAACTTACAAAAGTTGATTTTCATCATAGGTGCCCTTTAAACTACACAAGTCTCAGTATTCATGGACAACTTAATGGGCCCTTGGCATCAGAAAATTTAAAAAGCCCTGCTCTAGGCTGCAAAAGACAAAATTCAGATTTTTTTAAAATTACAATTTCAAAATAATCTGCAAGATTATCTGCCTGAATGACATTTTTTAGACTTGACAGCATTTCAACAAATCAAAACAATTACACTGCTGCTATTTTTTTTTTAATTGCTCAATCTTTAAATTTTGAAGTCTACATTTTGAAAAGTCAGGATGTGTACATAATGGTTTCTTTTAAATGGTCACATGAGCACATTTTTTTTTGTACTAGTAGAACTAGCACCCTTATACAAGTTAGGACTCAGGGATCTTTACAATTTTTGCAACTTTAAATTTGAAGAGGTGTTAATCCACTCATTCAGAGAACAGTGTTAACTGCAGTAAAGCTTTCTGAAAGATTAAACTGTTTGCATTTTCCTTAACTCTAAACGCTACTGGTCTCCACGGTTACAAACTGGAAAACTAAAAAAAAAAAAAAAAAAAAGCAAAGCACAAATATGTACAGGCTGTGCATTATTTGCACATCAACTATTTTACCATGTTAAAAGTAATCAGACAAAACAAAAGAATCTTTTCTCATATATTTATTAGAACAAATGATTTTTGCACAAATACAAGGAGGAAAGCAGGGTCGAGCGCTAGTCCTCCTCTGCAGCTTGTGCCCGAAGGAAACTAGCCTTCTTCTGGGCAACACGGTCTTTCCTCTGAGCCAGTGTGAGCTTGGCACGGTTCCACCTACAAAGAGAAACTCAAATTTAGCAAACAGATCCTCCCAGAGAAAAATTCACCAACTATAGCACTACATTGACTATTTATTAAGACAGCCAACCATGTTTTCCCTGACCAGCATTAGTTTATATCATTGATTCACTCAATCCCAAAATTGCAATTCAGTCATGTTTTTGCAGTCTGTAGTACATTTGCAGAATGTAATGCTGATGCTGGAAAAACTCCATAGTAGACCATTTAAAGCCACCACCTCTAATGGGTTGTCTGACACTAAATGTCCAACGATTAACCAAAACTGCTCTCAGCCCCGTCTTGAAATATGCTTGCATCAACTGTGCAAGTGTAGGACCAACTACAATTTGCTCAGTCTGAAAGGGTATCATCATCAAGCAGCAGGGTGGTTATTGTGGATGTCAAGTGTCAGTTTAACAATTTAGAACTATCAAAATACTTCAAAACAAAAGCAAAAACAACCTTGTCAGGCTGTGATATACACACAAAGCAACCATATGAAAGACCCACCTCTTCTTCTTGACTTCCCGCTTGGGCTTCTTTTCGTGCACTGGGTTTTCTCGAATTGCTGCATGTGCCTTTTTGTACATTTCCTCCATCTGAGAAAGATAAACAAATAACTGAATACAATAAAACGGTCACAAGCTTAATAAGCTCATGTTATAATTCAGCCTGGCTTTACGCAATAGACAAAACAGGTGACTGATACTTTGGGGAAACACGGACATGGTGAATATCCATGGCTTTCTAGTTTCCCCAGAGCTGCTGCAGGAGACACACCAACATCACACATCTGCAAACTTCTAATCAAAATCACCTGAAAACAGTATGCCTGGTCAGCCCGTGTGTCAATTATAACCTTGTCTGCAGTCAATCATTTCTGATGACTAGGCCCACATGAAATCGGTGCGCGCAGAATTCCGCAGATTTAGCCCATCATTGACCGTTTATTTACTCGTGTAAATTTCTATTTATTCAGTTTTACTAATTTCAGCATAATTGACTAATATGAAAATATTCATATGATTGATATGCAACTTGGTTCTGGGCTTCTGGAACCACGTGTGCTCACATGCAGCACCAGTCACTTTCATTTTAACATGAAAGCATACCTAAATTTAGTTCTCACTGATGGGACATTTACTTTTGGGGAGCAGCGTTTCAGCACATAGACAAGCATCTGAACATGCATAGAGCAATTAAAAGGGGTAAAATGAAACATACATTGACAATAAATGCAAAAAAAAAAAACATTTCTTTCTATATGCATATTAAAATGGTGGCAGTTGTACTAAACTGTTCAATATTGATTTTACTGTATACATACACTATACTGAACTACTTTGTGAAAATGGGCTATAAAGGTGACAATAGACAGGGCAACTTGAGCAATGTTGCATGGCTACTTTCCTATCAAGAATGGGAAACAAAACTGAATATGTTTGCCCTTGCCTCACACCTGGTTGCCTCCAACACTTACATGTTGGATTCAAACAAGCCTCAGTTAGTTTGGGACTCAGTGGTGATCCAGGTAAGGTTAAAGCTAAACTGTGCAGACCTGTGTGAAACCGCTGCTCTAAATGTTGCCCCATGTATATCACATTCCAATCTGAATAGAGTCAGAATTTATTCATTTTTTAATTGGCATGCCAGGATCAAGGCTCTTGGTTTCAGATTAACACTAGTCAAATTTAAAATGCACTCAGTAACGGTGTAACGTTCGCGTCCTTTCCAGTAAAGGAATGGGAAACACTACTCCACCCCCCCCCAAACGCTTTCATTCCAGCATTCTAGTAGATCAAAAATATCGTATTAAAAATAAAACCTGATTAACGTGGTGGCTGCATGCGCACAACAATATAAATGCAGGTTCAAGCAGTTTCATTCCAGAAGGTATTCAAATCACAGCAAATTCAGGTAGGCTTGGTTTTGCCGGTTTCAATCCCCAATCTGTATCATTAAACTACCTTCACTGAATCAAATGCACAGACCAAAACTCTCAAGAGAAGAGAAATGTCAATTGATTGGGCTAATTGATTGAACTGGCCTATTAATAAAAAAGGCATTTAAACAGAGTAATACTGCTAAAATTGGAGACCTCGCACAGATGCCGGTAACTCATATACATCATTTTTGTAAATCCTACAGCATTACTTTGTCTCCATGTCTGATTTTAAGCATGCAAAATGCTAGAACTAATGAGCTGAAACCAATGAACTCCTGTATTTGGCCATGCAAAAACTGATGAATGACTCTCCTACAGGCTGTGCCCATCTCGGTTTAGTGACATCATCGTTCTGAAGAAGCTGTAGTGGTCAATATCAGTCACACCACCTTTTTAATCCAGAAATATTAGTTTATATATTAAAAAAAAAAAATTGTTTGTTATACTGGTCGTCAGGATCTCTTGTTTTGAAAATGATACAGTTTAGGAATGCAGCCTTGAGAGACATTTCAATGACTGATGTTGTCTCAGGCATTTCAGAATGATTAAAATACTGTGGGGAAAACGGTGTTTACCAGCAGATCAAACAACAAACTGGGATAAAAACCACACAAGTGTTGAAAATTTGGTACCATTTAGATCAACCAAGTAATCGTCACCCCACATTTGGAATTCTCACTTAAAGGTGATATACATATATTACACATCGTTTGTAAAGATAAGATCAGATTTAGAATTAACTTGCTGAAAAACATCCTGGATATGGGATGGTGATAGTATATAAAAAAAAACCATTATCATTATGCACGTATGCCAGGGGTGCCCAAACAAGCAAAAAATAAATAAATAAATAAATAAAATAAATACACACATGGATGGAAACATATGGGGCTGTGATAACTTTGCTTTGCATGGTTTTCTAAACCTCAAATCAGACTTTTCACCTTCAATACATTATTCTAAATGTTTCTCTCACACACACAAATGTGGGTGGGATAGCATAAGGTTAAAGCAGGAGTGCCCAACCCTGTTGCTGGAGATCTACCTTCAGTTTAACTGCAACCTTGCATCCTTAATCATACACATCTGTTTTTAATTACCAAGTGCTCCATCAGATCCTACTTAAGCTGCGGTCACACTAGAGTTTGAGCTTGGAAAATTCTGTCATACAGCACTGCGAAAAGGGGCGGGATTAAACATGATGATTAGACAATTTTTTTTTTAAAAGCTAGCAATTGGTCCATGTTTTACATTTCTGTCCAGAGAGGTCATGTTTTGATCCTCTGTTGGCATCACGCAATCATGTGATGCGTTTTCGCAGGTCAGAGTTCACCAAGCTTGAACTTTCCAAAGCAGCGAAACTTGCCGCACGACCTTACGTTTCCGGTCTGACGCATTTGCGTGCGTATGAATGGAAGTCTATGGAGAGAAAAGTGCAGTGTGACCGCAGCTTTAGTGGTTTTGCGTTTGATCAGGGGTGGAGCTGAACTCTGCAGGAAGACAGATCTCCAGAAACAGGGTTGAAGGCATATAAATTCTCATTTTGGAAGCGATGAAACCTTATGTCCAAAAGATTTCTCATCCATTATTTAAAAATGTCTACTTACAAGAGCTTAATGCAAATTGAGAATGTGGAGAGAAAGAAAACAGGACTTACGGAATCAGCTGTGACACCGTTTTTGATGAAGCGAGAGAACTGCTTTTTGTAACTATCCTCATCCTCCTCCATCAAGAGTCTCATGTACTCTGCGATGTTCAGGCCTAGGATGTGTTTGCGGTGGACCTCTGCATTGAACTCCTTGCTCTCAGCATCATACCCTGGAAACCTCTTGGTGCTTTAAAAAAAACCAAATGATAGATGCATTAGATTTCAAATTTCACCAATTAACAAGCAGCTCATGCAGAATTTGTCATTTTATGTAAATGTGTCTTGAAATCAGTCCCGTCTTGAAAATCACATCAGTGGAACAACTGAAATAACAGCTGCTCAGTTTCAAGTGGTGTCATCATCAAGACAAAATTATAATAAATAAGCATTAAGCAAGTAGATCTACCTGTGAGGAATGGAGAGACCTCCATCTACTGCCCCCTTCAGGGCACCGAACACCTTATTGCCAGTAGTGGTTCTGGCCAGGCCTGCATCCAGGTAGCAGGTGAAAGCTCCTGGCTGTCCATCAATGCTCTCCACATTGAACTCATCCCCGGTGATCTCCACCTGGCCATCGTACACCTTGTCAAGGCCAAACTTGTTCAACAGCTAAAAGAGAACAGTTATGGTTTAATCTTTCTGCCTTCCTGTCAATTACCTTACATTCATTTAAGTTTTGCCGCTGCAATTTTTCTATTAGGTCCCATATTAGCAAACATTACAAATTACACAATGATTTTTACACTCCCCATTTTAAGTGCAATTACCAATACATCAAGCTGTGAAGATCTGATACGGTTTACATGACTGACAAGCTGAAAGTTATTTCCGGTTTTGTTATTAGTTACTAGTAAGAGCAGCTATTAATATATTCGACTGGTGTGGTCCTCTTAGGCATTTATAATTTGAAGTCTAATAAATAAATATTAAGCCTGCAATGAAGAGCTTTAAAAGGAAAAAAAAAAAAATTTAAAAACAACAAAATTCATAAGCCATAAGACTGCATAAGAGGATCTATGCATGACAGCAAATTATGGTAACAGATTGTTATGTAATAATCTCAACAGATCAATAACTCATTACTACAAGTATTTATTTTAGTTCTGTAAGAACAAGGAAAGCAGTACAAACACTGCTGAATAACTTTAAGCCTAGAAAAATTGTTATGTCTCACATTTTCAATGGTGTTAAATTCAGAGTAGGAACAATTAGTTGGAGCTGAAATTTGTTAAAAAAGGTGGGAAATTTCACATTTTCAATATGAAAAATTACTTCCTGTTCATATAGATGCTACATTTGCTCTTTTCTGCATTCTTATTTAGAATTACTGTAAACAGTTTTGACTAATTATCTTCTGAAATTCAACAGTTCTCTTCAACTGTCAGAATGAAAGATCACTTCATACATTCATTTTTTTTGACGCAACACCTGTGCAAGATAGACCGTTCCATAAAGGGTGTACATTCAACATTGTCCCAATACAATCTGTTATTGAATCATGTAACCAGCAAAAAATTAGAGACCACAAAATTCTGCATTTCTGAATTTACTTGACCACCACTTAAAAAAAAAAAAAACAAATATCTGAATTATGTGCTCTAGTGGCACAAAAAAAAAAAAAAAAAAAAAAAAAAAAAAGTTAACTACAAAAATATTGCTGGTAAACTCATTTAAAAGCACTTTCATTTCATATTTACTTTTCGGATGCACCGACAGGTTTGTCATATTTCTGCTGTTAGTGGCAGCATTAAATATTTTGTCTAAAAAAAATAAAAAAATAAAAAAAAAAAAGAAAAAAGGTTTTTTTATTTCTTCTAGATTTTCCTAATAAATGCATTTGTGTATAATATATTTATTTTTTCTTTCCCCAAATCCATTAATTGTACCCAACAGCAGAGACAAATCCTACGGTCTTTTGAACTGCGGCTACAGCTTTAACGATGCACTGCAAACTGGTACATACCAGAAAAGTATTGTGAAGATTTGTACACTGAATCAGATAACATGGGAATTATTATCTTAGAAGTGGCATTGGCAATTATTGTTTTAAACTGCTTAATTTATGCATTATTAACTTAATGCTTAATAAATTAGTTAAAATTTGTAAAAAATAAAAATAAAAAAATAGTCAAATCAGAGACATGAGTGAAACTCACCCTGCGGGCGAGCAGCAGCCCAGTGCAGTAGGCAGCAGCATAATTTGTCAAACCCACACTGATGCCGTACTTGGGCAGCTCATGGGAGTAGGCTGCACACACAATCATGTCACCCCTCAATCTTGGCATAGGCAATCTAAAAAACATCACATTTAATCGGCAACAATTCAAAACCTACATGATATTTAAATAAAGCGGGAGAGAAACAGAGCATTTGACTGTCTCGACACCCAAATGAGTCAAGGTGTAAATGAAGAACAGCTCTTAACCCACCTGGCAAACGATGTCCCTGTTGGAGAAGCGGACAATCATCCTATACTTGGGTGTGTTGTACTTGTTCTTGTCCTGAATGACCAGGCGCTTTCTGGCAAAATAATCAGTTTTTCCCTCTATGAAGCAAAAGCAATAAAATAAAAAATCAAACCAATCTTATGGCTTTCTACAAGTTACATTACTATTCTGCATTTACCTCTCCTTCTCCTGAACTTCACCTGGTACCTCTTGAAGTAGGACTTGTTCTTCACTACTTTAACGAATCCCTGAAAGACAACAAAGCAATTTAAAGTTATCAACAATGCAGACGTAGCGCAAATACAAAGTTTCCCTAAATTGAAGACAGACGTTATACGAGAGTAAAGGTTTTGAAGGCCCCCCACTTTAACGCTGTAGGTATAGCATGTTAGCATTAATCAACGTTACAGCTCGTTTAAGTGTTTAATACTACACTGGGCTTTTTGAGAGCGTGACACGTGGCGGAAAAGATTTTTAAAATCCTGCAGAGATTCACTACTGTCTGCTTCTCTCTCAAGCATGTGGGAAGGGCTTGAAATCAGCCATAAGGCCACGTTTGAACTCAGTCTTTCCGAGAAAATCGTGAACCATCCTTTTATTATCGGCCATCTCATCATATCGTAAGGATAGCAAACAGACGATGAAACTATAGGGAACACAATGGTAAAAGTATTACAGTGCCGTACTGACCATTTTGTAGACTTTTCAGTCTCCTAAGCCGGAGCCAGGAGCCAAACTGGGGAGTTTACACTCCGCTGCAATGGGAAAAAGAAAGAATGATGTGCGCATGCCCGGTAAATACGGAAAGCGGGCACAGCGACACCTGCTCAATTGGATGTATAATTGCGAATATGAGGTCAAATATGTTTACGTTCATATGTTTGTAAAGAAAGGACAGTTGTGAAAATTTAGTTGTGAGAACAATTGACTTATTTCGCAACACGGAGTGGAGTCTAGCTGTCTAACTGTAAGCCTTATAAGGTGTCCGTAATATACTATACTGTATTTTATGTTTGCTACTTTTAAATATATAGGCCCTTTCCCAAGCTGCCAGTTAAACTATAAAATAAATTAGAAATATTACAAATTAAAATATTAATTATAATTAATTACATTTTGTGGTCAAAACTGACAGCCTATAATGAAACTCATATTTACACTTTTTGTTTGTATGTATAAAATCATGTTGGCATGGAAGGTGTTCAGATTTTATGTATTTTATAATATAGTTATTTGTCCAGTTTATTTGGTAATAATTAATCAATTATAATTTAGTATTTTTATTTTATATTCTGCTGTCTGCAGTAACTGGATATGTATGGTACTATTATTTGTAAAAGCTATTTGATGTTATTAATTTTGTTCAAACCTGATAAGATAGGTTGATTAAACATAAAAAGAAATGATGTTATAATGTTAATATTATGAAATATTAATATTTCTACATTGCTTTTAATTGTTTATATTTCATTTAAATGTTATTTAATTTCATTTTAAATCATTATTTACATCATAATGGTTTAAACACTTAGGAAACACTTAATCATAATATGAAATCAAAGATATGGAGATATTGTGATGATGGAACTGCATAAACAGTGGTCACTCATGACTATGAGTTCTGGAGCAATTATTTTTAGTCAATTCATTTTTTTAACATAATACTCCTTATTTTTTGTGTTTTGTTTATTTTGATGCCTTGATTTTTATGGACACACCTTAAAATATGATGGCATTAACCTCATTACATAGAGAAAGTAATTCTTTTTTGTGTGCTTATAATAGGTTCCACGTAATGCACCTCTAATAGGCTGGATTGCTGCGTCAGTGATGCATTGTTGGAGAGTGAAAGGTGTGTCCTACATCAGAACGAAATGAGATCAACGTCAGCACAACCAAGGAAAACCAGAAAAGTTAGTTGCTGTGTGACATCTTTTACCATCCATGTATCGGAACTGCCTGTCTAGTCACTGACTTTTAAGGGATATCTACATTTTGGAAATGACCTAGCCATCTAATGGTGAGTTTATTCAAATATCAGACCTATTCATTTCACAAGGTCAGTCTATTTTAACAAAATGTTAAAGAGAATGGATCTACACCATGGGTTTCTGTCACGTAAAACAAAAACAGTGGAACGTTCTGGCTGTAATGACAAGATACACCCGGAGATTTTTTAAAAAACATTACAATGTTTCATCATTAAATGTGAAATTATTGCTGTAGATACTAACACATTACATTGAAATTGTCTTGAATTTGCTCAGCTTATATGTTGTGATGCTAATCAAATACCAGCTTAATGACCTAATTTTGCTTATGAGAGGGTTTTGTGAAGAATTGTTATGATATAGCTCCCTTTTGTTTCTTAAGCTTCCTAAGAATTAAAAGGATATCTTTCTGAATTGCATCCTTACATCAACTATCCATAAGCATGAAGATGCACTATAAACGTGAACGTGTATTACAGATTTCAGTTTTGACACTGGAATTGTTAAATGTAGTTGTTGTTGCTGTTTTTTTTTTTTTACACTTTAGTGTTTTTTAATGGATTTGAGCAATTCCATGCAAATGTCAACCTTGCCATGAAGAAAATTAAGTTTTCACCAAAATACGGAAACCATTTCAGGTTTTTTTGGGTAAGCAAGTATTTTACAGTACTTTACCAATACTCATAAATGTATCTGTCAATGTTTCAAACTATTATATTTAACTTTACCAAAATCACACAAGTGGCAATTTCACAGCTGTCACATCCATAACAGAGAGACGTCACATCCATAACGACACTTTTTCCTCATACATGCAAAAATGTCAAATAAAATAAAATCAATCATTTTTGTTCTATAGTGAGCCGACTCATATCTGTTTGATTAGCATTGTTTCTTTCGGGTTGTGCAGTTTAATTGACAGAATTACTGCAAAGTATGTCGTATACTGTAACTCACAGACTTTTTTTGTCACATTCATAACGCATGTTTATTATCCTCATTTAAAGTATAAAAAATGTTTACAGAAGATATTTTTCTGCTTCCACAACTCTGTGGTCAGTTGTTTTGGAAAATATAAACAGATGTTTCAATATAATGTTAGCATATACTTTCTATGTGAATTTATGTTTTGAGTTTTTACTGCAAATGTCACATCCATAACGCTGGAATTGCTCATTTCTTTCCTTGGTAAGAGCTTGTGTTTACATGTAGTTTACTGTTTACAGCAGAGGGTGGTAGAGAGCTGGTAAGTCATGCAGGCAGCGCGTGTGTACGCATGCGCCATGTCCAGCGCATAGCCCGTCTTCTGCTGGCAATGAGTGACTGCTGGAGGAGCTGCGGGAACTGCCTTGCTGTCTGCGCAAACACAGCCTTTTTACATTCAGCCTGTCTATGGACTGGACTGTTGAAATCCTGCCCCAGTGTGAAAACTGACCGCTGACGTCGGGCTTGAACCCTCAGTGTGCGCGTGTGTGCAAGGTTATGCAACTTTACCTCGCTCTATGGAAAGTTAATATTTAGCTTAATCCCCTGGAACTGAAAAAGACTTCAAGGTAAACAGTTTGAGACGGTTTTTAACCCAGTATGCGTGTGTGTCTGTGCCTGTTGCAGTAGGGAGAGGAATGCCGACCAACGTTCGTTGTTTGTTGTGGTTGTATTTATAGTTGTACACGCTCAGTTTATTTAGTTGTTTGACAGGTACTAAAACACCGTTTTAACATCTAAATAAGATTAGACAGTTGTCAGTTTTGACATTCTTAAAACAGCCCCAGCATTAGAGTTTGAGGTGTACACTGTCCGTTAGCCACCACTGCTAACTCCTTTAGCCTCAGACATCTCTGTAATACACAGCTAACATGGGTCAGCATGTATGTTAACGTATTATAATTTCATATAGGTTATTTTAGTTTAATCCCCTATATATTGGCAATTTAGCTAATCACTCAAATAATAGCTAATCGTGCACACACATACTGTATATCGGATGGTTTGTGCTGGACGGTGGGTTATAGAAATGGCAGTGAATTTGTCATTTGTAGAGTTATTTATTTGAGTTTTGAATAACAGCTCCGCTATTGTCCTTAAATACGACAGATCATAAGAGGTTAATACACGTGCGTGTGGTCACAACATTGTCATGGATCACAGTGCCACGTTAGATGTCTAGGGTGGGGTGAGACCTATGGGTGAGACCCAGCATGCATTGATAAGAGGAAACTAGAGGAGTCCGATCACAATAAGCAGCACATTTAGTCCTGTGACTTTTGCACCAATCAAGCTTCAAGAATCCCGATGATCTGATGCATCATTGGGGTCTTTCTGTTTTGTGTCCACTTTAATATGTTGGCATTTGCTCGGATTTTACAGTATTTAGTGCTTGAAAGGTTTTGAACAATTTGAGCAGGTGACTTAATGTATACAAATATATGAAACTTAAAAAAATTATTTTTATTACTGTGATATTGTCAAGCAATATATATTAGAAAAAGAATATGTATGCTGTAAGCTCATATAAATTAAAATATAAAAGAAGTGTCTTCAGGATGAATCTGGTTTAAAAAAAATCACATTTCTTTTGCGTAACTTTAATAAAACTGTGATTATACATGCATGTTTAGAGCTTTCTAGTGTTGAACTCTGATTCATAGTTGTAAGTGTTTTGTCCAAGATCTAATGAAAGTGTGAGGGCTGACTAAAGGTCTTTTTACATCAACAATTGCATAATTATTTGTGGTGTTCTGTTTATTTTAAGTGCATACTGCAGTTTTGTTTTGCTCAAGCTGTTTAATGCAGGCTGGATTTTGATTGTCAAAGTTTTTCATCAGCTGGAAAAAAAATATTTGAAGCATAATTCCCATGATATTGTTCCTATGTGTCATTCTTCTGATCCACCATTATAGGTATTCTCCTTGGTGTGGATGGGCCTTGAGACATTTTAGAAATTCTTATGGTATAATCTGCTGTGCAATTGAATTTAACTATTTTAGTCATTTTGACTAAATGAAATATAAACATAGGCTACTATAAGGGCCATGCAGGGAAGTGCATTAGTTAATCAATGGCTTTAGGAAATCGCCAAGTTCATTGATGGTTTTCTCCCCTTAATTTAATTATATTGCCCTTGCTGTTTATATATTTTTGAGAGATGTGATTTCTATAGGAGTCTTGAGTTTTTCCTGCAGTATAGATACTTGCTTTTTCTTACCTTCATCCTCTGACCCCAACAAGGTTGCTTAGAACCGTGAGCAAAACGTGAACCACTGGACCTTTAACTTTGGCTTTATAGTGATTACAGCTGATCCCTCCTTGATCACCGCTGATCCACTTTAGTTGTGAGCCCAACCTTCTTATACCGAACTGCACTGCTATGTGCTGTAGCAGCACTTTACTGGAATATGCAGTTTCAGGAAATGGACTGTAGTATGACCTGAGGTATGTTTGTCAGTCATATGATAGATTTCCTTGATTTTTCAAGCTGATAATCTTAAATGCTTCCCACAGTCTTCTGGAAGAGAGCTTGAGTGTTTTGTTGGAAATGTTAATGCTTGATGTTGACTTGAAGTGGAAGGGTGTGATTTTTCTTCTTTTTTTAGACAGTGGATGTCTTAGTGGTGGCTTGTGGGTGTAAAGTTTGGTTGCTTGAGATTGTAGCTGAAATCTTGTGACTGAATGACTTGTCTCTACTCGCCTTCTGGAACGCTTCTTGTCTGGTAGTGGAGTTTTGTTTTTTTACTTGGCTTTGTTGTATTTTGCCTGTAACCAGCAGCAAATCCTTTGACTATTCATTGCTGGACTAAGATGATCACTTGTAGAGCCTCATGGTTTTGTCTTGTTGTTCTCTCCCTCTCATTTGTGCTGTTTATTCCAGATCAGATCAGATCAACCTGGAGGCAAAGGACACATTTCATTTCACACCTGTTTGCTTCTCTTTTAACAGCTTTCCTGATTCTTATTTTTGTGATGGGAAGATTCATGGGCAAATGTATGTTTAGGCTTTTTCTAATCATTCAAATTCGGTTCACATGATTTAAATATGAACAATAAAAAAAAAAAATTCAGAGTAGCAGTTTTTATAACTGCTCTGATCTACACCACATGTTGTGGGGTTTTGTTAAGGCTGGGACACACCAAGCTGACAGTCAGTTAGAGTCTATTTGGTTGGTTGGTGTGGTCAACACATCACTTTCTGTTGGATTATTGTCAGATTGAGTTGGCCCAATTCAGCATGTAGAACGTAGTGCTCTGATTGGTTATTCAGTAACGAATCTGAGACTGAGAACAAAAATTGAAGTAAACAATTGAAGTCTGTCATGAAGGAACACAAAGAAACCGATTGTAATTTCTCAAATATTTGCTAGCAAAATTGATTATTAGATTATCAGAGATATCTACACGAGCAACTGTGGTGAGTGACTATTATGGCCCGTTTCCACAGGGTGGTACAGGTCGGTACGGGCCACCTTTATCAGGCTTGCATTTCCACTGCCAAAAGGATACCAATGGCACCCTTTTGGTGGGAGTGGTGTACGACAGAAAGGTTCAATTCACGTCATTCTCGCTTTTTTAAACAACAACGGGGCACAGGGTAGATTCTGGATCGACCATGGCTCGTTATTATATGTATGTTATTACGGTGTAATGTCTCGGCTGTTTATTCAAAAATGAAAAATTTTTAAATAAATGCAAACAAATGCAATTTCTTTGTTTTCATTCTCCTGGCTTGTGCACAAGCTAATGACTTTTCTCTGTAAACCAATAGCATTCAGTCTTGCTTCGCCTTTGGTACTCTTTTGTTGTGCTAGGTACCCTTTCAAAAGGGTACCCAAAAAGCGGTACGGTACAGTTTGGTTTTTGGTACCTTTTGACAGTGGAAAAGGCCATAAAAGCGTACCGAGCCGTACTGTACCACTTAGTGAAAAACAAACCATTACTGTGATAATGGCACTAAATGCTTGGTGCGCAAAGGAAAAAATTGAATAAGAATTCATGAGATTATTAAAAAAATCTGCAGTACTTTGAAGGTTATGCAGAATGGGGGATCAGTTTATAGTTTACAGTGGTTGCAAGTCAGGTTCTATTTAGATTTTAGCAAATACAAATGTGACCTTGTTGATTGTAGCTACAGAGATATGAGAGATAAACTATAATAGTTTGAGTGCTGTGCTTGACTGCGCTAAACTCAGAAAGTTGCAGCTTGGTGGCTATTCCTCTATTTCTCTTGTCCAGTCTGAAGTGATCTGTCATTCAGCTCAGCTTAGACCCTTATCACACCGAATGTGTTTTTGCTGTCAAAAAGGTGCCTTTTAAAAATGGTTTCCTTTGGCAAGTGAGCATTTTGCATACTGTTTATGTGCCCAGAGTTCTGAGCTCTGAGCACCTGCAGTTGAAAAAAGTAAATGTGCGGAAAAAGTGCCTGATGCCATGTGCTCCAGCACAAATACTATTGATACAGTGGTTGTATAGGAACACAAAATGAGCAGCACACTATTTTTAAGTCAATAAAATGGCAGTGCAATGTACTACAACATCTCTCAGTAAGTTAAACAGCAAGTCACTACTATAGCTCTGCAGACTAACAGCCTCCTCTAGGTCCTAATACCTGTCCTGTTACATGACTGATTCACATAGGGGCACTGTATACCACAAGGAAAATTTAAATAAAATACACAAATTATATAAATGTATACTAAAAAGGCTTATTGTTGTTTGATATATTGATCAGAACATACAAAAAAAGATTGACTTATAGACACTAATCATATAGATAATAATTCAGTATCTGCTTTATTAAATTTTTTTGCTTTGCATTATTGCTACCAAGCATCCCTCACTATTTCCTGTTGTTTTCCACATGAGAAATGTTTCAGGGGCTGCAGTGTTACGTAAATAATTTAAAGACAAAAAGTAAAAATCAGAATTTTTTTTTTCTTTTATTATTATTATTTTTAGCACGGGGAATGAAAATCTCAAACTTGACTCAAAATTAACATTTCTCAGAAACACACACAGAAAAGATATCGAGATCATCTCAGCCAAAAGGAGTTTCAAAAAGTTGGGAAAGATCCAATATTGTGTGTACTATCATTTAAAAGGTCTTAATAAAAAGAGAGCAAAAGCTAGACAAAGAGATAATGAAATCCAATTATTCTTACTGTGTAATATAATTTTGGTTGTACCACCCACCCCTAGAATATGTAATATAAAAATTGAAATAATATCCATGTGAGGTATATAAAAATAGGTGGAGTGTGTTAATAACTATAAATAATATAAACAATGGGGTGTACATTCATGAATAATCAGTGGCCTTTTCTGTTATATATTCTGTGCACAACATCCTATGGACATTTAGAGAGATAATAACACATCTATACACGCATACTTGTAGTGTATATCTGAGAAGCCAGTATTGGTGCATCATACTTTAGTCTTGACATTTAATAATTAAATGGTTCTAATAAAATATCAACAATTCCATCCTAAAAAAGCTGTTTATTTACAGTAAAAAAAGCATAAACAAATTATTTATTATTTTAAATGAACATTCCTAGACCTAGTTTGATTGTTATGCTAATTTATTGTGTTTTTTCCTTTTTTTAGACAGCAAAGTATAAATCCTGTCTGGCTGGTTTACCAATACACTGTAGGCAGATAGTAGGTTGTCATTTGCAGCTGTTTAAATACATTTAACCACATGAGAAATCTGATAGACTGTTTTGAAAGTGATTGGCTGCTTCTGGAAATGGTCAAAAAATGGAACTTGTGTTTGCTTTCCAGATAAACTTCTTCTCTTTCTTAAGAATATGTTAACATCTCAGTCTGCATGACTGAGGGGATTTCTTGCCAGGCAGTAGTGCACAGATGTAAGCAAACCAGTAGATTTCCTCACAGCAAAGTGCTGACCCAAGAAAAAGAGCAGAAAGACATAATGCTACAAAAATAAATCTGCTTAGCAGCGTATCCTGAAGCAATGTTTTTGGCTTGTCTTGCACAGCGAATAGCATTTTTTTATCTCTCAGTGACAGCCACCTTTTAATCTCTTAGTATCATATGTTTGTTTCCCTCTTATTGTCATTCCCTTTGACAAACATTATGGAAATCTGGAAGTGCAGCTTTGATTTGTGATTGCTGTTGTAGAAGATCATTAGATAAGATGCTACCTGTGAGATGGCCTCCTGCTGCAAGCTCTTATAGAGGACATCAGTAAACTTAGTGTGGTTTGAAGACTTTAGACATTCCATTGTAATTTGTCCTACAAGTGTGCTTGTAAATCAGTGCTTTAGTTTTACATAATATGGGAGCACGCCATCTGGGCAACGAGAGAACTCATTGACTATACATGAAGTGATCATCTACTGTTTATGCAAAGTGAATTTTGATGGAAAAATCAGGGTAAAATAAAATGTTAGCTTTTTTTTTTTTTTAAAGGAAGTCAAAAGCAGAAATGTGACTTGCATGATTTGTTCTGTAAGATGTTTATTCGAGGAGGTTTTTTTCCCTCCCATTTAGATGAATTTATTATGCGTTACACATACTACATTAAACATAACACAAATATTCATTTTAATTTGAATGTTGTGTCCATTAAGCACAACTTTGCATTCAAATATCATCAAACTGGGAAGTTTTTTCTGTTACAGAAAGATTTTAATTTATTTTTCATGAGATTGCAAATAATGCTGACCATCCAACCAATAAGATTTTAATAATGTGGATGCTTTTACGTAAAACTGTTGGGATTTGACAGACCAATCAGTAGAGGTCTAATGGATCACATGATCTATGATCTGTTTGGATCACGACCCACAATTCGGAATGCGTGTGACCTGCAGATTAATAACTTTTTTTTACTTGTAGATTAATCCTAAATTTCCAACGATTATGGAGAGATTGACTCCTGCGTCATTCAAATCGCATCTTTATGTAAAAAATAATGATGATTGAAGAAGTTGTGGTGGCACTCAAATGTTTTTTAGGTTAATAACTGTGTTTTCTGTCACAACTTGTTTAGCCTGCTTTCAAATCTGCACTGGACCTTGAAAGAGATTCAGTCTTTAGACTTTTAATTTTTTTTGCCAGTTTTATTAGTTTTAAGCAATCAAACAACACAAAGGTACTGGAATAACAGTTTAAGATTCTTAAGTTTAAGACTCTTAAAGACTCTTAAACTTTATAAATAAAATGTTACAAAGTGTGTGCGATGGTAAAGTGTAAACGCTGAACAATCAAACCAATCTTCAATGTGGATCAACATCTGTAAGATGTCAATTATAATGATACAGTAAACCTCAAATTCTGTAAACAAAAATTATGAGAATCAAATCTGAGCTTTCAAGTAAAGGAACCAACCGTCATTATTCAAAGTCATATTGCAACATTACAAATTAAAGACAAGTTGTTTAACTCTCACTGGCTTTAATGCTGCCAGAGTACATGTGACTACATTAACCTCTATTACAAAAAACTTTCATATGGGGTGCTAGTGGTTGTGATGCAAAAGAAAAGAAACCACTCTGGCAACCTGAGTCACCTGATGCAATCTTTTTATTTACTTTTATTCTATTTTATAGAATTATATATTCTATATTTTATTCTATTTTTTTTATTTTTATTTATTTTTATTCACTGCTGCTAACCACTGCACTCATTTTTGCGTGTGTTATTTTCACCTGAGGTGGTGATGATGCAACCCAACCCGAGTCCATTCACATATTATGTCTAAAAACATGTGAAAAGTGCAAAGCGAGTGATTTCCTTCACCATTTTTAATGAGCTTTGCAGTTGCCCTCCCCTGGCGTCTGTTGTAACTAAACAACCATCAACCATTTTTTCAAAGGATAATAAACGGACAAAACATTGCTGTAGTTCCGATACACGTTTACTTATAGAGAAAATTAAAAAGCCTTGCAGTGTTTGGGTGCTCTGCATTTGTCTTAGGTAATTATCGTTATTATTAAAAATGTAGATATTCCATACAAAGTGTAAAGCTGATTGGATTGTTCTAGTCACACTAACGCGGTGAGATGTTTTCAACTAGGTGCGCCTGGAAAATGCAAGCGCATAGGGAGCATGTGCAAGTGGCGCACTTCATTGGAAATAACAAACTTGCATGGTCCCTATGCTTATTGGCATTTTTTTCAAAGGCATGCGCTCAGCCAGCCACATTTGAAAAAAACTAGATTGCTTCATAACAAACTTTATTTTAATCGTTATTGACCATGGATGTACAGTCAAATACCAACACCATTTTATCGCCCATTAAACCACTTCTATTGAACTCGTGAACACAATGGCCAATCAACTGTGTTTAAGGGCCAGGACACACCAAGCTGACACCAAACAACTAGCACCAATGAAACCCGACTGTGTTTTTGCCTCACGTTGGATCATCTCTGGGCCAAAAAGCTGTACGTGAACACACTAAATGGATGAAAGCCAACTAAAATGAGAGCCGCGTATTGCGTCCGTGCAAGAAGATATGTCTTTCCACTCTACAAGTTTTCTCATTTCTCAATCGGAAACCGAACTTGCATTGTGCAAAGTGTAAACAAACACATTTTTAACAGCATTTAGTATCTTCGCATCAGTATTTAGCTAATATTTTAGCATCTCTTAATTCACATATTGCACTCTAAAAATGTTTCATATTAAGGTTTTGTATTTAACTCCCAAGTCCACTTTACAGGGCTCTTGATGTCGAAATGGAACAAATGTCTGTAGTGATAAGAGAAGCACACAAAATGCTCAGAGCAGTGAATTGCCTAACTTGATTTCTCAAACAATCATTCAATTGAAAAACTAGCACATCTTCAAAAACAACTTATCATACTTTAAAATGTTTTTTTTTTTAAACTATGACAGTGGATTTTAAAATGGCTAAGCTAATTTACTAGACAAAAACACCTACAGTTGCTTTGTCTTTTCTGGTGGTCCATCTTCAGTAATAGTCGCTGTACTGAATGTTTTCACTACAGGTGTTATGTTAAATCAGTAACATTTCTGTAGTGATCGAATCAGGCCACTGATTCAAATTTGAATGACTCGATGTGCCTAGCTCATTCTAGTGGCATGAATAAAACGGTTATTTCATTCAAAGTGTAAAAACTAAATTTAAATGGTAAACTAGTATAAAGTAAGTCAAATAAAAAATATTGATGTCGGCGAATTAAATGCATAGATGAATTTCAGCAGTCATAATAAATTTTGTCCATATTATTTAGCCCTACATGTAACAATTGCCTCAGAAAAGCAATATTTAATATTTCACCCAGTTTCCACCCTGAAACAATAAGGTCAACCTAACATTAAGCATAATTTAAAGGGTGTAGTTCTGAAACATCCACTCTCAAAACTGAATGTGGGAAGTGTAGTTTCTATTATATAAGTCTATTAAGTTACTGTGAAACACGCTATGCATATAAAGTCAATCATAACAAGCAAATTGAATTGGAAGACCTAAACCTATTCCTCATCATACAGCAAAATAGCTTTCCTTGTACTGAGCAGGTGTTAGAAATAATAAATAGCTGTTTTCCAAAATAACCTCATGCAGAGCTTGTCGGGTGTTTTCTTAACGCTCTCTCAATATAGATGTGTGTTGTTAGGGCAGCAGGTTGGCTCTCCTGTGAACTATTTGGACAGCTGAAGCAAAATCCATAACAAACAGTGGATGACAGAGCTTTAGCAAGAGACATGACTGCCTCCTGCTTGGCAGCTTGGTTTTGCACTGTAAAGTTTTATTTTCCATTTTAAAGGAATGGCTCATGCAAAAATGAAAGCGTTTATAATTCGTTCACCTTTGTTGTATTAAATCCTAATGCTGTTCATATTTTCTGTGACAGACAGATTTGGAGAATCAAAACACTAAAATAAAGGACAGTCATCTTCCAAGTAGGAATTAGACAGTCGGTTGAATCAGATTTTTGAATCAATCATTGAATGAATGCTTCAATAAATCACCCATCATAAGCTTTCGGCTGCCACTTGGAGGTTTGCTGTAAACCTGCCATGACCATACCGGTCAACATTGGCATTTGAAAATAAGGGATACCCTCCACCCCCCAAAAAAATAGTTGAAACGATCAGTAATATGTTTTATTATTATTATTATTATTATTATTTCTATTATTATTTACAAAGAATATAATAAATAATATACATTAGAAAAGCTGCAGATAAATTAAACCGTTTAACCTATTAAAATTAATAGCTATTATTAAGAAATTGAATCAATTATCAATTCTCATTAACCTTTTCTTCACTGTATAATTTAAATATTCTGATTAAAGAGCAGCGAATGAATCTCTCATTTAGATTTTTCATTTGATTACATTAACAGAGGCGTCACTTTAAAAATGCACAGATCCATAATGAAATCATTCAATTGCTTTTCTAACTGTTTATGCTCATTTAAGACTAAATTTGTGGTGTTTAAAAGAAAACTCACCAAGATCGACATGATTACATTATTATGTCTATATGTCTGTTCAAACACGCACCCAAAACCTAGAGTTTTCACTTTTGCTCTGCTTCTAATCACGTGTACAGAATCCGTTTGGGAAACAACATCCGCTTACATGAACTGTTTTGAGAATTGCATAGGAGAGGTGAAGGTGCCTGTAATGGAAAGGAAGGGAATCCTGCCATTTTTTTAATATTTATTTCAAAGTGTTTTCATGCCTAAATAAAACGAAAGCACAGAACAAATTCATGTTTAAGAGCAAGGGGCGTTCCCTGGTGGTTCTGCGGTATGGGTTACGTAAAAGGAGGACTGGCTCTTTAATGTTTATAGCCACCCTTTGATTGAAAAAACAGGAGAAATATGGGTAAATACCTTTATAGGATGATAGCGGTATAGAACTGTAAAATATGGGAGAATACGGGGGTAAAACAGGAGGGTTGACAGGTATGTGGGTGTACAGAATTCCACAGGACAATATTAGCTGTGAATAATAATGTAATTTAGGCTTTTTTGACTTGGAATATTATGCAAAAGATGTATGGACTTCATTACCCTATATGTGGGCTTGTTAGATGTGAATGTTATGGCCTGCTTCTGTGTGAAGATTTTTTTAAAGGGATATAGAAATAAAAAATACAATGCAACTCACTATTTACTCACCCTCTCAAGTTGTTCCAAATCTTTATGTTAAACACTAAAGATATTTTAAGAAAGCTTAAAAAAACATTAACCATTGACAGCCATAGTAGAAAAAACAAATACTTTGGAAGTCAATAGTTTCAGTTTTTTTTTTCAGCAGTAAAAAGAAACTCATAAACAACAGTTTTGGAACAAGTAAACGATGAAAGAAATTTCAATTTTGGGTGAACTATCTCTTTAAGATTCTTTAAAATGGGGTGAGTAAATAGTGGTGATGACATAAGTTATAATACATTAGTGAGCAGCACACTGAAAACCATATCATATCATATCGTATTTTTGAACTGATGTGTAATCACCTCAGTCTAGACATCTGTTTAACGTCTCTCACTCTTTGTTCATTAGGACTTTTCAGACTCACATTTTTATTGTAGATATATTTATAAATGAGTTGTCTTTTCTGGAGATATAACAGAATCACCATGTGCTGCGGGTCAGCCTGGGGACGTAGCACTAAAAAAGGTGGTCATCTCTCGTCATTGTTTCCTGTTTTCCTGTCCAACACCAGATCTCTGGAAACATGCATGTTTGTAGGTTTCCACTGAGATTGACACAATAACAAATTACTGTGCTATTGTTATTTGCCCTTTATCTTTAATGAACACACTTTTCTCTGGTTCCTACTCTGAAAATGTACCTCTGGCCAGTTAATGGGTTGCTAGACAATATAGTGTTGACTTCAGCATATTTAAAAGTCCATGTAGTCATTTTTTCCCCCTTCTCCTAAGCCTCCAGCACTGCATAAAAAGTGCATACACATCAGTTTCTTGTTCTCCTTTCAGGATGAGCCAAAGTCTGTAAGTCAGGGGCAGTATAACATAGAAGTATACGGTATTAACATAGCTCTGTCAGCTTCAGATTAGACTGGAGTCATGAATTCATTTAGCTCTATTCAACAATGAATATGTCCTACTTTTTCTGCAATGCAACAAACTTCAATCAATCAATCAATCAATCAATCAATCAATCAATCAATCAATCAATCAATCAATCAATCAATCAATCAATCAATCAATCAATCAATCAATCAATTATATTAATTTTGTGGGACCAATTTCATTGTGTTATATTTAGAATTTTATGTATTCTTTCACTGTAATGTTATCTTTACTGAATGTCATTTTGACATGCTTGTATTATTCAGAATTGTGCAAGACTGCACAGGTTTCAAGTTCTGCTTTTCACAACGATTTTTTTTTTCTTGTCTAACACTGACATTTTCAGTGTGACCCATAGTACCCAGACATTACAGATGAGTTAGTTTCTTTTATGTGCCTATTTGTGTTTGATGCTTGATATAGAGTGGAGGAACTATGACGTCAATTTGTATGCAAAAACCCGGAAGCGAGTTAGCATTTTAGCAGTTCCGGTTCCCTCGTCTCAAAGTCAATGGATTTTTTCAATGGGATTTCAGTTAAATCGCTTAAATAAGGTTTGTGGCTAACACAAACTCAAGATACTTTCACGTTTTATTCTACGGCATAAAACGCATCAGTCACATCACACTCTTGATTTTTTAAATCGGTTACGCTTCTTTAAAAAGACTGTTGCTAACAAGTTGCTAAATTGGACTACAGGTGGTGTCGGAGACATTATACGTCTTCGAGCTGAACTGCTCTGGAACGCAGTTTGCTTGCGTTGGGCATTTGCATTTGTCTGTTATTTAAGTATTTTCATGAATAGTATTTTATTCTTTGTAGTATTTTTCTAATTAGGAATTCATATTGTGTAGATAATGCCTTCACTTGTAAAGACAGATTAATTTGTTGATCATTTATTTTAATTAACCGATATTATGGGGATACTGCTTACCAGTGCAGTCTGTCTCTTTCCTGCTCTCAGTAATGCAAACGTGTGAATAAATGTGTAAAAAAAAAACATACATGTTAACTGTCATTTTAACTGTTATTTGATCAAAGGATTTTTTGTGTGCTTTTTTCTTCATCTGAACAAATTTAACTTTGTCATAACTGCAATATTTACACTCCTCCTTAAAATTTATAGCACCTGTGACTGTATGGACTACTTTTCGCTGTACTTTATGACAAAAAAAAATAGTATGGAACGTTGTTCTCTATTCATGATGGAACTTGCAGGCATTTGATAGACTTGTTCCTCACACCTCATTTCTGTCGTCTATCACTAAGGTAAGTGGGCTGTATTTAAACATGTTTTATGATAATACCATGTAGGCACATTTATACATACAGTTTTAAAACTTTTACAACAACCGTAAAGCAAAACAAAATGCATTTCCCACTTAAAATAAACTATCCAAAAGGCACGTAGGTATATGTGTTTTTGTGTATTTATGTGTTTATAATATGTAGCATGGATTATAATATGATAAACCGAGAGAGTAAATCATTGTCATGGATCAAATTTCTAAAAAATAAGCTTAAAAAGTTGTCATTAACAGGGTGGTGCTGACGTCACAGGCGAGCACCCCAGGCGCTGTAGTCCGTTTATAGCCTAATGTTAGCTTTTTCATTCTTGCGTTTGCATTTAAGATCCAAAAGTGCTAAAAGTTGTGTTTTGGTGTGAGGATTATCCGGCTGGACAAAACGTGTAAGTGTAATAAACAGTGTTTGAACACAGAGCTTATTATTTGCAAACTTCGAAAAGCCTATGGGAAAACACTATGGGGATTTTATCGAGGGAACCAGTGTTATGCTAGCAGCCGATTGACCTACAAAGTGACGTCATAGTTCCTCCACTCTTATTAGTTTCACTTTTAGAAGAAGGAGACCCCTTTGGGAATTTTTACTAAGCATAATGAAAGTGCATGAGGCCTGACCAGTACAAACTCTCAGCACCTATGTATGATTCATTTAGAGAGCCAGGACAAAGGAAGTGATATTATTTATTGCTAGCAGTAACTTTCTAATGTAACTTTTTAATGTCTGAAAACTCCAAAGAGGCTAATTTAGGCTACGTTTACATGAAAAACATGTACCTAAAAACAGATATAGTATTTCGCTAGCATTTTAAAAAAAAAGCTCCAAATTTACATGACAACATGTTCAAAATGATCCACATTTACGCAAAAGCATAACACAAAAATGCTTTATTATGAATGGCAGGCCAGTGTTTTTAGCATAGTTAGTGAACACACCTGTTAGGAAGTGAAGGTGTGCTGTGGCGACTTTGTGCTAGTGTGTATTTTGAATTTGGCGTGTGCGTATGATTCTTCTCTGCTTATGGTTGTAATTTAAAAGTAAATCCAAACTTTGCTGATGAAGCTTTAGCAAACACTTGAGCAACAACATGACCATATGAGTACCATTGTGGGCGTCTACACCTCCCTAAACACATACTATGCATGTGCTTAATGCCATCATTTTTTAAATACTGTAATTTTTGGGTGTTTACACAGACATTACAACTGTGGCATCTTCAAAAACTTCCACTTGTCAAACCATTTTCAGCCCCCACATGCACCTAAAAAGCATAAAAAGTTTTCTGTTTTTGCTTGAAAACATTGTTGTGCAAACAGCTCCTAAGTTAGGCTTAGCCAGATGATGTTTTCATTACAATATTGACTCTTTGACAGTGCCAACATACTCACATGGTTGGACATTCCATTTTCTTTGAGAATGTTGGATATTTAAAACACTGAGCTTATGAGTGGATCAGTGAGTACGTTTATATGGACACCAATAATCTGTTTTTAATTCGATTAAGAAAATACTCTGATTAAGACTCTACCATCTAAACAGCAGTTTTTGATTAATTCGATTAATGTCATAATCCAACTAAACAGAAATCAAATTAAAACACGTGGAGTATGCCGATATTAGCAAGCAGCAGGACAGTGGGTGCACAAGCATTGCTTTTTGTCCTGTCTATTTCAAAGAGAACGATTTTCACCTGCTTTATTTTGATCGCTTGAACAGTTTTTTTAACATTTAGCTGTGCTGCTTCTCAATTCTAAGATCACATTTGCACGCATATTGACAAACGGTCAAAAACTATAATTCTAATCTTTAGTGACTAGCCAGCACTGACAATTAAAACATTTTCAACCAGCCAAAGTGGCTACTGGGTGTAACTGTCTAACCCGCCACAGCTAAAAATCTACCAGCATTTGGCGGGTGTTAATGTCAAGCCATGATAATAATCATCATCATAAATGTTTCAAACATTTATTAAATATTTATTAATTTATTAATATAAAGTATTAAAACTCAATTTCAGACTTCAGGGCATTAGGGGAAGAACATTTGCCAACAACCTTGGCTGCGTTTTACCTGTGCAACAAAATAATATTTTCTAGTAATCGGCTTATTAGTTAATTTTGGGCTGATGACATGAACCACTTACCCAAATAATATTCATTTTTTGTTGTTATTATTATTATTATTATTATTATTATTCATAATAATAATAATAATAATAATAATAATAATAATATTAAACAACTACAATAATATAATAATATTACAAAATTAAATATTTTTAAGTGACATTTTAAGCTGCATGCATTTTATTTGTATCGCACCTGTCAATCATTTGTATCTGCACTTTGCTCTGAGGTTTGTCTGCTCCGCCTCTTTCTGTGTCACACCTCTGACTGTAACGCTGTCTAAGAAAGGGTGTTTCCAACTTTGACCACTTTGAGTCATTTCTAAGCATTTTGCTGGGGAATACTAAAACATTTTCTTTTTGGTTTGTAAAACCACAGAAGCCATGCATAGGCGTGTGGTCATAGTTTGTCAGAAATGGAGATCACAAGAGGAAACGTGATCAGTCTTGTAGAGGATTCAGAGAAGTGCCACATGCAAATGAGAAAGCTGCTTTGTTGTACAGAGGCAGACTTCCCCTGGGTTTATCATTACAGCTCATTTATGTCGCGAAGCTCGACGCGGCGAGCTCAGACGTCACTCAAGTTTTGCAGGAAAAGGATTTTTTTTTTCTCTGTCGGGTGAATTCCAGAGTTTGAATTAGTGCTGCTACAGCTGTAAAAGAGAAGGCAGAAGCTTATACAGCTGCTTCAGTCTACTTTACAGCTGCCTCTGTCTCTGCTACATGAGCACTTTGACCCCAGGTGACACCTAGACAGCTGTGACTTTGGAATCTACAAATCTCCGAAGACTACCGAGATGGTATTTGAAGACGGGATACACTTTTGATGTGCCTGCTTTTTCTCTTGTGGATTTGTTTATGGAATTATGGAGGAACTCAGTTAGGGTGACTTGTGACTTCAGGTAAGAATGAAGCGCACATAGGAAATTCTAGATGGAAGAGGTTTCTTACTGGTCTAGTGTTACAGTGTCATGGCCTGCTGTTTCCAGTTGTCTTGGGTTCTCTGTACTGTCAGTTGGCATTGCTTTGTACCTTTTTATTCACTTCACTAGAGGTTCAGTGCTTGAACTCCTGTCATTCTAGAGAAAAGTGCACAACTACTTTAAACATTTCCTTTCTCCAAACCTTCTAGAGGTTGTCTTTTGGAAATGTAGAATGACATATGATACTGCGGTGGTTACCAGTCTACAGTGTACACACCTAACTAATGACTTGGTAAACCATTTTGCACTTGAGGCTGTAAAGAATGAATACAGTTTCCTTTCTTTTGTCGGTGTAGTCTGTTTGTCATTGAACGTTGGTCCAGAAGATTGTGTCCCTTTTTAAATGGGTGTAAACTAGGGCAACAAGTGTGAACGAGTGACCTTACCCATGAAGGGATGTGTGAAAATCTATGATAATATTGTAATTTTTTTTAACAATGTGGGAATTGACTTTGTCAAACATGGCTTGAGTCAAAAATCATACACTACATGATGAAGCCTGTTAGACTGCAGTTGGGATACCCCTATAATTCAAGGGATGAAAGCAAAAAAAATCACAGTAGTGCTTGGCGATTTGACCTAAAGTCTAAATCTCGATTGATTGAATATTTAAACTCAATTACAATTAACTAACGATTATTTGATTTATTTATTGAATTTTTTTTTTGCCCATATACAGTAGTTCACTGACGGTGACATTTTTAAATGAAGGGGGCATTTCTTGATTTTAAAACAATTGAAGGAAACACACTATCTACGGTCTATGATTATATATTGAACATTTACGTTGAACAACTGAAATTAAAACACACAATGTCTAAAATGAACGGTCACATTTTTTCTTATAAAGAAGTGAAAATAAGTAACTTGCCCTTTGCAATCAAAATAAGTAAAGTATTTTTAGAGTTTCAGTTTCAAATTTAATTTAGAAAATAAGCAGTATCTCTCAAAATAAAATATCTCTTGTATATCCTGTTAATAATATTTTAAACGGTGCATTTCTTGCATCTTGTGTAAACAAATATTTTAATGTAAATAATAATATTAATGTTATGGAAAATATGCCTTCTCAAGGCATCTCAGCGCAGCTTCCAATCATCGTCAGTGTAGTGCCATGTAAGGCTCAAGAAAGGGTCCATCAGAGGTCAAATGGGGCTGCAAAGTGTGGCTAACAGAGCGGGGTCAAGTGACTCCACACGCAGTAGGGAAAGTAATTGAAAAAATTTACCTGGAAAAATTAGATTGATTATAGGTTTTGAATGCCGATTTTGATTACTTTTTGATTAATCACCCAGCCCTAAATCCCAGTATACTTTTTAAATTACATTTTATGAGATATAATTTTCTCACTTTACAATAAGGTTTCATTAATTCACTAACATGAACTAATATTAAACAAATAAAGCCTTAATAGAGCCACTTTCAAAACAAAAAACATTTTCCCTTTGATGGGTAGAATTCTGTTCTACAGCCCCAATGTAGTTTTAGGGGGGATGGTGCTGAGGGGGGATTGGGGGTGCGGTGTGGCGCGATGTGGCGTAGCGCGGCTGTTCAGACTGACACCTTAAACATTGTGTTTTTTTTTCTTCCCAAAGGTGGCGACAGACAAGGTAGCAGGTAAGCTGAGTTCGACTCTTTCATGGGTGAAGAACTCAGTGTCGCACACGGTGAGTCAGATGGCTAGTCAGGTGGCCACTCCATCTTCGCTACACACCACTGTGGCTTCATCCACTGCCTCGCTGTCCTCACCCTCCTCAGCCTCGCCGACTCAGCTCAGCCCAGATGATGTGGAGCTGCTGGCCAAACTAGAGGAGCAGAACAGGTACGAGCGCTGCAGTCCTAATCAAAGCTTGTCATTTCTACAATGCTCAAAACATAGACTTGTGGAATCCAGTAATAAAAATTATGGTTTAATGCAGAATGCCACAGAATACCACAAAAACTGTAATTATTATGAACTAATTATTATGAACTTGCATGTTCTCCATGTATCTGTGTAGATGATTGCTAAAAACCTGAATGCATGCACAATGCTTTTAATGTTTTTGTCATATTTTAACAAAATTATTTATAAAATGTTAGAAATTTGATCTTGTTTTGCCATGAAATAGCCAGAGAAGCTGATAACTCTTCAGATAAAAACACTCTCTGTCATATTTAACAACCCTCAAAACAAGAATTTAGCCTATTATTATTGTTCTAGAATGTACTATATTTAAAGGAAAAATCACACAATCTTTCTTAACTGTTTAAATTAGGGATGCTCCAATCAATCGGCCAGAGATCGGTATCGGTCGATAATCACATTTCATGACGCTACTCACCAATTTGGGGTGTGTTTTCCAAACAACAACATAACTAGTTGCTGAACTATTATAGCACAATGCAACGTTTGGGAAAAAACGATGTAGTGACCAGTGTTTCCCCAAAACCATAGTTTCTCTATCGCAGATCCATAGTTTTAACCACGTTAGTTATAATGTATAACCTCCATAATGATGCTTTAAATGAGGCGGAGTAACAACTTCTTAAGAGAAAATGACCCTAATTTTTTGTATAAAATTATATTGTTATGAAAAAAAGTCCAATATTAGTTTTGATAAAAACATGCACTCGTTTGTTAAATTAACTGACATATATCTAAACGGCACATAAAGGGCCAATGTTTCCTTTACAAATATTATTGAGAATATTCCATATTCTATGCTAAAACATAAAACTACTTAGCTAACACTCGCATCTCATATATAAATAGTTTATGATTTTAATTTACAGTAGGCTATTTATTAAGAAAAGTAATAATAATAATAATAATTATTATTATCATCATTGTTGTTGTTATTTTATTATTATTAAGTGGGATATTGTTTATTTGTTTTTTTTTTTTTTGAAAAGTCTACTTTTACAACTGTGACACATTCAAACCACTGCAGAAATGTTCTAACCACTAGGCCCATGTCATATACAGAAGGCTACAGACACATTTCTTAATAAATAACCAACTTTAAATTAAAACCATTAACCTATGCTATATATTTTTGTTTTCACAAGCTTTGGAGACGTAACATAAATTCCACTTTTAAATAATAGGTCACCTATAGCTTTCGTCATGAGCCATGGCTGCGTTCAAAATGTCATAAATGTTTTCAAAGTGCACTACGAAGGGAGCGCAATTGTAAACATGAAGATCGCTAAAACTAAACTGTAAAAATACATTGAAGGCAACATTTTTTTTTTTTTTAAATCATTCCGAGTTTAAAGGTTAGAATGTTCTAAATGAATAGGGCATAAGGGGGATAACTAGGAATGGAACACAGCCAGGAACTATGTTTCTATCTACAGAAGGTCTAGAGGTGTAGTTACAAGCGTACAAGTTTGTGACGCAGTTTGCGAATGCTTGTTGGAACGACGGATTTGGGAAACACTAAATCAACAAACTATGTTTGTAAAGAAGGAGCTTGCGACCTTAGATGACTAACGATGGTTTTTGGAAATGCACTGATCACATTTTCTTTTAGTAAAGAAGTAATGGATTTATAGGGTTGCATTTTAACTTCTTATGCATCAAATATGCGCTCCAAACTTCATTGAGACATTTTTCTTCCATCATTCGCAATGCCTCTAAATTGCTTTGTTAGTGATTTTTCTTACCAATTTTTTTGTATCTGTTTTATCTATTATTTTCTGTAAAACTGCTTCTGACCATTACATGTCCACGCTAAATGGTTATAAGAGACATGTTTAAGAAATTATATGCAATTATCTTAGGTAAGGCAAGATCTCCACTCAAGTATCATACTTGAAGGAAAATGTGCTTTATGCATTATAAAGCTTGAAACATCAGAATCGGTACTTGGTATATGCCGATCACCATGACATGGTACTCAGTATCGGCTGCAAAAATCCTGATCGGAGCATCCCTAGTTTAAATATTAGCAACAGGAGTGAAAAGTAAAAATAAAAATACATTTCACTGCTTTCCTTAAAGTGTAACTGTTCTAAAAAAAGTAAAATGTTTTCATGAATTTAATTATTTGCATTTGCATTACTAGTTGTCAATGTTTAAGTACTAATCTCAAAAAACAATTCAGAAAAAAAAAAAAATTGATAAATGGTATTTAGGGAAAGAAATATTTATTTTATTGTGCCTTACAAAGTGAAACACTGCAAAAAATTCCCCATTGACAGGATTTTTATGGGAAAAGTGTTGCATATTGTGTCTTATGCCATCTATTTTGTTACCAAATGGCATGAGATTTTTTGTTTCACGTGATTGTTTTCTTTACCCCCCCTGCTTCTTTTGCAACCTTAAGGATGAGGTTTTAATTTAAGGTCATTACGAATCGTTTCAGAATTCTTATGCTAAAAAGCAGGAAGTTGACAGGGTCTGCAGGCTGCAGTTCTACATGCATTTGCTGTTGACGTTGTTGTTGTTGTTGTTGTTGTTGTTGTTGTTGTTGTTGTTGTTGTTGTACTTCCTATAATTGGCATTCAGACTTTCCTTTTAAAGTTTGTCCAGCCTCATTTTAAAGAGCTCTAGTCTTGTCCAACTTCTCGTCTGGTGTGGTCCAAATATAGCCTGCTCTCTAATACAAACAGCGATATGTCAAGAGCACTGACATGATGTTAACATAGTGGAGCCTTCGCTAGGGTTGCTGTGTTGTGATCACAGACTAGTGATGGCACAGTACTCATTCCAAATATAGAAGCTGTAAGAGATAAAGGTCTGAGAAGCTCTCTGTCACTCTTTGCTCTCCTGTAATCTGCAGTGTCTTCACGTGTTGATCTAACAAGTGTGACAGATGCCGTAAAATGTTGTTTAGAAAATTACTTCCAACATTTATTTGGGATGGTGGCTTCCAAAGCATTTTACTATAAATTGTCCCTATACTGTATGGCTTATGCACAGGTATGTGAAGGTAATTGTTTTGTATCCCATTAGGATTTAACAAAGTCTTTAAATACCAAAACCTATGATTTTAAGTAAAATCTGGTAATAAGGAAAGAAGACATGTTTTTAAAGTGCCTCTATTGTACTCTTTCATGTAGTGTGTACATTGACAGTTTGTACATGGTAAAGATCTGCAAAGATTTAAAGTTCATAGTACACAGCAACGTTTTTGTCTTCTAAAAGATTGAACCAATTTGAACTGCTGGTGCAGGTTGTCAGCAAATTCAGTTTCACTTCTGTAAGCCTACAAAGGTTTTAAACCATCTATCATGTTTTATCGTTTCACTACAGAAGTGATAATATTTACAATAAATATACAATTTTCTTACATTTGTCCAACAGCAACATTTATAGTATAGAATAGTGTATAATGTTTTATGATAATTTATTCAGTTTGTGTTAATTTTATTCATTTTTTTTAAAGGTGCAGTAGGTGATTGTCTTCAGAAACATTTTTTGTTGTGCTGGTTGAAAGTCTCTTCACATTCCAATAGTAATATTTAGACCCACATGGAATCTGCGTGCGCAGATTTCCGCAGGTTTTTAGCCCATCATTGATTCTGTTTATTTACTTGTGTAAATGTGTGTACATTTATATTTATTCAGTTTTTAAATTAATTTCAGTAATATTATTGACTTACATGAAAATATTAGAATGATTTATTTTTTAAACAGTGTGTAAATTAATATTTTCTGTCTTTTAGTTGATATATTATATTATAGAGACTTGCTTTTTTTTTTTTTACCAAATAAAGTGGATCTAATTGGATTTGTAAACATTGTAAACATATTAAATAAAAGTTAAAAAAGGTATTATTTTTTATTTCATATATAAAATTTTTAGTTATGATACTCCCAAAATCATTCCACATAAATCTGCAGATTTTTAACAAAATTCTGCACAGAAATAGCAAAAAATGTCCGCAGATTCTGTCTGGCCCTAGTGATGATTAAAATAAATGATCTAAATGTTTTATATGTATTTTTATATTCTGGGTTAGGCATAAGACTAAAAAATGTTCATCCAGTTAAAATTGTCAGGCCGATAATTTCTGTTATTCTGATAAATAGCCCAAACTGTCTGTCAACAAATGTAGATTTGTACAACTGCGCACCTCTATTCACGCAGATCCGCCGTTTGCGCGCACACGCCATAGTAACATGGACAGCGGTAAAAACAAATGCTGGATCGAAACTTCTTAAAATCCTGACTTAGGGCTGGACAATAATTCGATATCAATATATATCACGATAGACTTTTTTTCAATAACGATGATATTATTTTTAAACCCATTTCCGATATGTCGATATAAATTTGCATATATATAAATATATATATTATTATTTATATAAGATCTTATACATGTATCACTTGTCACTGAATGACGTTCAGTGCTCAGCCGTCAGAAAGAGCGAGATCTGATCTCACTTACGTGATGACAAACAACACAGACACGCTGCCAACGCTCAGCACAGCAGTTGGTTAAGCTGCGCCACAGAAAGTTTTAGCTACAAAATGAGTGCTCTGAATAAAGATGCGAATGAACAAGCTTCCACAAGTAAGAATGCAGACGAAATAGTTGATAAGAAAGGAAAGACTAATGCAGTGGTGTGGAAGTGGTTCTGCTTTTTAAGTTCCGATAAACTTAGTTTCGGTGTTCTGCAAAGTGTGCCAGAGAGTGTAGCTGACTAGCGGCGGCAACACATCAAATCTGTTTCACCATTTGAAGCAGTGCCACCCGATAAAACATACTGAGAGTCAGAGTTCAGTAAAGTTAGCAACAGATTCGCAGATTCGTATTTTCCGGATCAATAACTCATGACCGAAACATTGTTCCTACACAAATAGCACATTTTTTCAACTGTCGCAATGTATACAACCACCTACAACCTTATTTTCCTAAAAATGAGCTTTCCTACGCGCTGGACGCAATATATTGATCTCTATGCGCAGGCGGCAAAGAGACCGATCCTTAGGGACCGTCTACAAAGAGCAAAATGCAAAAACCAATACTACAAAAGCTGTCAATAACTTCCCTCTAACTCATTATACTGCCATCAAACTCAGATCACACATCACTGCTGTCCTGCTGGTTAGACTACAACACTTATTTTTCTAAAAAACTATTTTGCATATTTTTAATGAATTTTTATTATGAAAAATATTTAATAACTGTACTGTAAATTACTGTACTCTCACCAAATTCAGTTCACACATCACTGCTGTCCTGCTGATTATACTACAAAACTTATTTTTCTAAAAAACTAGTTTGCATATTTTTTATGAATTTTTGATAGTTTATTTGATAGTTTATTTCACATTTCTTGTTTGTATAGGCTAAATACAAATAAAAAGTGAACAAATTTTTTTTTGTACTGTTTTTATTTAAAAAAAAGTTATAAGAGTCTGGAGTTATTATCGACTTTGCAAATTCTTTTTGCATACATTTGTAGGTACAGACATCCATTGTGTGCCTTCTTGGCAGTTTTTCCTTTCTTTTTAATATTGTCCATATCGATATCGGAATTACATCGTATCGACCGAAATAAAAAAATATATCGTGATATAAATTTTTGCCATATCGTCCAGCCCTATCCTGACTTAATATTGGAGTAATTTTTGCACGCTGGAGGAAGGACAACACCATGGCTGAAGTATTTCTTTTAGACAGGTAATGTTTATGTTTTAAAAATATTTTAGTCTCGCAAAGCTTATGTAGATTTTGTTGTTTTAAGAATGGGTTATATGCACAGAAGTGTTGTTTAGTCACTATTTTCAATTTCATAAGGTACCTTTTACAGCATCGATAATGTCGATTTTTATTTAGTTTAACAACAAAACATAACATAAGTAAACATAAGTAAACAGCGATATTCCGCCTAGCCTGCTTTACTGAGCTGAAGTTGGTTATATATTGGTTCATTTTTGAACAATGACAACCTGTGACGCGCTTCCTATATTGTTTACCGCTACTCTGAATAGTTGCTATAGTCAGTAGTTGCTATAGGACAGGGTGTGAGAGAGTGAGACCAGCGATCCTTGCATGCATGAAATATTGCACATTATGACAAGTTTTGCTTGCTAACTACACAATGTTTTTCATTCAGAGTTGTAGTATTATAAAGTAAGTAAGTTTTCTAACAGGTGAATGACATGATCTCGTGGGTCTGTCATCTTTAATGTGCACGTTCATGATATCCGGAGGCGTGGCTTTGGACAACGGGGGAGGGAATGTTTCAAACGTATTATGCTAACCGGTTAGCATTTAAGCAGATCAGCTACTGCACCTAGAAGGAAAATGACGCATCTCTCAATTTAAAATATTCCCCAGGTCATTTACATACCCCCACAAAGTCTTGTTTAAATTTAGGTAAGCAAATACTTAAGAGTTAGTAGTTGGATTTTAGTGCAGTGATGAATGTGTTTTTGGGATGTTGTATGTTTGTTTTAACGATGCAGTGTGTTCAGCACATCCCAAAGATTTGCAGTAGGGTTCAGGTCAATTGCAAATGAAATCAAGAAGAGTTATGAGCTGCTCTGACTCTTGCCACTCTGCAGTCTTTTCTGTATAGCATCCGTATGCTTTCAGTTTATCAGTGTAGTGCCTGTTCAGGGGAACTAAATGGTTTTCAAACCTATAACACACAAAAGAACAAAACCGCTATCATGGCATCAATTTATACAACTTGTTTTACATTCTGCTTTTGTGCCAAAGCCAAAAATTTGGTATTGAGCTGGAGCGACTGTGAACATGTACCACTTTTGCACTGAACTTTTTTTCGGGTCTGTTCCTGAGAACAAAATTATCCTTTCTAGCAATATTTTGGATATGACTAGCACTGGACCTAGAAGTTTTGAAGTGACATAAAGTAACAAACACTGACATCAAGCATGGAATTGAACAAACAAAATCAACAACTGGAAGATGGAGTCTTATCATTTAAGCTGTTGTTCTTTTATTAAAGCTGAAATATAGACGCATAAGTTATGATTGAAAGACTGAAAATGGGGGAAGGAGACTGAATCAATTTGTTGCATATCATTGAAGTTGACAACACACACACACACACACACACACACACACACACACACACACACACACACACACACACACACACACACACACACACACACACACACACACACACACACACACACACACCAGAGGCAAATCTGGAACAGGTATTGCTTAAAGTGTTTTGCAATACAAAATGAACATTAGTAAGTATCTGAAACGTTGTACTAAATATAAATGTGGGACCAATATAAAAAATTAAATAATAAATTAAAAATATTAAAAGGAACTTAGGGCAACCCAGTGGCGCAGTAGGTAGTGCTGTTGCCTCACAGCAAGAACGTCGCTGGGTCGCAGGTTCGAACCTCGGCTGGGCTGGGTCAGTTGGTGTTTCTGTGTGGAGTTTGCATGTTCTCTCTGGGTTCGCGTGGGTTTCCTCCGGGTGCTCCGGTTTCCCCCACAGTCCAAAGACATGCGGTACAGGTGAATTGGGTAAGCTAAAATTGTCCATAGTGTATGAGTGTGAATGTGTGTGTGGAAGTTCCCAGAGATGGGTTGCGGCTGGAAGGGCATCCGCTGCGTAAAATCGTGCTGGATAAGTTGGCGGTTCATTCCGCTGTGGCGACCCTGCAAGGGACAAAGCCGACAAGAAAATGAATGAATGAATAAAAGGAACTTAAGTAAAAAACATTCAAAATGTACTATATATTTCAGACAGTTTAGACCAATTAAACGGCTGTTTACTTGACCTTTTTCCACAGGAAAAGGTGGAGCTCATATTAAAATATATGTGTGTGCCATTTTTTTCTTTCCATCTCATTATCTTATAACGTCAGAGATTTAGCATGTTTACAGATTTTCACTGGGTAGCTGATAGGGGTGTGGTGTTCAGGCTTGCTGACCTTGGACCCCAGCCTTCATCAGAACAACTGGAGACCACAGCTGGATACGGAGATAACTAACAATGCTGTATCACCTGCTGCCTCCCACAGTACTCGTGCCATTAGTGTAATCAAGTCAACATGAGCCTGTGGATTGTCATAATGCTCACATCATGTTCATCTGATAGCAAAGCATGATAAAAACAGATATTTAATTATTGTCAAAGACATTTTAAGCCACACAGGCTTTGGAACAACTATTGAAGTCCTGGTAAAATCAAAATATATTTTTTCAATGTTAGTCTTAAAGGTGCTGTATGTAAGTTTTTGACTCTTCTAAAGCATAAAATTACTATATGTTTGCAGATATTTAAGATGCATGCTAAGAGAACATTCTTGTTTATCTAAAAAACAATGATAAAGTTAGATATTCTGCTTTGAAAACTGTGTTTTCCGTGCCCGAACACTGTTTTGATTCCTTTAACCCGCCCAATGCCATTTTAGCCAATTATATTTGAGCACCCTGGGTTGCCTTGGTGGAAAAAAGTGCATTTTATTCATTCATTCAGAAAGGCTCTCAAAGCATGCGCTTGGGACTGAAATGCGACCTCCAGTGGACAGTAGCAGACTCCGAAATGAGATGCAGATTCAGAGTTCCACATAAGGTTATTAATTAGTAAATAATATAAATATTATGAGCGTAAACTATAGATGAGCAGGTTCCATTGTAACCCCGTGTCCTAACAACACGCTAAGTGACAACATTTGCAGTAATAAGCAATTTAGCTGTTTGACAGAAATTTAAATACAGCCATTAAGAAGCACAAAATATGCACTCACTCACAAAATGATAAGGTTTATAATCTAATCAACATGTATTAAACCTCTTTAACCTTATTAAATCTCACTGATTTGTGTTTTATTTTGAGTCACAGTTCTAAAGTTCAACTTCAGAAGGTTTATTTTATTTTTAAGATCTGAGGTGAACTGTCTGCTGTTGCTTTCAGTAGTAAGGCAATGCATTTCATGTAAATAACATTCAAACTCACATTATTAGCATTTAACACTGAATAAAGCACATGAGAAGTACCTGAGGTGATCATAGTTTATCCTGTTGTTCAGCTGCAAGAAATAGAAGCCGTTTCTAAAATATAAATTTCAGGTGTTGGTTAGAACCAAAACTCCTTTTAATACGGAAAATATTTCTTCTATCGGGTGCCGTTGCTTTAGAACACGGTTTAAACCAGCTTTTAGGCTCGATCATCAGACTCGCTCCTCAATCTGGCAACCTGCGCTTGCATTTGTTTTGATCAAGGAATGTAACACCTAGTTCAACCACTGGGTGCCAAACTTACATACACTCAAAAAAATGATACGTTGGCGTTAATTAACTTTGTTTTGTCCACTGGTTCCACGTAACTGAGTTAAGTTACCTTTAAGAAAGTATATTTATTTTAGTGAACTTAAGTTAGTTACATAAAGGTAATGTAATGTTGTTTAGTTCAATCAACATAACATTCATAATTTAGCTTTAATCTATGTAGTTATTTAAGTTCAATTATTCTAAAATTTATATTGTTATGTTTAACCAAATAAAAAAACAGTTTCCGTTTCATTGAGTTTATTCAATAGTATTTTCACAATATTTTACAATGAACATTTTTAATATTTCAAAATTTTCCAACAATAAAATGATTATCCAAATCATGATATTATACAAAATCCAAATACTGTCCTTATCTGTATCTTCACTTAATACAATAAGTTAAAATATTAATACTATTAAAATAATAGTAATACAAGTATGAAGTAAATTAAAAACAATAAATGATTTACAAAAATATGCTTACAAAAACCTAATAAAAATACACTTTTCAAAATAAAACTTTTCATATTAAAAAAAAAAAAATCAAAAATAATATTCTGCCTATAAAACATTTACAAAAATATATTTATAAAAAATATACTATAATGTACCTTCTTTACACTGAAAAAGCAGATAACACTTCAGTTGTTCAAAGGAAAATTAACATTTTAAAGCAAAGTAACATGATCAGCACTACTCCATAAATTAGACCAACCATCACACAACATGCAATAGCTACACACATTCATCTCTCTGACACTTGCACCAGTTCTGCACATTTGCACTTTACTTACTGTACAACCACTCCCTATATCTAAAAACAACAAAAAAAACATTGTGCATGAAGTCTGCTTCACACAAGGAGTGGGCTTGACAAACCACCTGTAGAAACTTTCTTTAAAAAACTATTTGTACAATTAGCACTTCTTGGGTGTATTGCTGAATGTCTCCTCAATTGTAAGTCACTTTAGACAAGAGTCTGCTAAATGTTAATGTAACTACTGTAGAATCATAAGGTGGTGGTGCTGCTGCACATCAAGGTTTGTGCTTCATCATGTCCAGCGTCCTAAAAATGTCAAGTAAAAAAATAAAACATTTACCAACAGATCAAAGGTGAAAAGAGGAATTGGTTTAGGAGAAAAATACAAAATGTTTCTAAAAAATTTAAATAGCTTACCATGTACTCCCTCACACAGGCTTTGTGGATGCAGTCACACCTTTTTTCCAATGGTGATGTTCTAAAGGACATGAAATGAGAATTAGTTATTATTACTAGTAATTTTTACTGTACATTATTTTAATTCGTGTATAGTGTTTTTAAAGGCATAGTACCTGGATGATTCACAGTCTCCTCATAGCCAGATATGGGACTTTAGAGGCTGAGCTATAAACCTGTGAGGGAGAAAAAGTATGCGAGTGAGCAAAGATTTGTAATAATAAAATATAATAAAAATGAAAACAATGTACTCCCTCACAAGGGCTTTGAAGATGCATTCATACCTTTTTCCAATGGTGATGTTCTAAAGGACATGAAATGAGAATTAGTAATTATTACTAGTAATTTTTACTGTACATTATTTTAATTCGTGTATAGTGTTTTTAAAGGCATAGTACCTGGATGATCCACAGTCTCCTCATAGCCAGATATGGGACTTTAGAGGCTGAGCTGTAAACCTGTGAGGGAGAAAAAGGATGCGAGTGAGCAAAGATTTGTAATAATAAAATATAATAATATAAATATATTTCCTGGGGATGGGTTGCGGCTGGAAGGGCATCCGCTGCGTAAAATCATGCTGGATAAGTTGGCGGTTCATTCCGCTGTGGCGACCCTGGATTAATAAAGGGACTAAGCCGAAAAGAAAATGAAGGGATATAAATATTTACAATTTAGAATAATACATTTATAATAAAAATAAAAACAAAACACTGCAAACTAAACTTAAAAATTTAAATGTGTTAGATGACCAAACAAATAAGCTTACATTAAATATGTAATCATGTTAGATGTCAACTTATTTAAGTGTCACATATGTTTATTGTCAAGTGTATTTTGAAGTTAACAGCCTTGAATAATAACATTAGATAATAAATAACATTGTGCCAACACCACCTTTTAATATTATGTAAGTTATCAAAACTGGCATTAAAACTGATAAAACTGCTTGACATGCACCGAACACTCATTTAAAATAGAGAAACTATTCCTTACTACCAACGTTTGCAACTTTATTTGGTAGATTTAATATATATCAAAGTTAACCAAGTGTGAAATAAGTATAAATTTATCTGTCTATAATGTGAACAAGACACAGGGAACATGGCAATTTCATAACAATGCTGTACACAAACACAACATGGTATTACAATGGAGTACATTACTGATTCAAATGTTGTCACAGCCTCAATATAAATGCATAAAAACTGAAAAATCTCACCTGTGTCTCCACATTGGGGAAAACTTTCTGTGCACGTTCTCAATTTGTACTGTAATCTTCATCTTTTGATTCCCATAATGGCGCCAATCTAAGCGAGCTGAGAATGATCGTTGTGGTTTGAATCTTCCTTCCTGTGTTGTTTTGAAACTGCGCATGTGCAGATATTACTCCACCTATTGACCAAAATGCGGTACTGCAGAAGCAACACAACTCCCTTTCATTCATTTTAATTAAACGAGCTGCTTAAATGTGAAAACTTACTTTTTCTAATTTGTTCCAACACAACTCTTTTGGTTTTAATACACAAACATAAGTGAATTGTTTAATTTAAACATAGTTACATTCTTTGAACCAACTAAAGCCATAATTCATTTTTTTGAGTGTACTACACCTTTAAGCATAAGCTAATGTGTTCAAAAACAGTGACAAATTTGTATTAAGACCTAAACATCCAAAGCTTGAAGTTTGTCAATTCAGCCTAAATGTATCAACAAATTTTTTTGACATCACATCATACTTCAGTTTCTCATTAAATCTTCTGACCAATCAAATGCTCTCTAGTATCTGACACGTCCTGCTCCCTTCAAGACGCTGTATTGTATGTGCTTGAGCTCCCATGTCCCACAATGTTTTCATGTTTGAGTTCAATTTACGTCACGCATCGAACAAAAATGCACATTTCAAGGCACTTCACAGGACCCTTAAAATCAAGGGAATAGCTGGGATGTTAGAATCCAGGAAGGAGACCTATTCAAATAAAAGGCTTTTGCTTGTGGCTTTTAGACAAGCAGAAAGGGTGACCGTGTAAACACCTGTAACTGATTTCCTGGCTGTTTTAAAGTGTTAATGGGCACGCTGACCTTTTTGTGAGCGATTATTTGAATTAGTGTTGGGGAGATCAAAGCCCTGCCCCTTCCTTTATGAATTATTAATTAACTTGGAGATCCAGAGCTGGCCTTTACCTTGTTGTTTTTGGTGTCACAGGCTAGTTTCATTATTAGAACTGAATCAGAGAGATCCGCCGGGGTGGGTGTAACACCCACACAGAGTTCTCTCTGCAGTATGGAAAGTAGGGCAGCTGCTCGGAGGATCTGCGGAGTGTTTAGAGCTCTAATTCAGTACATTTGGCCAATTGAGCTCATTTCACGACTGCAGAAATAGGGCCTTTGCTACCGTAAATCGAGTCAATTTTAATTCAGTAAGTAAATCTAGAACTCTGCCAATACAATAAGGTATAAATATAATTACAATTGAAAAAAACATTTCACTGTGATTTAGCTGAATTACATGTTCAGATTCTCTGCTTTTATGTTTTTACTAATTGATTTATTAGTTTGTGTTCCTGTAATTTAATTAAAGAAGAAGAGGCTTTTCTAAACTGACAGTTCTCTGTGAGGTCAGATAGTATACTCAACAGAACTGAAGCATGAAAGATTGATACCTCATGATTCTCTCTCTGTTTCGCTGGCACATTGAAACTCTTTGGCACATCTGGCAGAGTTTCAAATACAATTCAGTTATAGATTGATGTATTTTATATTGTGATAGGTATTGTATGGTTATTGTCAAATGCCCAGCCTGACTGTACTTTACCATTCAAAAGTTTGGGGTCAGCAAACAAGAATTATGAAAAAGTACACTACCAGTCAAAAGTTTGGGGTCAAAACGATTTTTAAATGTTTTAAAATAAGCTTATCCTGCTCACCAAAGCTACATTCATTTAATCAAAAATACAGTACAAATTGTCAAATGTTATTGCGCTATAAAATAACTGTTCAAAAGTAGTTTATTGTTTAATTTAATAATTTATTGCAATGATTTTAAAGATGAATTCAGCTTCATTACTCCAGTCTTCAGAGTCGAGTGATCCTTCAGAAATCACTCTAATAATAATAATAATAATTATTATAATTTTTTATGGTAATGTAATAAAAACTATTATGACTGGAGTAATATTTTTATTTGAAACTACATACAATAAGAAAGCAGTTAAATGATATTAGAGAACGTTTTTATTCAGGGGATATTTTAAGTGAAACGTTTAAGAAGGTGCCTTCTGGAGCAATTTTAGAATATTTATCTTTAATCAAACTAAAAGATTGTATATTACTCGTTTCAGTGTTGTTTCTATTGCAACCACACTGCTGTTGCTGTTGCTATTGTTCCTATGTATGTTTGTTAAGAAACTGATATGATTGTATGTTATATATTGTATATTTAGTACAGTTGAAGTGAGAATTATTAGCCCCGTTTAATTTTTTCCCCAATTTCTGTTTAACGGAGAGAAGATTTTTTTCAACAAATTTCTAAACATAATAGTTTTAATAACTCATTTCTAATAACTGATTTATTTTATCTTTGTCATGATGACAGTAAATAATATTTTACTAGATATTTTTCAAGACACTTCTATACAGCTTAAAGTGACATTTAAAGGCTTAACCAGGTTAATTAGGTTAACTAGGCAGGTTAGGCTAACAGGCTAATAGGCTAAGTTATTGTATAACGATGGTTTGTGCTGTAGACTATCTTTTAAAAAATTAATAACTACTTTTATTTTAGCCAAAATAAAACAAATAAGAATTTCTCCAGGAGGAAAAATATTATCAGACATACTGTGAAAATTTTCTTGCTCTGTTAAACATCATTTGGGAAATATTTAAAAAAGAAAAAAAAAATCAAAGGGGGGCTAATAATTCTGACTTCAACTGTATATGTTTTGTCATGAATATAGACAATGCTGCTGATATGGCATAAAAACATGCATAAATAAATAAGAAGGCAGTTATTTAAAATTTTAACAAATATTAAACTATTTAACATTTTTTTTTACATTTAATAAATGCCACCTTGATAAACAGAATAATTTTCTTTAAAAATAAAACATGCAAAATAACAACTGACCCCAAACCTTTGACTGGTAGTGTACATGTTCAGCTACACTGCATTTATTCCCTGAAAAAAGCACAGTGAAAACATTATTTGACTAGTGTTATTATGATTTAACTGTTTACCTTTGTTTTCCCTGTAATGGCTACTCTGTAACAGCCGTAAATCTTCATTAGCCATCCTCAGAAATTATTCAAATGCGATGACGAATAATTTCATATTTTTATCAATGTTGAAAACAGTTGTTCTGTTTAATGTATTACTTTCATGACTATTTAATTATTGGAATATTTAAAAATGTACCTTAAACGGAACATTAAAAATACAACAACACCAAAATATGAGTAAACAATAATGTCTTTATCTAGATTTAAACATATAAAAGACTCCTCTTGTTGTATGTATGTTACTGGAACTGACAAGCTAGTTAAAATGCAAAGTAAACAATGCCTAATAATCCTGCTGTTTTCATAGAAAATGCAGTATCACAGCTCCTAGTAAATAAAGGCCAGTTTTACATTAATATTCAATTTGCCCACCAATAACAGGTGTAGCAAACAGCTAATTTTGCACCTTTTTCCAGGAATGATGAGACCGATTTTGAACTCCTGGGATTTAGCTTTGCTTCTGCACAGGTTGAGGGCCTTTGCACTTTAGATAAGCAGTGCTTGTGTGTGTTTATGCGGGTTCAGAGGGAGAGAGAGAGTTGGGTGAGACGGAGACAGCAAGAGAGTGTGAGAGAAAATCGGGTTGTTTCACTTCTCACAGACACGTTTGGGATTACTTGGAGGAATCAGAGGAAAGACATGTGGATTGCAGAATGAGCTTCCCGTGGTGAGCGGCTTCACAGTAATACCTTTGATCAATTCTCTATCGCACAACACAAGGTTTTTTATTAATGCAGTCTTTTTTTTGCCTCATTCTTATTTTCTCTTTGTGGGTGCCTTTTAATTCTTTCATATAACAAGTACTTGCCTATCCATCTGGATTTCCAAATATAACGTTTACATTTTTGGGGAGGAATGTATAGTGTTTGTTTCCTGTATAAGAATCCATTTTGTACTTTAACCAGCAGTGAATCATTAACACTGAAGCAACAATTCTGATGCAAATTGTCTTAAATGGTTACTGAAATCGTCAGATAGGTTAAGCCTATATATGCTTTCTATTTTAACAAGAAATTTGTGTTGCTTTATTTCTCTTTAATATAGTATTTTTATAGCTTGTGATTATGCAGTTTTGCAAATGTTTGCTGGGTTTTCCCAGGATTAACTTTCTGACCTTTGAGTAAATATCATCAAGATAGAGCTTTGCATTGGGTCCACGTGCTCTTGTCTTGTCTTGAAATTGTGGCTGAGTAGGTGGTGCAAGTTCAAGTCTATCACTCTTTCCAGCATTTCTTTTCCTGTCCACTCTTCTTCACTGTATTTTTCAGATGCATTTTTGTCATCTTTCAACAAAATGAGCCTTTTTGCTTAAAAAATGGGTCACTATTGTGATTTGGTCAACAATCTATGAGTTTATATTTTGTTATTATGTCACACTTGGGACTGATAATAAGTCTGACGTGGCTAATATGTTTTTGATTTACATAGTCTATTGTTCTATCCTAATCTAACATTAGCTATATATATATATATTTTTTTTTAAATAATTTGCCAACAAACACAACTTGATTTGAGCTCTACTGTTCTCTATTCGCTTAATTGCTGTTTACAATATAATTAGATTGTTTCCTTTAAACTGTCAAGAGGGCTTGACAAGACTATCGAATACACAAGACATGGCACTCGTTTAGTTTTGAATGGAGAAAAGTGTAACGGTCAATATGAAGCCTGCCTACTAGTACAGGAGCCAATCATCGATCGCTATAGACTGACGTTTCTCCGGGGGGAAGCTCGGACCAGACAATTTGTTTTACGACAGTTTGGTGGACAACAAACACACTGGAATCTCAGCAATACTTGCTTCATAGACATAAGAAATACATCCACGTAAAGCTTGAAATCTGTACTTTTAAATGAACCGAGTGCACTTTTTTGTTTTGTTTTGTAACATTTTGTTTTGTAATCTGTATGAAACAAACGTGAGGTACAGTCAGTCCTGTCAAATGCACGTCACATGACAGCAACTACTCAAACGCCCACAAACTTGTAAACAAAGAGTCGCTGTCATTTCTGTAGCATTATCCAGAAGATAATAATGTGTAGAACCACCATAAATGAGGTTGGTGTTCCTTTCGAGTGCGCATCCGCATTAGCTTTGGTAACCTAGAAATATGCCGATTTTGCTTGATTCAGACGTTTAAAAACAAAACCTATGAAACAGTTGTTGTTTAATTTTATTGGTGATTCCAAATATGTAATGTAGTCGTAAGCTTGGCAAACAGTTTTGGAGAATTTGCATACTGCCCAAGATGCATTTCAAAGATGGCCACTGAGTGAAATGACTTGCTTTAAAGGGAATTTGGCTTTTTTCACTTCAAATTGCTAGTGCTTAGTCTTTCTAAACTCCTGACAAACAGAATTCTGGGTTTACTTATCTCACGGTGACACTGGTCATACTGCACCACCACCAACGGTTAATCATAAGTCAGGGGTATACTCATAAGCTGACATTTCACATCGTAGATTCCAAAACCCTGCGTTACTGTTTTTATTTGCATATCTGCGGTGTCATTGTCATCAATTAGACGAAAGCAGTATGTGACCAAGTTTACACCAGTGCATTGGCAAGTCTGCATAAGTCTTGTGAGGCATTAGAAGATACCTGCAATTCCATTTTAAACAAGTACAAAGACCTTTTTGATTGTAATTTGGAATTCTTTTATTTGGAAGGGATGCACAATATCAGATTTTGCCAATATCTCAATACTAATGTCTTTTGGCTGAGCTGTTTTAGATATTTTTTTTCTGTTGGTGTGTTTTTGATTAGTGATGATTTACAGGATCAGGTTTGAGATTTGTTTTCTCCATAACTGCTAGCTTCTCACTATAAATTAGAATCAAACTTGTGATTTTTATGACCCAATTTTACTTTGTTTATCAGTTAGAAATATCTTTTCTTTCTTAAATATTTATTAGTGTAACACAGCAGCCCCTGATGGGGCATAACCTAGGAACAAGGCTGCTTGGGAGCGATATTGTAAAGAAAATATATTAAGAGTGCAGATCCTGAATTAAACTCTTTATTTTTGAAGTTGCAGTTAGTACTGTTTTCATATATTCTGACCAAAATATTAAACAAAACTAAGCATTTTTTGACATAGCTTCATGTTATGTGTTTTACTTTAATTTTCCCAATCTAATGTTTCAGTCATGTTACTGGCCAGTCACTATGGCCTGCAGAAGGCATTTTGTCTGCAGAGGCTGTGGCGCTATGCAACTGTTTAACTTAATGAGAGATATTATACACAGAGTTATTCTGTACACACATTCAGTTTCAATTTGGTAATCAATATAGCAATAGCAGCCGAAATGTCAAAATGACCTCAATAATAATGCTCTATTTTTAATGTTATCAGACAACAATTTGTATCTGAAGAGTCTTTAAATGAATTATTTTAAAATGTGAATCCTTCAAATAAAATATATTAAAAACAAAATCAAAAGAAAGTCTTAAAAATGTTTTAGATTTTGATCTTATTTTATGCATTCTTTATTGTTGTTGAAAAACTTCTATTTTTTTGTTATAGAAAAGTGTTATTTATAAAATTGTTGTGCAATGAAACAAAAAACAAAACAAAACAGTTCATCATAATCACAGGTGAAAGTTCTCCTCCGATTGCTGAGTGATCCAGTCAGCTCTTTTCCTGCAGTCTCATGCAGCGTCTTACTCCGGCTCATGCAGTTAGCCATGCCTGCTTATATGTCACAGTATACACAGAATAAAAAAATCTATTGGGTTGTCAATTTATTCTGTGGTAGCGATGATATATAACTTCTTGTCCCAGCTTCACTTTGAGGTTTTGAAATTAAAAAAGCACAGAAACAGAGCAATTTTGAATCTTTCTAATGTGTATGTTTTGTCCACTGTCAAAGAGAGTTTACTTTGAAAAACTTTGCATTTAACTGTGCACATTAAACCCCCTGTATTATATTCCTAATCCCCATCTATCCACTTGCAACTTGTGATTGGAATTTAAAGTAACATTTATTTGACTTAAAATGCAGTTTACCATGTGCTTTAGACACAAACATTGGATTGAAAAGTTAAGTTTTGGAGGATTTAGGATCTGTAGTCAATGTAAAATGGAGACTGTAAGTCTCCCAATCGGGACACCTCTCTCTTTTTTTTTTTTACTTTCTGCCCACCTACTACAGTAACTCATTGAGCATCACAACCCCTGAGCTGTGAACCCCATGACTCTCTCTCGCTGCCTTTCACCCCTAACAACAGTGCTCCCCCCTGTGCAACCCAAAAGCGGCTGTAACTGGATCTAGCCTCTGAGCCTTGGCTATGACGTCACCTAGTGCTGCCCTTAGAGGCCTGGGCCCCTCTCTTTTTCCGAGATCAGGTTTCCATGGCTTTGTGTCTGTTCTGTCAGCTTTTAAATGTTGAGGTTATTCACAAGCATTGTCTGCTTGTTTTCCAGCTGATCCAGGGTCAGTTTCACAATGACAGCACCTCCGCTGTGTTGTGCACCATTAGAAGAGTTTTTTTTTTCCTTAATATGCATTTTATAACCTTTTTTTTTTTTTTTTTTTTTTTTTTTTTTTTTTTTAAGAGTTCTACATTTTGCTATATGTGTCATTAAGATTAATCTGTACACTGAAAAAAAGCTTTCGTTCATCCAATTTAAAAAAAATTGATTCAATGATTTAATGACAATGATTCACATCAAATTTTATCACTTGACCCAATGAAAAATAAATAATTTGCCTTAAACAATATTTTCTATCTCCATGAGAGCAATTTTATATAACATGGTACAAAGCATATTTGTCTTATTGAAGAAAGTCAATTAATTTAAATTCTCTTTTTGTTTTAAACAAGAAGATATAGCTTTAATCAGAACAACAATCCCATAAACTGATCATTCATCCAAAAAAAAAAAAAAAAAAAAAAAAATAGGGTAATGGTTTCACATCTAAATTTGTTCACTTAAACAATATTTTTTTTAAAGTCTGTTAGCACATTAGCAAACACTCGTGTCCCATACACCACCAACCCTGAGTGTCTCTGCTGTCAGCAGTCTGGCAGAATAAGCAGATAGGGGACAACACTGTCAGTTAACCTTTTTATACTGAGCTCAAAACTTGAACGACCCTTAATAGGACCATACCACCGGGATGCTTCCTTTACACAATATGCTCGTTGATGGTGATGGCCAATATTTTATAAACAAATGAAATATTGGGCTTAAATCACAAAAGCCAACTCAGATATAAACACACATAAAGTTTAAAACAAAACAACCCATATATTTTAGCTAACATAGACTAACTCTAAACCATTTCCCATGATGCACCTGGCTATAGTGCTTTGGGCCAGGTAATTACTGTGTGAGTAACCTTAAAATTTTACATTGGTCATAACAAATATTTCTGAGTTGAGCTCTTAAAACATATAATATAAAACTGAAATGAATGATACATTTTGAATTGGATGAAGTACAGCTTGACATTTTTTTTCAGTGTATGTTCATGTCTTTATTTAATGTTTTTTTGTTTTTTCTGTGCAGATGCTAATGTGGTTAGCCTTGACAATAACAAGCGTTTTTAATTTTCTGCAATCTCTTGTTTTGCACTAAATTCGCTGAATATTCTTCAATTGGATTTTCCGTTAACAGCTACTTTCAAGCGATCACAAGTTAACATTTACATTTGGCAAGCAGAACTAAGTTGTTTATTCTAAATACTTGACTTCTACGTCTACAGTTATGTTAATACCCTTAAAGAATTTCTATCTGCTCTGAATAGTAGGTTGTTTGTCTGTTATAGACAAGCCATTGTTTTTACTTTTTACCATGAATGATGAGGCAAGTTTAGTCTCAGCTAGCTTCTACTGCTTCACAACTTTAATGTCAAAATGAACATGTTAGTGCTCTAAGTTCATCAGCAGTAACATCACAGATGTTTGTTCCACCACAGAATAGATGGAAGTCTTTTTTTCTGGCATTATGCCCTCATTCTGTTAGCCACTCAGTTCAGTAATTATAAACTTACAGAATTACCCTTAAAATTAATGGAAATATTACAACACCATGTGACCATTATTGTTTTTATAATGTGATAAATTCTTTTATCAATATTTCATGTTTACACCAAGACTTGCAATGCAATTTCTTCTACCTTAATTGTATTAATATACACTTTCTGGTGGGTTGTATTAGTTAACAAGTAAGTGTCAAAATGCGAGTAGTTTTATTTTATATATATACATATATACATATATTTTTACTGGTTATATTATATTATAATAATTATATTATATTATATTTATTATATTATTAAGTTATATCATTGTTTATTTAATAATTTTGCAAGTTAAAAGCTTAATATTTAAATAAATTGAGTTTAAATTGAGAATATTGAGTTTTTAAGTTTGACTTTTGCTTAAGGCTTTGCTTCTAAATGATAATATTATGAAGAAATGAATAATTCATTATACCCGAGTTAACACCATACACACTAATCAGCAGAAACTGTTTAATCAAATAAAATGCATTTACATGTTAAGAGTCTACTGTTATTCGTTTATTTTTTATTATTGTGACTTAATCATCCCTGAAACCTTTGAACTATTTCTTAAACATAATAGTTTTCTTTCAGAACACATTCATCATAATAATAGATGTATGTTATTGTTGAATGTATTTGTTTTTTATATTTTTATTACACTTTCCATTGTGCTTTTAAAAGATTAAACTAAAAAGTTGGTTAACTTTTATAATAAATGATCTTTGCTATGATTTTTTATCTCCAGGTTGTTGGAGACGGACAGTAAATCTTTACGCTCTGTGAATGGATCTCGAAGGAACAGTGGCTCTTCACTGGTGTCTAGTTCATCCGCCTCCTCCAACTTGTCGCATTTGGAGGAGGATTCGTGGATCCTGTGGGGACGCATTGTCAACGAGTGGGAAGATGTGCGGAAAAAGAAGGAAAAACAGCTAAAGGTAAGCAGATGGATTGTGCATGAAGCAGTATGAAAATCAGATGTATAAGATTTTAACGGAACACACGATGTTCATTTTAATCACACTAGTAAACAATACACAAACATTTCATTGATATTCAGAGCACAGCAGCAGTAACATAAAAGATAGTGTTCTAAAACACAATTATACAGATTTATTGTTTTTACAAGGTAGTGAAACAGTACGCAGTGAGTCGTGACACATATAGCTTAATTTAAACATGATTAAAATGTGAGTTCTACATTTTTCGGTATCGAAGTGCAGTACCATCACTGACTGAGGCAATAGATCAGAATAAGACAAAGGTTGGCTCTGAGAGAAAACATATTTTTACTGAAGACTTCAATATAAAGTAACATTTTATAGTATGTTTTTTTATCATATACAGTTGAAGTCAGAATTATTAGACCCCCCCCCCCCCCCCCCCCCCCCCTGAATTTTTTTATTATTATTTATTTATTAAATTATGTTTAACAGAGCAAGGAAATTTTCACAGTATGTCTGATAATAATTTTTCTTCTGGAGAAAGTCTTATTTGTTTTATTTTGGCTAAAATAAAAGCAGTTTTTAATTAAAAAAAAAAATTTATGTAAAAATTGTTAGCTCCATTTTTTTCCCCGATAGTCTACAGAACAAATCATCATTATACAATAACTTGCCTTATTACCCTAACCTGCCTAGTTAACCTAATTAACCTAGTTAAGCCTTTAAATGTCACTTTAAGCTGTATAGAAATGTCTTGAAAAATATCTAGTCAAATATTATTTACTGTAAAAATAAATCAGTTATTAGAGATGAGTTATTAAAACTATTATGTTTAAAAATGTGTTGAAATAATCTTCTCTCCATTAAACAGAAATTGGGGAAAAAAAATAAACAGGGGGGCTAATAATTCAGACATCAACTGTATGTGACCCTGGAATAGCCAAAAACACATTGTATCAGTCAGAATTTAGAATTTGTATCTTCCATGAAGACATTTTGTAAATTTCCTTTCATAAATATTTCAAAACTTATTTTTTTATAATAAGCATTGCAGAACTTAATTCTAACTTTAAAGGTGATTTTTCTGAATATTTAGATTTATTTTTGAGCCCTTACAAATAGTTTTATCTCACCCAAATATTATTCTATTCTAAAAGCCATAGAGAGCCTTTTAACTCAATGGTGCGTAATGTTGAATTTCATACAGTTTTATTGTTAGTATGCGTTGTTTGCTCCAGGAAATGAAGCAGCTTGAACTAAAATATAACTGTTTTGGGACAAATATTCCAGCAATTATAAGGAGGCCTCTGGAAACAAAGTTTAAATGACAAAAAGGGATAGAATTGTGTAATTAAACACTTTCTGACTTTGGTATTGACTGATTCAATCTTTTTACATCCTTTGAACTATGAGGAAGTTTGATTATTTTCTATTTCCTTATAATAATTCTGCAACGTTTTACATATCAAAAGGGCTCTCAAAGTAACATTTCCATTAAAACAAAGAGAAAATAATATGAATCACTTATACAACATTTGCTGTTGCCTGCACATTACTGTCTTTTCCCCAGAAAATGTACTAAGCTCAGTGAGACATTGAGTACAGTGTGCGTTTATGTCATCTTATAAGCCAGATGGGAGGATCTAGGAAAGAAGCAACAGAAGTCTTTTGTAAAGCCTGGTGTTTTAACAAAGACGCGTCTCTAACACCCCCCAGAGTGCTTTTGAAGAATGTCAGTATGTAGGTGGACTCGCTGGTCTCAGACCCTCACAGGAATGACCAGCTGTAGAAATTAGCTGTCTGAGCCAATCTTCTGCTCTGCAGATCAGCACAGGAAACGGCTTAATCAGGTCAAACATAATTTGCTTGCAAAAAACATTGAGCTGTGCTGTAGAAATCTCTGACAAGGTTATATTTAGCAGCATAAAATGCTCTTATCCTGTCTGAGGTGCAAACTAAGCCCTGGGAGAACATCTGAATGCTAACAGTCGAAACCTTCAGTCTTTTTAAGGCGTAATCTTTCATATACACAAATATCTTCTGCCATTCTGTAGATATGACAACATGAGTACTTGCTTTTACTGCTGTTATATCCTGACTTTCAGGGTTGGTGTTAAATCTGTGTTTTTTTTCCTTTTTTTAGGAACTGGTTAGGAAAGGTATTCCGCATCACTTTCGAGCGATAGTGTGGCAGTTGTTGTGCAATGCCCAAAACCTACCCATAAAGGAGCAGTACTCTGAGCTGCTGAAGATGACCTCGCCCTGTGAAAAACTCATCCGCAGAGATATTGCCCGTACCTACCCCGAGCACGAGTTCTTTAAAGAGAAGGACAGTCTGGGTCAGGAGGTGCTCTTTAATGTGATGAAGGTACTGTAGGTTTTCTTCTAGCTTTTAGAATGACAGAGTCGGGGTTTGAAAAGGCACAGATGTTTTCGAGTTATTTATAGGTATAGTTTCTGGTATAACTCCTGATCTTTACCCTACATATCACCTTACATCAGTTTCTGTTGGATGTCATTTAATGACAACTTACCCAGGGAAAACACTGTCACTGGGGTTTGTGTTTAGAGTAGATAAGAGACTCGTAGGGTTGTCTGGTGGAATAACAGAACTCGATCAGCGCTAAACTTAGCAATGACTTTATAAATGATACTCCATTAAACCTTACGTTTGCATTTGCAGGCTTATTCTCTGGTTGATAGAGAAGTGGGCTACTGTCAAGGAAGTGCTTTTATTGTCGGCCTTCTTCTGATGCAGGTATTAACACTGACAAAAAATACTTCATTTATATATCACTTTTTTTAACTGTAATATCAGCCTTTTTTTTGAGTAATATTGAGAACTAATTCATTTTGTGGTTAATAAACAAGTAATCTTGGGTAATAATAATCTATGACTTATTATTTTATTTTTTTTAAATGTGTGTTTGTCTGTTGGAATTGTTGTTCCAGTTTGTGATAATATGATGTATAATTGTGTTCTTGTAGATGCCAGAGGAAGAAGCATTCTGTGTGTTTGTGAAACTGATGCAGGAGTACAGGCTGAGAGAGCTTTTCAAACCCAGTATGGCTGAATTGGGCCTCTGCATGTATCAGTTTGAATGTATGATTCAGGTCAGTGGCATGTCGACTATCCTTTGAAATTGATGACTTTCTTTGAATTTGTTCCTCATAAATGTGTTGAAATTTTACACTCCTTAACCTTTAACACAAAAGAAGATTTTTAAAAAAATGCTCATTGTTGGGACCCACTGATAAAGGTTTAAAACTACATAAGGCAGAATAAATGATAATGTAACTTACATTTGGGGTGAACTAACCCTTTAAAACAAACATGCTTTATGAATTATGCATAATGATTTCTCTTTTTTTCTGATGATTTTACAGTCTGTCTTGTTTTTTCCCTGCAGGAGCAGCTACCAGAGCTCCATGTGCACTTCCAGGCCCAGAGTTTCCACACCTCCATGTATGCTTCATCCTGGTTCCTCACCATTTTCCTCACCTCTTTTCCTCTTCCTGTTGCCACCAGAATATTTGATATATTCATGTGTGAGGTAAGGACATTTTATTGTCATCATTCTCTCTCTCTAACACGCCTACAGTCTCTTCTGTTTTTGTATGTTTTGCATGCTAAGCTAATTGAGAACACAGCACACTTAAGTACTTCATTGGTCTTTTATCGCCCTCTGTTGGTCCCATCACGCTACTGCAATTATTTTTGGAACTTGAACGTCATCAGTGCATGTTATTACAGGGTTTAGAGATAGTGTTTCGTGTGGGGATGGCCATCCTGCAGATGAATCAGGCTGAGCTCATGCAGTTGGACATGGAGGGAATGTTGCAGGTCTAGTACCTCTAAATATTTTCTTCTCAATGATAAACTCGAAATCAACAAATACAGCTGACATTTTCACTCTTTGTTACAGCATTTTCAGAAGGTCATCCCTCATCAGCTGGACAGCGGACCAGACAAAGTCATCCAGGCTGCTTATCAAGTCAAGTACAATGCCAAGAAAATGAAAAAGTGAGTCCAGCCAATCTAAAAAGAATTAGATTTATTTATCTTTCAGTATGTTTGTGGACATGAAAAATTACTAAACATTTTGAACGCCTTTATTCATAGATTGGAAAAGGAGTACACTACAATCAAAACAAAGGAGATGGAGGAACAGGTGGAGATCAAGGTGAGATGACAATTCAACACTCTTAAGTGTTACCTAGATTAGATAGATTACCTCTTCAGATTTTTTTGTATTGTTGTGCAATGTAGACAATTTTGAGATTCATACTGTATCTATTGTTACTATACAATTGCAATGGTTTGACATGTGGCATTCATTTGCACGTTTAGCAACAAAATTCAGTCCATTAAAATTAGTAAGATATTCTGAAGATATTAAAACATTTAAAGCAACATTTTTATTCCATTAATAAAAACTATATGTTTGGCATAATAAATTGCATGTATCTCTTCTAGAGCAATACAAACCCAAATGCGTAAAAAAAAACTAAGTATTTTAAATGCTTCTAAATGTATTTAAGTGAAGTGCAATGTAACAGGGTGTCTGCGGGGTCTTAAAAAGTATTAAAAGTTGATAAATCAATTATGAGAAAATTAAGGCCCTTAAAAGGTATTAAAAAGTCTTAATCACATTTTTACGAGGTCTTAAATTTTGTTCAAGCATTGTCCAAAGTGTTTAACTCCAAAAAAGCATAAATATATTTATTTTCCTCCTAATATTAACAATGGCGTGCTCTATCCACGCAATTGGTTCGAGCTGGGATGCGTCCGGCCAGGCTCCTCTGTTTGGGTGATGTCACGTAATTTGTGACAAACACGGGAAAGTGGTGTGACGCTTTCCACATGTAGCGAAACTGATGGTAACATGGGAAAATTTAAGTTTGCGTACTGCTGGTTAGAGAAACCTATAGCTGAAAACAACCACATAATTTATTCTTTCAAGCTTTGTTTCTTCTGAGCTTATCTGAGTTCTGTTGCATGGCTGTGCTCCATTGATTTATTTAACTGTTTATCAAGTCAAAGGTTTGATACTGTTTAGAACTTGAAGTGGCGATGAGGTCTTAAAATATTCTGAGAAGGTCTTTAAAAAGTCTTAAAAAGGTATTGAAATTACCTTTAGGATTCCTGCATGTACCCTGTGTATACAATAATGTTGTTTTGATTTATTGCAGTCTAATATTTTCAATACTGACACTTTTTGTTTCAGAGACTACGCACAGAAAACAGACTTCTGAAGCAGCGAATAGACACTCTGGAGAAAGTGAGTGACATAACAGACGATTCATAACATTTATCGGTCAAACACACCATTTCATCATCCCATGTTTCCTAATCACGAATTGGTTTGTTCCGCATCTCTTTGCTGTCAGTTTTCACAACTCTTTGGTGTCACTGATAACAAATGCTCACACACACATGAAACCCCTCAAGCTGTTGTGTTTTATCAGGCTGGTAAGTACCAGTACACCGGTAACAAAAGAAAAGTCACTCTGTTGTTTTGGGTGTACACATGGGTAATAAATGCTTGTCAGCTACATATGCTAATTTCAGGTGGTTTTGTGGTTTAAGCATGAGCGAAAAGCTGAACCTGCAGTATTGCATGTTCTCTGCTTGTAAAGGCATGCTTGTGTCATGCATGAAAAAGAAAGCCCACGGTGCAGGTCGGTCTAAAAAAAAAAACAAAACAAAAAAAACAACACCTCCACCTTCATCACTTCTCAGCATGGAACCTTTGTACTCGAACGAAGCACTAACTCAAACGCCTTCAGACGTCCCCCGTTCATAACCCACGGCTGTATTTGTCACCCAAATGTAGTAAACCTACAGGCATTAAAATAACACTATTTCCGTTTTATTTTCACCCTACTCACACTGTCCTCTGCTTGGCCTCCTTTTACACCTTTTTTATCTTGTTGTGGTGCCACAATCTTTCTTTATTTCCATAACCACAGCACAAACACCACGCTCAAACAATGTTCCTTTTCTACCCCACCTCACTGTGACTGTTTCAATGCTGCATTTGTGCTGATTTAGTAATGTTCCTTTAGACAAGTGCAATGTTTTAATGTAGGGGTATGAAAAAGAGCACTATTTTCTGTCAAATCAATCTTATTGTTTTGTTCTGTGTTGTAATATCCTTTGGTCTCTCTCTTCTGTTTTGCTTTTTTCCTTTATGGATTTTCTCTGTTTTTAGGAAAGTGCTTCTTTGGCAGATAGATTGATCCAGGTACAATTTGCCCTCTCCCCTCCACCTTTTGCTCTCTCTTTCCCTTTAAGCTGTCTTTAGTTTTGCTTAATTTCCTTGATTTACTCAATAAATCTCTCACATTTACTCACAATCAAAAGTGAAAAAGATTCTGCAATTTCTGACTTCAGGGAAGAGGCCTTACTGTGCTTATTATGTTTGGGCTGTTGTCCTGATTATTGGTGCAATACTACAATAATCCCCCCTTAATAGTGGAAGAAAATTGTAAGTGCTAAATTGAAAGCCTAAAACTTCTAACAGCATGACCTATAGAGCTTGAGATCCAGCATTATTTTTCTCCATCCATACGTTCGTTTCTACCCATTCCGATACTCCGCTCACCCCTCATCCATAATTGGTCATGTCAGGGTCAGGTGACACGAGCCCAAGAAGCAGAGGAGAACTACCTGGTCAAGCGGGAGCTGGCCACGGTCAAACAGCACATTGAGGAGACCAGCGTACAGCTGGAGCAAGCGCAAGGCACCATCCGACAACTCCAGCGGCCATTTGCGGTAAGGACTGTTCAGGGACGGCTCCTTCTGGATGAGAAGTCGTTCTTCGAACAGAGAAACCTTATGAGAAATAATTTGCTCCCTCATGTCAGCAGTTGGAGTTGTACTTGAAACTTTTGATGTTGCCTAGCAACAAAATCTCAGCAACCAGTGAGCTTCATATGGCAACTCTTGTAATGATGCTCTTTACATGCATGACTGCAGATCAGAGCAGCAGAGCAGAGGTCATTTGCGTGCACAAGTACGCCAAATGGGGTTTATGTATATGTCAAGTGTAACTTAACCAGCGAGGCTTGAGTCTGTTTAATATCATCTACACTGAGCAGAAGGGCAGAAACATGTGTAAATGTTTAACACTGCAGAAAAGAAACCGATAATGTGTCAAGTGCTGACGGGAAAGTGCTGTTTTACATAATGCTGTGTTGCAGTCTCATTATGTTTTCATGTGGCTGTTAGTAAAACCATAAGTGTGAGTGGAGGGAACTGTTTGGTTCATTTTAAACCTCAGGATTGGTTCAAATGACTGTGGTAATCTGTTGTACACCATTTACTCACTGGTTGAGTTTTTATTGACAGAATCTTTGGTCACACAATTTCTTGTTTTTTTGGTTCATTTTAGAAGGGGAATCCACGCTACACTGAGGAGTCCATCCTGCAGTTGGAGAGAGAACTGGTGCAGGCCCGTCTAAAGGAGGCTGAGTCTCAGTGCGCACTGAAAGAGATGCAGGACAAGATACTCGATATGGAACAGGTGGTGAACTTTATAGCCATTCTTAAATGCAGATTTTAACCTGTAGGCAGTTGGGGTTTTCCCACTGTAGTGGTGCAAGTGTTTGTGTTTGATTACATTATATTCAGAGACATTCAATAGACATATCTAAGATTTCATTAAAAATGTATAGTGTTGTGAAGATTTTTTATGGGTTTGGAACAACATGAGTGAGTAAGTAAATATTGATTCACAGTGGGGAGAACTAACTGATTAAAAACATGATTTAATACAATTATTATGGATGTATCAGAAGTGACAGACAAAAGCTTCTGTAAAATGAATGAGCTTTATTACGAGTATTGAATTTTTGGTGTCCACATAAATGTTTCTAGCATCTGTAAAAATAACAAATGTCTTTTTATATACTTTATATATACTGATAATATTCTTTCTTCTGGAGAAAGTCTTATTTGTTTTATTTTGGCTAGAATAAAAGCAGTTTTTAATTTTTAAAAACCATTTTAAGGTCAAAATTATTAGCTCCTTTAAGCTATTTATTTATTTAAATAGTCTACAGAACAAACCATCTTTATACCATGACTTGCCTAATTACCCTAACCTGCCTAGTTAACCTAATTGACCTAGCTAAGCCTTTAAATGTCACTTTAAGCTGAATACTAGAGTCTTGAAAAATATCTAGTCAAATATTATTAACTGTCATCATAGCAAAGATAAAATTTTAATAACTCATTTATTAGAAATGAGTTATTAAAATTGTTATGTTTAGAAATGTGCTGGAAAAAAACTTCTTTCCGTTAAACAGGAATTGGGGAAAAATAAACAGGGGGGCTAATAATTCTGACTTCAATTGTATAAAGGCTTATTAAAATACAAACATTTTACATTTAAAAGTTATTTTTATACAATATTTTATAAAAACAATTTCAATGATGATAATTCATTCGAATCCCCTGCGATACAAAAAAGTTTTTATCTTTAGAAAAATGTATCTTTTTTTCATTTTATTTATTACAAAAAAGTGCTTTAATAGTTAGATCAATGTCTGTTTGTTTGAGTTATACTGTATGCTATGCTAGAAGGTGGACCTGTGCATGTGAACTCTAGATATGCATTACTGAAGTAGAGTATATTTATAATATTTATAAAGAGTATATTTTTATAATAATAAAAAAATGTTCACTTATACTAATTGAGCTAGCCTTTATCACCTTATAGAATATTATAAAATAGTATGATTTTGATGTGAAACCACATCTAGTCACAATTTCTTTTTTCAAACACTGAACTGATGTTATGAAGCTCACAAAGTAAATTTTGAGTAAAAGTACAGTATTTCTGTAAATATCTCATTAAATATTTCAGTTTGTAAACAGGCCCAAACACATGCACATGTGCTACTGTAGTTCATTTATTCATTGCAGGGATCAATTTTATCGTTGTTATCAGATTAAGACTAATTCTTATCTTGTTGAGAATTTTTATCTGTATGTTGCAAATGATAAGATATTGCCCATCCCTACTTTCGAAGTCACAGGTGAATAAAATTAAGACACAGGCATGCAGACTGCGTCTACATACATTTGTGGAAGAATGGATCAATCTCAGGAGCTCAGTGGATTTAAGCATGGTACTGGGATAGATAGGTGCAATAAGTTAATTCATGAAATCTCCCCACTACTAAATATTCCACGGTCAACTGTTAGTTGTAATATAACAAAGTGCACAGAAATAGTCAACATTTTGTGACGAATCACATTTATCTGTCTGGCAATCCAATGAACAAGTCTGGGTTTGGTGGTTGCCAACATCAAGTTCTTATCCAACATCAGTGCCTGACCTCACAAATATGCTTTTAGAAGTATGGCAAAAAAAAGTCCTTTAAAAATAATGTCTAAAGCGTTTGGAAAACCTTCCCAGAAGAACCAACTCCATATTAAACCCCATGTATTAAGAATGGGGCATGGATCATTATCATATGCATGTAAAGGAACACATCCCTAAACTTATGTCAATATACTGTAGAAATTGAAGGCAAAGGAGACTTTTCAGAAAATAGTTTACATATCTGAAATTCTTTAAACATTTAAACAAAAGTGTAAACATGTTGCATCGAGTGTTTCTATCACATATATACTGTGTGTATAATGGTAACCCAACCCTTAAATCCACCAATAATGAGATTTATTTGAGATTGGGGGTACTTCTTTTTCGTTCTGTTGTACAAAAACTCTGTGTGCTTCTTCTGTCTTATGTCCCTTGTATATATTTGTTTGTTACAGAGAAATACATCCCTGCCAGATGAGAATAACGTGGTACGTCTTCAGGAGGAGCTAATTGGTGTGAAGCTGAGGGAGGCAGAGGCTCTAACAGGCCTTAAAGAGCTTAGACAGCAGGTCCGAGATCTGGAGGAGCACTGGCAGGTAAATACACACTCATACATAACTCTATCATTCACAATTTGAATATGTAATACAGACCAGCTGTGTCACAGCTCAGCTTGTGATTCCTTTTTTTTTTTATGAATTAATTTCAGTAAGCCATTTCAACCGCCTCCGCTGACATTCCATTATAAAATCACCACATTTAAGATCTGGTTTCTTTTAGAAAATCAATGACCTTCACTGCCTGGTTGAGATATGATATAAAGTGGCTCTCAGACCAGACAAGAAGCACTGCATTACATTATTTTACGCTGTCTTTTTAAAATATGGAAATTAGTTTTACCACAGTATTGTCAATGAAGTGTCTGCACTCGCCTTCTGCTACTGATGGCGCTTGTGTTTAAACGGTCTTTCATCTCATTTTACTCTAGAACAACTAAATGAAGGCTTAGGTCTATTTTAATGTAACATAACATATCACTATATTTTAATTAAATGAGATTATCAATGCTGTAAAAGGAGCCTCATGAAATTAAAAATAGTCACATTAACCTTTCACTGGAAGTATATTGGTGGCTGAAAAACACTGTGCTATATAGCACACTGTGCATATCAGCCATCAACCAATGTTTGAGTAAGATTTGTGTTTATGCTGCACAGAGGCATCTGGCACGCACGGCGGGCCGCTGGAAAGACAGTCCACGCAAGAATGCAGCAAGCGAGCTTCAGGATGAGCTGATGAGCGTGAGGCTCAGAGAGGCAGAGGCACAAGCTGAGCTCAGAGAGACCAGACAGAGGATGCTGGAACTGGAGACTCAGGTCTGGACGCACATTGCTAAAACACTGCTGACTTTTTACACACAGACAGCTGTATTACATAATAAATGAAAGGTAGTATCTGAAAAGAGCACAAGAGAGGCATGTGCGATATGATATATAGTTTCTCATGTGTGTAAATATGTATGTACAGTGCTCAGCATATACAAGTACACCCCTTACAGATCTATCTTTTAAATTCATCTTTTTAATAGGAAGCTATACAATATTATATTTGTGAATACATTAGATTAGCCAGTACTGAAGCCAAATCTGGAGCTTATCTAACAAAATAATTTACGATAATGGTTCCAAAAACTAGTACACCCAAATTTATGTTATAGAAAAATATTAAATACAAATTTAAAAAAGAGGGAAAATCAAGAGAAGCAAAAAAATGAAGAATTTAGTTGAAATTTTGAAGATTGTAATTTTTTTTGCAATATTTTGCTTGAATTTAATTGTATTTTTTTTTCATTTATGCTGAGCACTGTATGTATTTGTATATGTATCTGTGTGTATTGAAAGACATCCCATTCCTGGGGCAGTGGTAGTTAAAGGGTTGATATTGGCAAAATAACTGACTGGCTTGCAACAAAATTCATTATAATAAAAGTAAATGATTTGAAATATGTTCTGTTGTCCACTGACATCAGAGTGGAATTGAACAACTGATTGGCCAGCAGAGGGAGACAAAGTTCATTAATTTGTGCTCTTAAATAATGGACCTTATGTGTTTGAGCACTGCTTTATCACTTCAGATTGTAGTTCATTTTTCAGTTTTGAGAAAAATGTTGAACTCATTTATTTGACCTGTTAACAGAATCAGATACATGGTAATCAACTTCGACGAGCAGAACTCGAGGCACGAAATCAACAGGATCGATTGCAGGTTTTGAGCAACCAGAACAAGATGTTGCATTCAGAGCTGCAGGAGACAAAGCGGAAACAGGCTGAAATAGAGTGCAAGGTGAGGATCATTTGCATGACATCAGCTAGTCAAGGTCAGGTCCACAGCCGGACGCAAACAGACTTGATTGAAATAGATTGTATTGTGTTAGGATTATCTTGAAAGTATTTATTTACTCTAGTTAGCAGTATAACCTTTATGCAATTAGTAATCTGTTACAAAAAAGCAAAATATGCCTTTAATTATGAAATCTTTGTATGATTTGGTTACATTTCCTCATTCATGACTTGGCTTTAAATAGAGTGAAGTAGTTCCTTTTTAATCACTTGAGTTTAAGAGAGCATGTTTTTCTGCTCTTGACTAAACAAAAATAACTCATTCAATAAAAGCTGTTTCATTTCTCTATCTCTCTATTTACAGAATAAAGAAGAGGTAATGGCAGTGAGATTGAGAGAAGCTGACAATATTGCTGCTATGGCTGAGCTTCAGCAGCAAATCTCTGAGCTTGAGATTCAGGTAAAAAACAAATAGCACAGAATTCACACTTCATCAATTTAGTGCAGTGTTTCCACTGACTAGCACAACACATCAGTCTCTCTGTAGCACAGCTGTTCAGTACCATTTCATAATATTGCTTGTGTGTTGCTTAGCTCCTTGAATACCCGTTAGGTTTATATTACTTTTGTAATCGTAGCAGACTTGGTACATTTGTTCACAGTTTGGTTGTACTGTGAAACATTCAAACTCAATTTTATAAATTAGGGTTTAACTCATTAATTCTTTCTCTTTTATTCAGTCTTACAGTAAGTTTATCGTAGTGACTATCCAAATGCCCCAAAAGCCCCAAAATAATTCTGACTTCAACTATATATAATATAATATATATATTATATACAGTGAGGGAAATAAGTATTTAATCACTGATTTTTCAAGATCTCCTACTTAGAAATCATGGAGGGGTCTAGAATTTTCAGTATAGGTGCAATTCCACTGTGAGAGACAGAATCTAAAAATAAAAATGCAGAAATCACATTGTATGACTTTTTAACAATTTATTTGTAAATTACTGTGTGAAATAAGTATTTGATCACTTGAGTCAAGCATTTTAAATATTTAGTACAGAAGCCTTTGTTAACAATTACAGAGGTCAAAGGGTTCCTGTAGTTCTTCACCAGGTTTGCACACACTGAAGGAGGGATTTTGCCCACTGATCTTCTCTAGATCTGTCAGGTTTCAGGGCTGTCGCTGAGCAACATGGAGTTTCAGCTCCCTCCAAAGATTTTCTATTGGATTTAGATCTGGAGACTGGCTAGACTACTCCAAAACCTTGTTATGGTTCTTACGAAGCCACTCCTTTGTTTTCCTGGCTGTGTGCTTTGGGTCATTGTCATGTTGGAAGACCCAGTCACGACCCATCTTTAATGCTCTTACTGAGGGAAGGAGGTTTTTGCGCAATATCTCACAATACATGGCCACGTTCATCCTCTCCTTAATACAGTGCAGTCATTCTGTCCTCTGTGCAGAAAAACACCCCAGAGCATGATGCTTCCAGCCCCATGCTTCACTGTAGGTATGGTATTATTGGGATGATACACATCATTCTTCTTCCTCCAAATTCGGTGAATAGAGTTAAGACCAAAAAGTTTTACTTTGGTCTCATCTGACCACAGGACTTTCTCCCATGAACACTCTGGACCATCCAGATGGTCCCTGGCAAACTTCAGATGGGTCTTGACATGGGCTAACTTAAGCAGGGGAACCTTCCGTGCGATGCATGGTTTTAAAACATGACATCTTACTGTATTACTGATAGTACCCTTGAAAACGGTGGTCCTAGCTCTCTTCACGGCATTGATCAGCTCCTCCCGCATAATTCTGGACTGAATCTAGACCATTCTTGGCATCATTAATACCCCACGAGGAGAGATCTGCTGTGGGGCCCCAGTCTGAAGGACATTGACAGTCATCATTAGCCTCTTCCATTTTCTGACAATTGCTCCAACAGTTGCTCTTTCTTGGCAATTCCCCCTTTAGCAGTTTCAGCTTTATGAAAGTCTACAATTTCATCTCTTGTGTCTTTTGACAGCTCTTTGGTTTTGGCCATGTTGCTACTTAGACTTTTGACTGATTGTGGGGTGCACAGGTGTCTTTATGACAGCTAGTGACCTCAAACAAGTGCTACTAAATTAGAATCATGAGCAGAGTGTATCTGGACTATTTTAAAGCAAAATAACAGGTCTTTGAGGGTCAGAAATTTGGCTGAAAAGCAAGTGATCAAATACTTATTTCACACAGTAATTTACAAATAAATTGTTAAAAAGTCATACAATGTGATTTCTGCATTTTTATTTTTAGATTCTGTCTCTCACAGTGGAATTGCACCTATACTGAAAATTCTAGACCCCTCCATGATTTCTAAGTAGGAGATCTTGAAAAATCACAGTGTGATTAAATACTTATTTCCCTCACTGTGTGTGTATATATATATATATATATATATATATATATATATATATATATATATATATATGCACACGCACACACACACAATATATTTGTTATGTATCATGTTTTGTTCGGTTTTTTTCTCCCTTTTTCTGCAAATATTGACACGTCTTAATTATATTGTGAAATATCTAAAATTATGATTCTCAGATATATGTTATAAGAACATGCATTTTGTCTTTTAAACAGCTTAATAATAATCCTATTTGATCTATGATGGGTACCGCTATATTTAGTCATTTTTAGTCAACTTTTTTTATCTTCCAAAATACAGGAAAGTAAGTGGATGTTTACCTGGGAGAGGAATAAAGTAAATGTTCTAATAACATAAACGTTGTGTGTCTTGCGTGCATAAAGCACATCATCCAGTTATATTTCAAAATTATTACCATTTCCATAGACATCAGTGTGTATTTTTCAAGCCTTAAATGTTATGTTTATCTAGTAGTTATGTGTATTTGAATATCTGAAACCTAAAATTAATGTTATTTGTTAGATAACACTAATACATTTTTATTTATGACAAGCACCATGCATCTCTTTCTATGCCTCAGCATGAGCCATCAGATAATTTTTTTTAGCATTTAATGACAATGCTTTCTGAACTTTTTAATCACACGGGTGTGATCGTACACGTGAAAGGGTTAAAAATCACAAAGACAAAATCTGTGTGCATATTTTTTTTAATCCATGCAGCAAACTTTTTCAAAATAGCTTAGGGAAAAGTTTACAAACACAATGTGCATTTCCTATTCATGATTGGTATTATATATAATATAAGGTGGTATTTAACTTCAGGTGAAATCTAACTTGTTTATATCTGTAGACATCCTGTAGGTGCATATAACACCTGTGAAATGATTACATTGCTTTGTAATATATGTCAAAAATCTAAAATGTGTAGTATGATGTGTAAATGTTTCAAGTAAATCATTTCAGACTTACTGTAAGTACTGCAGCTTATGCATTACAGTAAACAGGACCACGTCTGCCGTGATTGAAAAGCTGGTGTGTTTTGATTTTGGGGGAAAGATTATATTAGTAAGATCTTCTGGATAAAAATGAGTAGTGAAATGAACCTTTTGATCTTTTCAGAGGAAACACTGCTGTTTGAAAGTTTACTGTTTCCCATGCAGGAAGGCAAATTATTTTAAAGATTAGCTCAGTATGTCATCAACATCCTTTTATATCAGTGTGGGGTGTTTGGTTTTCCTTCCTGAATCCGATATAAGCTGGGCTTTTTTTTTTTTTTTTTCTGTATGTGAAACTAAATCTCACCTTTATGCGAATTTGCTCATTTCTGTTGCAAGCTTTTCTTTTCATCACTTACTTGTAGACGATATTTGATGTTGGACAGTCTGCGTCATTTCTCCTTTTGTTGTTTCCTTTCCTAGATTTTACATGAAGGTTTTGTATTTTGCTAGATGTATACGATTGCTGAAATTGCTTCAGTTTGCTACATATCAGATTAGACAAGCATGCTTCTCTCAGGCAAGTGCAGCTCTTAGCTGTGGTTCTGTGGTTTTGGCTACCTACATGGTTTTTACCCTGAGGGCTGTGGGCAACAGATCTGGCTCACCATACTTTAAATCCCTTTTAGGCTGCTGGCACTGTACAGCGAATGAGAGAAAGAAACTACCCATCGTTTATCTATCGGTTGTGAATATCACAGAGTGAAGGCTTTTTCATAATTGAAATTCTTAATTCAGGCTGACAGCATAAATGCCTTTTATTGCACAGTTTACAGAGTTAACATGTAATAGCAAACAATCAAATGACCTGTTTTAAATCAGAACATATTGTGTTTAAAAATTAATAAAAATCAATAAACTAATTTTAAGTAAAAGCTGATTACAGGAGACACCCACAAAAATGTCATTGTAAAAAAAGCTTGTACATCAAAAACGTTTGAAATATTTATACTTTCCCAATATGCATCATACCACAAAGATTTTTATAGTTACATTTAAAAAAATAATAATATTTTGTGTATTTTAAGTGCATGTCAGAATAAGTATGGCATTTCCTTTTTAAATAAGCACGTCTATTCAATAGTCATAAATTTAACATTTAAAAATAAATCAATCAAAGTGGTGATCATTACACTGAGTGACAATGTTGTAGTTTTCAGTAATATTATTTTCAACTAATGACTTTTTAAACAGTACTCATTTTACTTGAATATATTGAAAGTTTTCTATATGTACGCAAACACCAAAATGAGATGTCTGCTCTTTGACCTACATGCATCAAACCTAAACATGCAAAGCAGCTCAGCAACATCTTCACATCAGATGAAGTCCACAAGTCCACTTTTTTATGTTGTCAATTGTATTTGAATGCAGTTTGGGAAATAAATAAACAGCACTCTTGCAAATTGACACCAATTGCTGTTCACGCGAATCGATGCACAATTAAAATGCTAATTACTTACACCCTAATTTGAATGAATTATGAAGCCTTTGGAATTTGAAATTGTTATTCATCATTGTTACTGCATCATTTATTCACTCACCTTTCACCCACTCTAAACTTGTCATGTTCCATTGCTGGGAAATAGAACACCATGATGTCACCCCAGATTTTTTTTCTCTTTAGACTCTCTGACTCACCTGGTGTTAGTGTGGTTTTTATTTCATTCATTGGAAAGATCCACTTTAAAGCGAACCTATAGCTCTGTCTGACACCAACACCAACACTCTAAACCAGCTCCCCAGCATAAAAGCGATGTAGACACCTCTGTAAACACCCACACAACATGTCAGGCCCAAGTCTGTTAATAGTACTTTTCACTGAATGAAGCCAGCACAACCAAAATGTAAAGCATCTGCACTGGTCCTTTTCAGCATTATGATTGTCTAACTTAAAAGTGTGAAGGAGTGGAGTTTTTTTTAGTTTTAACACCTTGCTGAGCTCAGGGTTGAAACGGCTGCTTGCATGGCCCATGGGGACCGCAGCTTAGCTATCTTCTTTACCAGATGAGAAACCACTTCCTATCAGGCAGAGAAACAAACTGAGCTATAATCAAAGCTCACATTTTGCTTTATGCTTTACCGCTCTGGATTCGCATGATCGATTGTGACAGAGACGTTTAGCCCTGCATGTGTTTGGAAGATGCATGCGTAAGCGAGAACGAAGAAAGGGCAATAAGAGAAATCTCAGTAGTATAGTAATGTGTAGCTGCAGAGAGGAACGGTGACATTTAGTAGGAGTGTTTCAAATCACAAATACCCGAAACACTTTGGTGTCTGTGTTTGTTGCCATGCCAACCTAATATAGAACAACAAATACGTCCTATACATTTTACCTATGCCAAATATTCCAGACTGTCTCAAACCAGTACGTTTCAGTCTTTCAACAAATACACAGTAACTGTTACTGTGATGATTAATTTTCAGCTAAGAAAAAAGTCATAATAAAAAAAGTAAAATTTTGCCTCTGAACTGATGTGTGTATGTACAGTTGAAGTCAGAATTATTAGCCCCCCTGTTTGTTTATTTTTTTCTCCCCAATTTCTGTTTAACGGAGAGCAGGTTTTTTTTCAACACATTTCTAAACATAATAGTTTTAATAACTCATTTCTAATAACTGAATTATTTTATCTTTGCCATGATGACAGTAAATAATATTTTACTAGATATTTTTCAAGACACTTCTATAAAGCTTAAAGTGACATTTAAAGGCTTAACTAGGTTAATTAGGATAACTAGGCAGGTTAGGGTAATTAGGCAAGTTTTTGTATAACGATGGTTTGTTCTGTAGACTATCAAAAACATAAATAGCTTAAAGGGGCTAATAATTTTGACCTTAAAATGGCTTTTTAAAAATTCAAAACTGCTTTTATTCTAGCCGAAATAAAACAAATAAGACTTTCTCCAGAAGAAAAAATATTATCAGACATACTGTGAAAATTTCCTTGCTCTGTTAATCATAATTTAGGATATATAAAAAAATAACAATAAATTCAATGGGGGGCTAATAATTCGGACTTCAACTGTATGTGTGTAGTACATCAGATATTTAAAAAAAAAAAACATAATGTCACAATATAGGGTTAGTTCCATGAGATAAGAATTGCTCAATTTAACGAAGTTGTATCTTCCCCAGAATCAGGACAACAGTTCAAGTTCATCAGCATCACCATTTGATCAAGTCATTGTGGCTCAGTTCTGTTCTGCTTTTTGTTTGAGACGGTTATGCTGTTTACCTGTTGATTGTGAAAAAAGGTTGCATTTAGTCTTTGGACTGAACAGTCAATGTGCGGTTATACATGACATCCAGTATTGTATACGTCATTTTGCATACTTGAACTCATTTTCTGTATTTCTTTTAGCATTTTGCACTTATTTGGGGATTTATCTTAACGATCTAAGCACATGGTTAAAGGGCATAGTGTAAGGTACACTTAAGTTGCATCTGAATTCATTTGAACTGTTTTAAAGATGGAAAAAGAGTCAGTGCATGGTCTAAAAAAATCTAAGTAATCTCCCAGTCCTCACTAGCAACAAACGGATCTGCTTGTGTGCAATGTTAAAGCACACAAGCAGACCAACTACAGAACATGTTGAATTAAAATCAGGCCCCTGACGTGAAGAAGATGTATGAAGAGGTAGCAGTTGTTATATTTAGAAAGACAATAATAATCTTTTATAATTCAATCCTTTAATTTTTCATATTTAAAGATGTTTGTGTGCTGCTGCGCATCCCTGTGTGTTTGTAATGTGCATTGTGGACACTGTTGCAGTGTAGAATGCTGTGAGGGCAGGCTTTCAGTATGTGTTAGAATAGGAAAAGCTGCCCACTTATCAGAATTTGATGAAAAGACTCATCAAAAATCTCGGAAATGGCACACTTTTTGGGTTGTTCATAGCCTACTTTAGATAGTATGTTTCAAAAGTGTCGAAGAGATGGCCAAATAATAAAGCGATGTTCAGCAGTGTTTCGTCCACAACTCATTCCTCATGCCAAAGGGGAGTGGTGATAATGCAAGGCCACACAGTCTGACATATCACCAGCAGTTACAACAGTGGTGACCAGGCCAATGTGCCATAGCTTGCAATTTTAATATAGACTTCCATTTAACACATAGGCCTGTGTAGCCTATGACCCAGTCGGGTCCTCATGGTAACGGTACACCATTGCCAAAAATGCATGAAATAGGCCCAAGATCACAAAGGCTGAACTACTTGGAAGAAAGTGGCCTGGTCTGATGAATCAAGATTCCTGGGACAGCACTTCAATGGCTGAGTGCAGATAGAGTGATTAACAACAGTGCGGATGGCACCTGGATGCACTGCTGGGAAACACAAACACCACGGCAGTAGTTTTATGCTGTGGGTGATCATTTCTTGGGACACATTAAGCCTATATCTCAACAACACAATCCCTGACACATGCCAGATGCCTGTTGTGGAGCAAGTGGACCCATAAATGGCAACAAGACGATACACCAGGCCAGGTTGCCAGAATCATGAAGAATGAAACATGTAGATGAATTTATGTTAATGCATTGGCCTCCAAATTCACCTGGCATGAGGCCAATCAAACATGTTTGGTTCAACATAAAAAAACCAGGTTCACGATATATCACCACCACTCAATACAATGTATAGAAACTGGAGATCCTGATGTTGACATTATGGTACCAGATATTACAGAAGACATTTTGCCACCTCAGCAAATCAATGCCTTGCTTTGTGGCTGCAAGCAGTTTGTTGAAACATACATTAAATTATGAAAACATTACTAATAATTTAAATAAAATATCTGCAGACATTTAGCAAATAGCTTCTTTCTGTTTTTCTGGTTTTCCTGCGGTTAATGCAGCCTTAAATGAAATCACATGCGAGTTTAATTGCCATCTTTCTATGGCTGAAAAACTGATTTCGAGTGATTACACAAGACATGATGCCTTTCAGTAAATTGTACTATTTCTTTTAAAATGTCTTCTGATTTTCATGTATTTGTAAAGAAGAAATTAGACAATCATTGTCTTTCGGATGAGACGTTAAACCAAGCTCTCTGTGATCATTAAAAATCCCATGGCACAGAGTAGGGGTGTAACCCCGGTGTCCTGGCCAAATTCCCTCTATCGGTCTTTACCTATCATGGCCTCCCAGTCATTCCAGTCATTCCCATCCACTGAATTGGCTCTATCACTGTCTCTCCACTCCACTGGTGGGGGTGCGGAGAACCCCCCCCCCCCCCCCCCCCCATGATTGTGAAGCGCTTTTGGGTCACGATAAATGCGCTATATAAATGCACATTACATTACATTCACATGGTCATTCTGTCATGCCACATTTAATAGGGTCAAAACAACCATTATTGTCTGAATTTCATAATAAAATTAAACATTTTATTTAGAACATTATTAAAAGTAACAGCACAATAAATGTGATTATTACAATTATATATTATTATAATAATAATTTTGTAACTTGAACCAGAATTTTTAAATTGGTACATTACAAGAATTAATGATAAATCAGACACGTTTGGGTTTTTATTCTGTATACTTTGTAAAATTAAGTTCTTCTGATTTTGTCTGAGCAGCTACAATCTTCATGAGATGGTGACACCACTAGAATACATTGAAAAGGACAATTAATTGGCAAGAACATGTTTTCTGCTTGGGGGGTCTCTGCAGCTCTGGGGGCTGCTGAAGTGAGGAAGCCATTACTCAGACGCTTGATGTCCTGAGCTGCAGCCTGCCACCTGCTGATTTTATGCAGCTGAGCGTAAGGAAGTCAGCTAACTGCCTTTCCTTTATCACAACACTATAAGGGGGAGGGGGGAGAAACCTCAAGAAAAACACAAATTCTTGGAAGAAAGCTTGAGATCCCTCACCATCCCCATTCTCTGCGTATCAGAGTGCTGCATGCACAGCCGAACGCCAACCACAGGAATTGAAAACACCCTTGCCTGCTAAGGGTGCATGTGTTGATCTTACCTCAGTACCTCTGTCACACCCCTTTTTGACATCTTCTCCTTTTTGACTCCTCATTCTATCCTGTGTGGCTTAGCTCAACTGTTCTGTTACAGAGGAAAACGGCTTTTTGGCCCCATGCTTGTAGTGTTAGAGTATTGATTCCCTTTTTGACAGGTGTAAATGAGGAGGGTAAACATGTTATGTAGTGTGTGCACATGTCTGTTCAATACCGCAGCTCCCTCAAGGCTTTCAACAGCAATGGAAAAAACACTACAACTTTTAATGCCTTAAAGTCTGTTTAGATTTAAGGCCCTACTATAATGACGATTTGCTTAGAAATAAAATGAAGTTGGAAATACGTTTGCAGTGATAGGGTTATCAAAAAATTTACTATCCCTGCTAAGAGTCATTTTTAGTTGTTCATTCATTCATTTTCTTTTTGGCTTAGTCCCTTTATTAATTCGAGGTCGCCACAGCGGAATAAACCGGCAACTTATCCAGCACATGTTCTATGCAGCGGATGCCCTTCCAGGGAAACATCTGTACACACTCATACACTACGGACAATTTAGCTTACCCGATTCACATGTACCACATGTCTTTGGACTGTGGGCGAAACTGAAGCACCCGGAGGAAACCCACGCGAACGCGGGGAGAACATGCAAACTCCACACAGAAACGCCAACTGACCCAGCCGAAGCTTGAACCAGTGAGCTTCTTGCTGTGAGGCGACAGCACTACCTACTGCACCACAGCATCACCCATTTTTAGTTGTTTATATTACAAAGGTTGGCCTTGGGTTTTTAAAGTTTCAAAGGGACCTATGATGAAAATCATCTTTTGTAAGCTGTTTGGACAGAACTGTGTGTAGGTATAATGTGTCCACAGTCATACTGTAGTGATTTTTAAAAATTTCCTGACATTAAAATAGGATTCAAATCCCTCCACCACAACGTGACGTAGGAGTGCAGTTTCCCCACCCACCGAATTGATTGACAGCCACATATTAACATGTTCAATAGTAACGCATATAATCATATCCACAAGACAGGGCGTGCGCAAAGCAACTGGGATTAAAAGATCTGGTCAGCGCTCTGTGATCATCAATTATCATCAAATGTGGTCAAGAATGAGTTTTACGAGTTCAAAACGTTTTAAAAACAGTGCAGGTTAATGAATTACAGCAATTTATTTTAGCTTTACTTTATCACCACAGCCTCAACTCAGTACAATTATAAAAGATGATGATTCAATCCTGGTTTGGACGTTAAATCAGGTTTATTTTGTACATTAACATAACAGATATGCATACAGCAGTGGATATTAACATGTATTTTGTCACAATTGCCGTGCAAAGTTAAACACGTGCATTTTGTCTGTGTGTTTGTGTCTGCGTGTGTGCATGAACTTTGTAACGACATTGTGTGTGACTTATCGAAAGGCTTGAATTAACTCCACAACAAATACATCAAATAATTATTGGGAAAGTTCTTACTGTAGTATTTCTCACAAAAGTTACGTGAGATCTGCTTCATTCATGTCTGTCACTGTGCTGTTTATCTGACGCTGCCGAGGCAGAGATTGAGGTACACTCTGACAGGCATGTGGGAACGGTGGGTGGGGAGAACTAGCATTAAAGGCACAGGCCACAAAAAACAGCTACATTGTGTTCAAAGCAGAATATTCCATTGCAATCTCACGGCAATTCATAACTTTTTGGTTTTAGTGGCTAATTCGTACGAATACGTACGATCTAATTTATATAATTTTGTACGATTTGCTCATCACCCAATGACGGTTGGGGTTAGGGATGGGGTTGGGTGCCACGCCTCCTTTTTAAAATCGTACATTTTCGTACGTCTAAACTCGTTTGAATTCGTGCGAATTAGCCACTAAACTGACAAAACGTAAAATACTTATGTTTTCTCGTGAGATCAGGCTGAATATTCCAACATTCTGAAAGCTATAATAAATACACAAACTTTATCTTAAATCTTGAAAAAGGTGTAAAATAGGTTCCCTTTAAAGTTTTTCTAGTTTAAGGCATCAAATATTAAGCTGTTCTTAATTCAGATTTGATGGTACTTGAATTTGTTTTGGTCAAATTACAACAAATATTTTGCGCTATGCTATGCCATATCAGTTGGGCTACCAAACAAACAAACAAACAAACAAACAAAGAGAAAAAAGGCAGAAAGGTTTATGTGTCACCCTGCTCAGAGTTCACCTACACACACATCCAGCCATTTTCTTTTAGGATGATGGAAATTATTTAGTACTGGAAGATTTGTAAAGAAAAAGAAATCATGTAGTGGAATAGTGGTAGTTTTTGTGTGCTTTAAGTTTGCATAAACAATATAATCAATCATGTAACGAACTGGCTATATTATAATTAGGCAATGAAAAAATTTGATATTTGTCCTTTTCACAAAAATGAGAAATGTTATGCCCAATATATTAATCTTGAAAGTCAGATCTTTTTATTTATCAGTTGATAGTTTACACCAGTCTGCAGAGGGTCCAGCTCTGCAGAGTTCCCTGCTTCAACATACTGCATGTAGGTTTCAAACAAGCCTGACGAACTCAGTTAGTTTGATCAGATTAGTTGTTTAATTAGGGTTAAAGCCAAACTGTGCAGAGCTGTGACCCCCAGGGTGTGTCTCAATCAGCTCTCTTTTTCAGTAGTCAGGGCCCTGATCAGGGAGTTGGCCCTTTTAAGTGCTGTCTCAATCACAAAATTCTTCAGTTCACTGAAACTTTTTGCATGCTGAAAATTCCCACAACTCATTGTAAACATCAGGGCACACCAATGCTCTCTGAATCTGTTATACATTTATATTTAACATGAACGAACATAGCTAGACAGGTTAAGATCAATCTATCAAGTATTTATAATTTGATTAATGGTTGAAATGTTGCGGGTTTATGACAAAATCAAATTATTTAGCTATAATGCACTTTAGAAAAATTCATTCTGCTGTTCTTTTGATGATGTACAATGAGGATGTTCTCATATCACACGCAGAGTCCCAGTGTGTAGTGAATCCAGCTCATCTCAGGAGCTGATTGAGTTGCACCCCTTGAACTATTTACAATGCAATATATCTACAATACTAAAACAGACGGTTACAAAAAGAAATGTTTCTATTTCGGCAGAACATAATTATTTAAATTATTGCTACTTGTTCTGGGTGATTTGCATATATTTTATCTTTGTTCTTTTTCTATTTAGAAAGAGGAAGGGAAAGTCCAAGGTCAGCTCAACAACACCGACTCCAGCCAGTACATCCGCGACCTCAAGGATCAGATAGCAGATCTCAAGCATGAGGTAACAGAAATGAGATTTAAATTTTTTTTTTTAAAGGTTTCGTTAAGTTCTTTTGTTCGTTTAAGCAGTTTTCAGATATATCTGGCGCACACCGTTAAGGATTTGTTACAAGTCTGTATTGGTGTCAAATATACGAAGCGGTTGTGATATTTTACCCACCCATGTGATGCCTCTTTTCCTGCCTGATTTGTTTTGATCTTCTCTTTTTTTGTGTGGTTAGCTTATTTTTCACAAGCTATGCGAGCGCTTGGACCAGATTTGTTAGTTTATTTCAAGTGTTAGCTACGCCCTGCACACGTGGCTTCTTCCTGCACTTCAGTTTGCACTGCACACACACCCCATCACACTCTTTAGCGCTACACCTATCCGCTCACAGGTGGTGTTATAACCACCCAAAAATCTGTTCAATCTACAGGGCCTCGTATTTTGAGTCATGAGGTAAACACAGATCACACAGAGGTTTATTGGCATTAGCATTTCTCTTCATCGTTATGCTATTTTTAATTAGGGAAATTTTAGATTCATTTATTTTTTGTTCTCTAGTTGATCTTTTAAAATGTACCTGTTATGCTTTTTTTTTTTCCTTTTATTTATTATGAAATAATATGTCATTTATTTTTATGAATTATTTAAAAGATGTTTGAATGGTTGATTCGATAACTTGTTTCATTACTGGATGAATCAGCGCTTTTAAATGAATCTCTTGAAAAAAACGGTTAATTGTCAACGTACTGGTGTAAGGATGTACATCTTCGTTGAAGTTACTTTAAAAAAAGCTGGTTTACTGTTTTGATTACTACCGTAAAAATCAGTGTTTATATCCAAAATACAGGCTTTAATCATAACACTTCTCTCAAAGTTTGACTTTTTATAAAAAAACTAACACAGCTTAGAGGTAGAAATAACTGAACCTCTTTCCTGTTTGTCCACTAAGAATGGATGGTGTAATATAATAATAATATAATAATAATAATATATTGGGCTTTCAGTCTCATTGGATTCCAGGTCATTTTACCTGCATAAAACTGTTATTTGTAATCATTTAATATACGTGTTTTACTGTTTAATGAACTATGAGTTACTTTGTTATTTCCCAAGAGGATTCCTTATTGAAAAACAGGCAGACACATGACATCTGTTCTTTTGAATCTGAAAGATTCTCAAAGTTTAATAGATGTAGACGAATTCATGTCATTTTAGGAATAAATAGTATTTGTAGTAAGATGTTAAACATTTCTACCTTTCTAAGAGAATCACCAAGGGCCCTATCACACATCCAGCGCAAGACATGTTTTGCACAATCTGTTGCTATTTTCATACCAGCGCAACTCTAATTTTCATGTTTTGCACCACGTTGTTTAAAGTGCAAATCCATTTGTGCCACTTTGTGGACTAAAATAGAGGTGTGTTAGGGCGCATTGTTGGTACGTTGCCATTTTGAAGAACTGAAATAGACCATGCCATTGACCATGGAAACGCAGGTCTAAATTCCAGCGCAGAGCGTGTTAGATATACGCCTATGTGAGTTCAAACGCATACACATTGCTTAATACATACAGGACATACAGCAAAACACAAATATCATTACATATAAAAATTATTTTCTTCATAAATATAAAAACCCCTGCCTCCATGCCTTCTTCATGCCATTTTTTCATTTCATTCATGACAATTTGCATCTGTATAATGTTATTATTATTAGTTTTATTTATTATATGCATATTTATATTTGTGTTAATAAAAACAAGTTTAGATTTGTCCACCTGTTCAGTTTTGGACCATGGGGCACAGGACGTGTGTTTGGATATTATTCTGTTTTTTGACCACACTTTGTTATTATCGTTCATTTATTTGTTTGCTGAAATTAGAACTGAATTTAGAAACAGTTTTGAAACAAATCTTTGCACTTAACAAACGAAATTAAATATGTAGGCTACTGGATGTCTTCAGTGGAGTGCGTACAACACCGGTTTCTTATCCACAAAAGTAAAGGAGTAAAAAAAAAAAAAAAGAGTAATAGTACAAAGAAAGAGGAGGTAAAGTGGCTCGTTCCTTATCTTCGTGCATATTGTTAGCTTAAATGGTTTCTCGATAGTGAAGCCGTCAGTCTTTCCGCTTGCAAAGTCCGCCATGTTAATAGCAAATGCGCCATGGCATTGACGCAACTGACTCTGAGGCCCCGTTTACACTAGTACATTTTAGTTTTAAAACGGCGTTTTAGAATGAAAATGATCCGCGTCCACACTAGCGTTTCACCCAGCGTTTCTGAACAGCTCTCTGTCTACATTAAAAGGGTGAAAACGCACATCACGTGATCACGAAAACGCACACACACACTCTCATGCGCTGCAGCGTGCTTTGAGCACACACCCACATGAGAGCTGTGCACGTCGGACTGTTCATCACGGATCTCCCGCTGGATCTAATCTCACTATTTTTGTTAAACATGATATTTAATTTATCTTGTTGTCTATATCTAACTACATATTCCCGACTTTGGTCTTTTGAATTTATTACTTGTTCTCAGGTAACGTGTTTTGGCTGAGCGCAAAGATAAGTTAGGTTAATATCTTAATTAATGTAAAGGTGGACAACGATTCTGCACATTTGACTGATTGTTTGCCTTTATTTTCTCTATTGTATAAACTTATTGTGCGTTATACTTTTATAATTGCCATTATTGATCATTAAAATGGATATTCAATGAAAGAGAGGGTATGTTTCGTATTTTCAATGAAAATGATAGGAGACAGTAATGTTATAGGCTCCGTTTTGTTATAAATATGCATGAAGATGACGCTCATATCATTCAGCTACACGACGCCTCAACATTTTGATGTCTGTTAAGTTGCTAATATATAATAAAAATAGGCAGTTCCTCACATCATGTTTTCATTTTATTGTCAAGATAGTGAAACAGCATAGCCAGGGTGATGTGAATGACTTTATAACGTACACACTCAGGAGTTTGTTTTCCATATCAAACTTGCAAAGTCTGAACTTACACGGAGAGGATGAAGTACTGTACTGTGTGAAGGCTACTGAATATTGAGGAAAAAGCCCCAATCAGATGGGCGAATGTCGGCAGCACCGCCTCCGTTTTCAGATGTCTCCGTTTTCCCCCATCTACACTGAAATGGAGCAGCAGCGTTTTAGAATGAAAACGGCCTCTCCAGCGTTTCCAAAACAATGCGTTTTCGGGGCTCGAAAACTCCGGCGTAGTGTGGATGGATGGCGTAACCGTAGGAAAACTTATGCGTTTTAAAACTAAAATGCATTAGTGTAAACGGGGCCTTAAAGGGAATGGGAGATGAGACTCTGATTGGTTTAATGCACGTTATCCTCAAAACACACCCATAACTCATTAAGAGAATAAGCACAACCCTGTTAGACCATGTGCCAAGGAGCAGAGTGTATTTTTCCATCCTTAAAATAGCAAAAGTGGATTTGGACACGCCCTTAATGCTTTTGCGCCATGCACTTTAGATTTTGCGCCAAGATCGTTAAAATAGAGACCCAATTCTTTTTGGAAATTGAGGCTTTAAGAACACTCAAACAAAAGTTTAAAAGAGGTGCTGCAGTAATGTAAACATTGTTTTTGGTTTTATTATTTATTACTTTAGATCCTGCAGATTTTGTCAAACCTTTTGATAAATGCTTTCAATTTGCCATTTTGGATTCAAAATAGGTCATTGTGATCTGTCAGCTCAGGAAGTCCATAGTATTATAGCTGACCCTTGAAAATAATGTTAAGATATTTTAAATGAGCAAAATGTGGCACATTACAAAAAAAACTTTCTGTTTGATAGTGATGCTCTGGGAAAAAACAGCAACAGTGATATCAAAGCCTTGTGTATGCTTCTCCATTATTATAGGTATTGATAAACTGCACCCCACTTTATATGGGCATTGTTCTCAGCCCCACAGTCATGCCTAAATAATGTAGCCCCTTATTTGTATGCAGTTGGGCAGTGAAATCATGTTTAGGTTAACACGTTCAGAGATCTTCTTATCAGGACTGACTGCTTTGTAAGAATTCAGCTTTAGTGGTGTTTTTATTTAGTGAGAGTGATTACATTTCTGTAGGTGGTGTTTGTGGCCAATGTGTTGTTTTGGTTGTTACCTTATTCTGGAGTTGAGATATCAGGTCATTTTTACTATTACTATGGTATTGACACTTCAAATCCTGTCACATGTTGAATAGCTTTCAAAGGAATTATGAGTAGATGGCTTGAAACCTTTTTTTTTTTTAAGGATTGCTAATTCTCAAAGTACAATAAGTATGTTTAAAGTCAAGAAATAATAATGAAAATTGAAATAATAGTTTTGTGTCATCACTGTGTGGAAACTAGCTGTAATTTGGTATAGCGGGTTTACAAATTCTTTGATATTTTAATAAGCATTAAAAGGAACTGTAGGTATTAAAATTGTATATCTTAACACAATGCAAATTATGTTTCTTACACTTTGTACAGTGGGCACCACCATTATTTTACTTGCACAGTGTGTGATCTCAGATGGTTGCACTCCATGAACTGTTGACACAACCTGTTGCTTTTTTTTTTTTTTAACCACACCAAACTCAAAAACAAAATACAAATATAATGTCACATTTTGTGGCTTTTGATTGTAACTTGCAGTTGAGGGGCAAGAAGAGAAACTGTACAAGCCTTCACTGCTTTCTTAGGAATAAGAAGAGGAGAAAGGAGTGGGAAGACGTCTGTGAATAAATTAAAATTTACAAACTTACAACATCTTTTTCTTTTTACAACAACTCTAAACTACCATAAGGGGGTCACATACTGAACTAGAAGTGTCACAGTGTTGCGTCACACATTTTTAAGTTTTAATCATTGTTTTCCATGTGTGTAAATCTCTGTTCATACAGTGCATCCGGAAAGTATTCATAGCGCTTCACTTTTTCCACATTTTTTTATGTTAGAGCCTTATTCCAGAATGGATTAAATTCATTTATTTCCTCAAAATTCTACACACAATACCCCATAATTACAATGTGAAAAAAGATTTTTTGAAATTGTTGCAAATTTATTAAAAATAAAAAACCTGCTAAATCACATGTGCATAAGTATTCACAGTCTTTGCTCAATACTTTATGGATGCACCTTTGGCAGCAATTACAGCCTCAAGTCTTTCTGAATATGATGCCACAAGCTTGGCACACCTGTCTTTGGGAATTATTGCCCATTCCTCTTTGCAGTACCTCTCAAGCTCTATCAGGTTGGATGGGAAGCGACGATGTACAGCCATTTTCAGATCTCTCCAGAGATGTTCAATAGGATTTGGGTCTGGGCTCTGGCTGAGCCACTTAAGGACATTCACTGAGTTATTGTGAAGTCACTCCATTGATATTTTGGTGGTGTGTTTTGGGTCATTGTCCTGCTGGAAGATGAACTGTTGCCCCAGCCTGAGCTCAAGAACACTCTGAAGCAGGTTTTCATTCTGGATGTCTCTGTATATTGCTGCATTCATCTTTCCCTCTATCCTGACTAGTCTTCCAGTTCCTGCTGCTGGAAAACATCCCCACAGCATGATGCTGCCACCACCAAGCTGCTGAAACATCTCAAGAATGATCAGTGGAAACAGAATGAAACTGAGCTCAATTTAGAGCTTCACAGCAAAGGCTGTGAATACTTATGCACATGTGATTTTTCAGGTTTTTTATTTTTAAAAAATTTGCAACAATTTCAAAAAATCTTTTTTCACATTGTCATTATGGGGTATTGTGGTAGAATTTTGAGGAAATAAATTAATTTAATCCATTTTGGAATAAGGCTGTAGCATAAAACTGTGGAAAAAGTGAAGTGCTGTGAATACTTTCCACATGCACTGTTCATAGTACATCCATCTGTAAATATCATCTGTAATCCTTATAATTGCAATAATTAATATAATTGCACTTTATAACTTATACCTGTATCTTTCACTTGCTGCTATTGCACTCTTGGTTAGACCTAAACTGCATTTCGTTGCCTTGTACATGTGTAATGACATAGAAGTTGAATCTAATCTGATCTAAAACAATGTGCATGAAAAATAGAAAACAAAACCAAGTTGTGGCTCTTCTCACCCGGTGTGCAACAGGCTGGAGAAGGCTATTTGACAGTTTTTGAAGCCGTTCTTCTCTCACTGACACATTTACAACCCCACCTACTGCAGCTTTTTAAAGCCATATACAATCACACAGCCTTGTTGCTCTCAAACAAATAATGTAAAAGAACTTCTATCAGGACCTTTAGGGTGCACTCACACTTTGCTATCTGAACCATGCCCAGGTGCGTTTCTTGGTTCATTTGTCAAGTCTGAGTGCTCCAAATCAGGCCCAGGCGCGGTTCAGTTTGGCCGGCCCTGGCCCGGTTGGAAGAGGTGTGCCAGAACGTGGTTCAGTTGGGCTTTGGCGTGGTACGAGTGAGTGTAAAGTACGCCTGACCTCGAAACTGAAGACGCAACGTCATTTTTAAGGGACTGTTTCATATGGTTTATTTATCATTCTCACATATCAATGAACGCGAACTGTCGTAGTTTATTAAAGACGCAAACCCCTTGCTGCACCTTCAGCAAATCTCCTAATACAGTTGAAGTCAGAATTATTAGCACCCTTGATATATTAGACCACTTGTTTATTTTTTTCCTAATTTTTGTTTAACGGAGAGAATATTTTTTCAACACGTTTCTAAACGTAATAGTTTTAAAAACTCATTTCTAATAACTGATTTATTTTATCTTCGTCATGATGACAGTAAATAATATTTTACTAGATATTTTCAAGACACTTCTATACAGCTTAAAGTAACATTTAAAGGCTTAACTAGGTTTATTAGGTTAACTAGGCAGGTTAGGGTAATTAGGCAAGTTATTGTATAACGATGGTTTGTTCTGTAGACTATCGAGAAAAAATATAGCTTAAGCAGGCTAATAATTTTGTCCCTTAAAATAGTGTTTAAAAAATGCTTTTATTCTAGCCGAAATAAAACAAATCAGACTTTCTCCAGAAGAAAAAATATTATCAGACATTCTGTGAAAATTTCCTTGCTCTGTTAAACATCATTTGGGAAATATTTAAAAAAGAAGAAAAAAATTCAAAGGGGGCTAAAAATTCTGACTTCAACTGTACGTGCACAAGGACTTCTATGATTTTAGAGCGTCAAAAGTTGTGGATCTGTTCACCAAAATATTTGACTGTGTGTCACTGCATCCCAAACGACTAAAACGATATAACTAAAGCAATGTCCACTGTGCTGCTAAGCGAGAGCGCTTCTCTTTCTGTTAAACTTAACAGTTGCATCATCGATGACGTAAGCGTGCTCAGGTTCGAAAGGCAAAATGCAGTTTGAGTGCAGGCCGTCAGGGGAAAGGGGAAGGGCACGGTTCAAGGCAACTGTATCTAGTATGAGTGCGCCCTTAGTCTACACTTAAACAGAATATCAAGTAAAATCCATGCTGAGAAACAGCAGAGATCAGTTTAAGCTCATTTGCAGAGACCTGTGGGTTCACTGCAGTCAGAAAGTGGAGTCTTCTTCAGTCATGATTGATGCAGCAACACATGCAAACCAACAGAAATAAAGAGTGAAGAGTTTCCATTGTTTCTCTGGTTGCTTTTTGAGCTCAAACAAAAGCAGCACAATATGGCATTTTTTTCTACGAGCTGTGTCGTAGTAAAAATAGCAACGTGCAGCACCAGTAGCTCAGTGACTTTTGATGTAATCTACACTGAATGTACCGCACGCCTAAAACGGTGCCCCATAGTCAAGAATGAATGTGGATTTAAAGTGTTTACTATTACATATTTCAGTAAGAAATGGGCTTCTTTTAAGATAATAGCGATGTTTGTCTGTAGGTTATGTGGCTGGTACATGCAATATTGATGATGTAATGTTTATTTGGAATTTAACTTCACTAGCAGGTGTGCTTGAAAATGTTGACACAATATGTGCAGTGGCCATGACCTCAAAATCGCTTTTGACATTTCATCCTCTGATGTATTTAGTGAACAAGTTTCATACATCTCCAGTATAATGTTTAAGAAATCGTATATAGCCAAATATACACCTATATTTATATATATAATTTTCTTTATCAGAACATTATTTTAGAGAGTAAGAGAGCTACATTTAACGTGCAACTTTCAGAACAGAAAATGGAAAGCATATAATTAATTTATACTTGGGGCAGGATGTAGTCTGATTTTTCTCCTCCTCCTTAATATTGTCAACAAAAGGCTGGTGGTTTGCGGTCAAACAACTTTCTACTAAATCGTTCATTCTCTGGCATCTCAGTCCCTATCTATGGAGTGCAGCAAGGAAGCTTTACCTCTTAAAACACGGCAGGTTCCTCTTCGTACACAATCAGGCATCAGCATGAATCCTGTCTGTAGCCACAAACCCTTATGAATTAGACTGATTTGGTTGCTTGTTGACATGTTTTACAAGAAAATCGATTTAATAATGTTAAAGTTACCTTTGATTAATATTATTTCTTAAAGTTATTTAACCAAAGTAATCAATCAAAAGCAGTCAATTGAAATGACAAGTTTAGTCAAATCTTGATCATATTATACCATTCATCTGCATATGTTTACTAGAGATTTGTGGCATTTAGTTGAAAACTTGTGCTTAAAAGATCAGCCACACTAAAGTCGTCTTAGTCATAACCTTAAAACAAAAGGACGGATGTCTCGTATCTGGTTGCTATTTAAATCACGTAGTTGCTAAACAGCGAGAGGTTTCCAATCAGCCACATTTGCACCAACCAAAACCATAGTCGAGCTAATCTTTCAACATCACAGTCATGACTTGTCATACTTGGCCATTTTCATGCTGTCTTCCGGCTTGTTCACTTTTTTCTCTCTTTAGCCTCTACAACCCACACCTCTCCTATTCAGATTGCTCTCATTTTAAAATCTCTTGGTTGTTTTGTAATTAATGTCAGTTTTAATGACTGTAAGTTGTGGAAAAGGCAAAAAAAAAAATGATCTGATTGTGGTTGCACTAAAATACCCATAAATGCGTTTCTCCCCACATGTCTGTCTTTCTGAGGTAGAATGTTTCAGGTAAGAGTTTATGCATCTCCACACAACTGTGTGCGTGTCACACCGCAGAGCCAAATACACGGATCCAAACCACATTTCACACCCTGACTTTCTTGCCATTGTTCTGCAACTGGCCATTTTATTAACCATTTTTTGAACATGGCCTTAATTTCATAAACACTGAATATATGGCAGATGGTTTCTCTGAACTCTCAAGTTCAGATTTCCTTCTGTCTCGTTACTTGTTTTCAAAGGGATAGTTAACTTAAAGATGACAATTCTTATTTACTTACTGTCGTCTTGTTCAAAGAACAACAGCAATTAAACAAGAAGAATTATACGATATTATATTATGAATGAATTGATACTGAAATTGATTCAAGGAAGAAAGAAAAATATGAACGCATGAATGTCCAACCCCTAAATATGAACCAAACTTAAAGGATTAGTTCAACCGCAAATGAAAATGGTATCACAATCTACTCACTCTTGTGCCATTCCAAATTTAGAAATGTTTAATTAAATCTAAAATATTTCTGTTCCATCTTTGAAAATATATTTAGAAAAAAAAAACCAGACGCTTGACAATATTTATAGAGATCACAAGTAAATCTATATTAATCAAGTGGTTTAATTGAGTAAAACAATTACACCATTTTTATTTTTGGGTGAACTATTCTGATCACTTGCAAACATACAAATGAGATCCTTCAAATTAGCCAGAATATTAACTGTTTACTACTTGCTGTGAGATTGTGTTGTCTGTCTTATTTGATGAAAAACGTTATACATTCTGGCCCCATCATCCCGCTCTGTCTGCTTGTTTACCTTTACGGTTGTGTGCATGTTTTGCAATTCTCACCTTTCCTAGTTTCCTGGTTTTTGTTTGCATGTTGTCAAGCAAAATGTCTGAGGTGTTAAAGTTTCAGTTGCGCTGACGTTCTCTTTCCTCTGCTTATAGATCCGATGTTTGCGAGGGCATCGGGGCTTACCAAACCAACACACTTTTGATGGGATTCATATAGTCAATCACTATGGAGGAGACAATGAATCCTACCAGTCCTCTGATGAAGATGGAGTGAAGCTGTCACCCCACCTGACCGCTCATCAGGTTAGAGGCCGGATCACACTACATCCAAACCTGGAGGACTCCGAAAGTGAGGGTGATGAGGAAGGAGATGCCCTACGACTTACCGTGCCCTCAAATGTCAGCCATAAGACAACAACAGTGTGAAACTGTGAAGGCTTGAACGGAAGGAGAGCTTGTCCATGAGCTCGTCTTTTAAACGTGAACATGGGACTTGAACTTGAAAAGCCATCGTTCATCTTTACTAATGGAATCGTATCTCTTAAGGTCATGGTTTACATCTGCATTTGTTTTGTTTTTGCCAAAATGCGTCAGATGTCTGTCCTGGCAGTAGTTTTTAATTTTAGCCATGATGAAGAAGGCAAATGTGTCTGTCTGTTAAGGCACTTTGAGATCTTTCTAATTAAGCAGAAATCATCATTTTTGTGGCAGGAGATTCCCAGAACTTTAAATGGGGGTGTTTTTAATACCCCAAGATTTTTTTCATATGAAGAGAAGCAACTTTGTATAGCCTATATAGTGTTTTAAGCATTAAGATTTTGCATCGTTATAGATTTTATTTTTTAAATCATTATATATTTTTTTTTTTGCATACACCCATTGAGAAACCAGGGAGCGCATAACTTTTAGGGAAACATATTAAAGAACGGAACACTATCATCTTTAAATTGTTTCATTAATACCACGGTGTCATATCTTAAGTTAGCAGGCCTTTTCTTCTGGCGTGAATTGTTATTGGTCATGAATTGTGAGTCAATGAACCAGCATCTATGTAAATATGTACATGTTTTGATTTTGTTTGTTTTTTGCCCATCTCCATTATTACTTGAACATGTGTATTCAATGGATATCATGTCTATATTGTAACGCATTGTATAGTTAAGTTGAAAGGGATGTATTACTGAATTTGGGAGGTTTTGGAGGAAACAACTTTTCTTTGATGTACTGTAGCTTTGCTGTAGTCAGTTCTCCATTTCACAAGATGGAGATTTGTTTTTGTGCCTGGAAAGATTCTACAACATTCTTGCTGATTTCTTTTTCTACAATATGTGGTATGCTGTGCATGTTATATATCAAAAATACCTGCAAACTGATGGAAGTGGAGGCAGAGAGGTGTGTTTATCAGAACAGTGTTCTTATTTCTCTGGCCTTGCTTAAGTCCCAATATTCTTTTTACGTCTTTATTTGTACCAGCTCGCTTCTGAATCAGTTTGCATTTTGCACAGATGACATGCATATGGCTTCACAATAATGAACAATATTATGTTTCGCTGTTTACAGCGACTATGTTTAATTTACCTTCACCCTCCATTTTTGTTCTACTTTGGTAAGTTTTTTTGTGACCCAGTGGTTCTTCAATGAATGAAGTGATTTCATTTCATACTGCTATTCCGGCACCTGAGTGTAAGCCTTAAACCTATCACGGTGGATGCAAATTTGGTACACTGTTTGCCCATCGTTTAAAAACGGCCTGTCCACCTACAAAACAAAGACTTTTGCGAAAGTAATTGCAAAAGACAAAACACTAAGTGATTAAAGCGTTATTTATTTAACTTTAGAAAGAACGAGTGTTTTACAGTGAATTCCTGTGGAATGTTCCTGTGGGCATTAGAGGTTTTACAGACAGTTGACAATACAATAAAAGTGTCTTTAAGACGATGGACATGTTGATTCAGAACACAATAAAGTATCATTTGATAGTGGCCTACGACTGTCATGTTTTGTACGTTTGTTCCACGCAACAGCAAAATAAAACTGATTGATCGAAAATGAATTCCTCTATTTGCTTTTTTACATTAAAATGTATCATTCACTTGGTAGTAGGCCTAACTGTAATCAATTAATTAATAGTAATTAATTAAAACGCGCACTAATCTTTGAGCTAGTTATTTTATTATTTCTATCATCATTATTTATTTTTACATTTTGACTAACGCAATCTTACAAAACTGAAATAAACAGCTTCTTAAGGAACAGCCCTTTTAACATCAGATTGCTTCTGACAAGTGTAGCAAATAGTATTTTTCAGGAAGTTTTTTTTTTATGTATGTGCGCGCCTATGCTCGCGCTCAAACTATGCACAAGATGAGATGAGATGTTATGGGCTGTGCGCTCTTTGCATTGAACCGAAACACCACGACTGCACTAAAAATCATCTTACCTCGTATTGTTTTCTGGTAAGTACTGTAATTCCAGTCGGCTTATGAGCCCTCGTTAAATTTAAAGTAATTTGATGTAAAACGTAATTCTTAAATCTGAGTTTCGCTAAGCACAATCACAGTTCGCTTGTCTCCAGTTGAGCATGACGTTTCGTGTACTTACCTACACGTTTAATCTCATTACACATTAATCGCTGCATTGTGCCAGTGCAATTTTCAAATGTTTGTTTGCAACACTTGTTTTTTCTTTGATGCCATTTAATAATTTGACAACTATATTCATATACGAAAATTAGAGGACATTGCGGCATTAACATTTTGGAATGGCTATAACATGTTTGGAAAATGTAGCCTATAACAAAATTGTTGTTTCCAAGCCTATGTATTTATTCTAATCCTACGTAGTAGAATAAAGTTCACTTAGCTACCGTAAAAAAAAAACAACATAATTAGGCTACAGAAAAAGGAAGCAGTAAAACGGTGGGAATTTGTATTGTTTTTATTTACATTTGCTTTTCTGATAGTTACCCGGTGTCTACAATGATACACAACATTCTTCTGTGGAAACTACGTTTTAGTTTTGTTATTCAAATTAGGCTTCTCATGTCGCTTTCCGCTATTAAGTTAGTATTCCGCAATGCATTATACTTATCTTTCTCGTTGCGGGATAGTATGCTAATATGCTGTAACTGCATATGTTTAGTAATCAGTCTCAAAGTAAATGTGAGATAATGTTGTAAAATCAGTAAAGATTTTTTCCTAGTGCCCTTCATTATCTCTATCCTACTGTATCTGCCGGATGCCCTGATGTGTCTAATCGAAGGGGGGCACATTGCGCTTTGATTTCCTGCGCTTCTCTTTTGGCCAGTAGCCTACTGATGGATCCTGCACTTTGCGATTGTATGCATCAGTTTATCAGATATTCTGTAACATGCAGATTTCATAAAGCTATACAGACAAAAAATAAATCAAACATCTCCACCCTCCAAAAAAAGAATAGAAAACTTGAAGCTGTAACACATGAATTTATAGCCTTTTTCCCTTTTCTTTCATAATGATAGACTGTAAAGCGCTCGAGGTGAGTGAAGTGAAGCGATTAATTTAAGAGACTGGCTTAGTGGCTGTCACGAGTCAAAGGCAGGTGAGGCTAGACTGATGGACTGCGTGGCTCTACGGGCTTCCACTGATTGTCTGGCGCACGAGTTGAATGCGTGTCCCTGTTGTGTCCACGACAGATCACCAGCGTCCACTCTGAACAAGGCGGCTCTGTTCAGTAAGCAGCCACGAAACTCGAGAACACCGTGACCCGCTGTCGTGTGGACAGCTTTATTTCAAGGCTACAAAAATAAGTTTTACTTCATCGCTTTGATCAATTTTTATTAATGAACAAACTAATGAAACAAGTCAAATAAATGTGTAGCCTAACATGTTGAGCTGCATTCTGATAAAAAAAAAAAGATGTAGACAAATGTAGACCGGGTGTCATTTTAAAAAATAGCTCCATTCTAAAAATGTAAATAGTTCTGAATTATTGATATTTAATTAAATAACTATAATAAAAATGTCTCACTGTCTGTCACTACATTGAATTGTCAAATTATTAATTTGTGCTTTTTGTTGTTTTGATTATTCTGTAATCTTTTTAAATTTAAAAATAACGTTTTTAAATGATAAAATAATTTTAACTGCTAGATTGTATCAAGCAATTTAAACTTTTTGACACGTATTTCTTTGAATGCCGTAACAGTTGAAATTTGCTGTTAATTATTGTAGACAGAATAGTAGCCTATGAGGGCGTGATGACGCTTGAGCCGACGCATTAGGCTACTTGAAACAAATCTCTCCCTTTCTTTTTCTCCGTCTGTGTGTGATATATAATATTTAAAACATTTTATAATGTAATCTAGAATTTTATAAATATAGATATAGGCCAATAACACAAAATTAACTCTTGTGGCTGACCAATCAATTCTGTGTAAAGATTTAAAGTAAAAAGTAAAATTTTGTTAAATAAACACTTCCCAAATTGAGTTTAAGTTTATGCTTCTATCAAACAAAGAAATAAAAGTACACAGCACAAAACGTTTTCAGTTCTTAATACGACCCTGCCGCAAATCATTAGACGGAGAATGCATATGGGTTGCCGTCTCCGCGTTTCCTCTCCCCCTGCAGCTAAGGATTGAGTAACACGTTGATAAAACAGTGTATCACTTATCCTGATAGCCATAGTTCCCCCCGGACCTGTCTGTCCTCTCGCAGAGGGGCGGACCAATCACAGGCCCAAGGCTTGCTAGTTGTTCCTTTAAAGCACCTGTCTTCATAACACCTGGCAGACGAGAAAACTGCTTTACGCATGCTCCCACTCTGTCATATCCTATACAGACGCGCTGCCCTTCAACCAATGGTCTTCAAATCTTTTCAGAGATAAAAAAGCCGCTGCGTCCGTGGATCTGACAGACTGTCCGATTCTCACTAATGACCGAGGACATATGAGGCAGCAACCAGAGGAGACACAATGCCTAGGTCTTTCTTGGTGAAGAGCAAAAAAGCGCACAGCTACCACCAGCCGCGATCTTTGGAGGATGACTACAACAGACTTGATAATATTTTGGCTCATATATGTGCAGGTATGTCAAAATTATATTGAATCACTGAGCACTGGTGTAGATAACTATATGACAAAGCAAAATGTAATCTACTGCAATTGCCAACCTAATTAAAAAAAAGTGTTGCCTATATTTAACAAAAAATAAATAAATAAAACTAAAAATAAGAATAAAAATGTTTAGGCTAAATATTATGTTTTCTTCTTAAAAGACAGTGAGCTTTTTTTTTTAAATAAAACCTGAACTAAACTATAAACGCATTTAAGAAAGTGAGGGGAAAACGAAATTGTAGATTTTCGTTGGCTCTGCGTTTGGTTATGTACAGGTGTTGAGAGATTGCGCATTATACAGCTGTGGTTTTGACGAAAAAAATAAATATCTCATAACAGAAAGTAAAACTTCAGACGAGTCGGAGTGCTGTGCGGATGCTCTGACAGGCGACACGATTGGCGCTGGTTCACCAGACTCTCACCTGCTGGATCAAGCTGATCTTTCCTCCAAGTCTCCTCTCAGCTGTGGGGAAAGCGTGTGCGACCGCTCGTCAGATTATGAGGACTTTTGGCGACCACCATCACCATCAGCATCACCGGGTAAGGGTAGCTATAATGTTTTTTAAATTATATATAATTTCACCTACAGATTTCCAATAAAGGCTACCTGTCAATCTTTTTTAATGATTCAGTATCTAACCACAAATCATTTACCTGACGGTATATATTTTATATTTCTATATTTGTTCACTTTTTTGTTTCTCCTTAAGAGAAAAACTACACGTCCTTTTTACTTTACAGTTTTTTAATTGTGCATTTCAACTTTCTTCGTGCATGCAGAAGGGAAAATTAGGCCTTTATCTTTTCAGCTGAAGTCATTTACATTTCAAACACTTCTTGCTCCGTCCACGCAGCAGCTACAGATGTGGGTCTCTAAATGTGCGGAGTTTAAAAGACATAAGCCTATTTAATATTAAATATTATTATTATTAATATTATTACTATTATAATCTGCTGCGTAAAACATAGGACATATTAATTGGCAGTTCATTCCGCTGTGGCGACCCCTGATTAAATCCAATAGTATCCAAGCCGACGGTTAGTGAGTGAGTATAAGGCTATTATGACATATTTCGGGGGTGAGTCGGGTGACATTCATGGCCGTCATTTTAAATTATGCTATAAATGTTTGGCAAACATACAAACAAAACAAAAAAACATCCTTAGTTGGGGATAGCGGGGATCAAACCTTGAGGGTCACAGACAGCGGCCCCGCAATTTATCTTGGGCACGCTTCATTATCAGACACAATTTAACACAACAATTATTCAATTGTCCTACAACAAATACAAATTCATATAACTATTGTGTCTTCTATTTTAATCTCAAAATATTTCGGCACAAAACAACATTAATAAACGTAAACAGACCCCACTCAAAACCGAATAATAAACATTAAACTGTCGAATATTTTCTTCTTTACCAGAGTCAGAAAAGTCATTTTCACCCTCCGTGGAGGAAACACAGCCCTTCGCTGTCCCCTTCAGGCCTTACGCGTGGAGCAGGTACTCGGGGTGTGAAATCAGGCAGCTGGTCCAGCATACCCTCAACCATCACCACTCTCTGGATCTCGAGCGGCCTACTCCAACCTATTACAATGAGCGCGTGGCCGAGTCCTCTATTTTCACTGAACGAGGATCTGGCGCAAGCATTTACAACAGCTTTGGCTCCACTGCCTCTTTGTTCGAGCGCGCCACTGCTTCTGGACTCTTTGATGACAGCAGCATGTTGGGAAAAGGAACTGAGATTAAGTCCAGCTCTGATGTGATCTGCAGTCGTCTCCTGTTAAATGGCGCATACAAATGTATAAAATGCAGCAAGGTACTATCCTATAGCCTAACTAGCACAAAGAGCATAGGAGTATACGGTCAGTTTTTTTTAGAAATCATGATGAGAAATTGTTTATTAAAGACTGTCTTCTCTCTCTACTCCACAGGTGTTTTCTACACCCCATGGCTTGGAAGTTCACGTCCGGAGGTCGCATAGTGGAACAAGACCGTTCGCTTGCGACATTTGCGGGAAAACGTTCGGACACGCGGTCAGCCTGGAGCAACACAGAGCTGTTCACTCACAGGTAGAGTGCTCAATCTTTTCTTATTTAAGCCAGTGATAAAAATATATTGTCATTTCAGATTATCTGATTTGCATATGTGAAAAAATGAATGCGTAAAAACACATTTTTTTTCACCCCACAGGAGAGAAGCTTTGATTGTAAAATCTGCGGGAAAAGTTTTAAAAGGTCATCCACCCTGTCCACTCATCTCCTTATACACTCTGACACACGGCCCTACCCGTGCCAATACTGCGGAAAGAGGTTTCACCAGAAATCAGATATGAAGAAACACACATTTATCCACACAGGTAAAAGAGATATAGTAAACTAAATACACTTGAAACATTGTATAGAAGCTTGTTTCCGCAACGGAATAAAAAGGGTTGTGACAAAATTACGACGTTATCGTATGTTGAGTTTCTCACATTTTCGAATCATTTTTAAATCAGAATTGCAACTCTGTAACTTGAAAACTTCCAAACTTAAGCTTAGCTTAACTCCGTGACATTAAAAATAAGACTGAAACAACGATAAATAACAAGAATTAAATAAATAAATAAATAAACTCTCAATTTCGGATTCACTTTAAACAAAGATTCTTTATTGGCATGAAATCCATAAAGAATTTTTAACATCCATGGACATTTTTCAATCAATAAATGGCTCAAATTAATACATTATTTACTCTAAGTGGGCAAATGTTCTTTTAAGAACTGTTTACTTAAAGGTTCTTTGTAGAAGCAAAGTTTATTTTCGTTGAGAAAATGTTATTTTGTAACGTTTATTTTATGTCGTTAATATTTTTTGTTTATAAAATTGTCGCGATTTGTACACTCATAATTTAAAGATTTAAGTCAGAATTCAGCCCCAACATGTTTTTCCTCTCTTAATTGTAAAAAAAGTGAGATCACAATTACAATTGAAGTCACAATTAACTTTTTATTCCCGGGCGGAACGGGCTTTCTAACTTTTTTTCTGTAGCCTATAAGAACTCTGGTTTTAAAAGTTTAAAACCGTATGTATTTTCTCTCCAGGGGAGAAGCCACACAAATGTCAGGTGTGTGGGAAAGCATTCAGTCAGAGCTCCAATCTGATAACGCACAGTCGGAAACACACTGGATTCAAACCGTTTGGATGTGACCTTTGTGGAAAAGGATTCCAGCGCAAGGTCGATTTAAGAAGACACAAGGAAACACAGCACGGACTGAAGTGAGGAAACATGCGTCCCTGAGATCCAGACTTTACCCAACACTATTGGACAAAGACTTTAAGACAAATGCTCATTCATAAAACATAAAATCAGTGTTTTAGAGTAAGCGACTAATAGCGTTTACATTAGGTGTAGAAGCTGTTTATGCTTTTGAGATTTGCCTACTAGTCAGCAACAGGCCAGCAGGTCTGGCAGCTTTTATGTTATACAGGGTATCACAGGGTATCTTGATGCACATCAATAGCCCGCTGAAAGACACAGTGTCTGAACCCAAAATATTATCACCAAAATAATCAGGGACGAAATATAACCGCCGCGAGAAAGGACCCAAAATATCAGCTGAAGGAGAGAAAAATCACCGCATCTCAAAAGAATGTCACTTTGTTTTTAACGCTGCAAAAGCTATGCTGGCAAAACAAGCACTACAATAGACTGTGAGATTTCATCAATAAAAGGACTGTTTGTGTACTATAGCCCGACTTTAGCGATTTAGCTTGACGAACCATTTCCATTGTGTATACCATTTTCAAAAAAATAAATGGATCAATTTGTTTTTGATAGAATTTACATTATTTATTGGAATAAAGAGTATGAAGATTTACTTCGAGTGTGCTTTGTTTTCTTTATGTTAGCTTGTAGGCCTATTCTCTTTTATACAGATTTATAAAATCTCTGTATATGTGCGCATCGAATAACTTATACATTTCCGCCATGATTGTAGTTTAAGCATGTAATTATTGAAGTATTATTTAATTGTTAATAAAGTGTTCTCTATTTGTTTAAAATATATAATTTAAAAATGCTTGTTTTTTTGTTGTAGTTTATGTATTTTTTTACAACAAAGGTGTGGAAAATCGCCACATGTGTATTCGCCAAATCTGTGGTTATTAGTACACACCGAAAACACCTATAAGTGGTAATAACGAATTATTCAACGTTTTAGCCTAAGGGAAGTGAAAAAAACAACTGCGCCTGAAAAAAATAAAAACTAAATACTAAATTAAATCTCACTAAATATTGCGACCGAAAAATACAAAATAATTTAATCGCATAATAATAATAATAATAATAATTGTATTTTGTTTTACTCATAGAAGATGACCAAAAATCTTTTTTTATTTGTAGCACAGAGTAAAATTTTTACGTTTCAAAGTCGAACTGTCTATCCAATTATTTATTTGCTAGCGTAAAACGCATAAATTAGTTTTACAATGATTTAAAAAAAAATTATTCATATAGCAAAGTCAACTAGACTCTTAGTCATCGAGATCAGTTGTGCTTGTTTAGGAAATCATAATGCAGGTGTCGTCAAATCAAACGGCTAGTTCTCTTTTAGTTCTTACCATGAAAAAAATAATTATCCCCTTCTATTTACACTCTAAACACTTTTGGATTTCCCCTGTTAACAAAACTGAGTGTAAATAAACAGAGTTTGTTCAGCAGAAACAGTTTACTCTATACCCGCGGACAGTGCATTCCTTGCGCCTTAATGGCCCCGGGATAACGTCAAAATATATGGATGGATCATATAGTGGATCTGGACTGGCAAAGTGAAGTAAATAATGTATGGTTTAAATCTGTTTCCACAACAAATAGTTACGATAGCCATGCAGAAAAAAAGTGATTTACTATTTTTCAAAAGTAAACGCAACATTTTTCGAAATCATATTATTTCGCTTTTCTGTACGCCAAAACAGTTTTGTGAGGGAATCAAAAATAGTCTGAGCACTATTCGCTACATTGATTGAAATCACTGACTTTTTATGGCTCAAATCTTACAGCTTTTATGCCCTTGAAAATCCTGAATATTTTAAAACCCCGATGATTTGACTGAGAGGAACATGAAAATGCATATTTATTCTTGGGGAAAAAAGAGATAAGCACATAGCTGTGGGATTGACATGTCTTGCTGCTGTGGGGAAAATCGAAGCCGCCTAAGGAATTAGGACAGTATTTGGTATGAAATCAGCTTCTTTTAAAAACTTTATCCCCAGCTGTTTTATTAACACCCCCAATTGTGAATGAACAGCAACATTTTAGTCACATTTGGCATAATTTAAAATGCAGAATTAGTTATTTCCCCGTTAGGGAACTTTAGAGTGATGTGTGGGTGTACTCCAGAGTGCTGCAGGGACTGTGATGCCTTTACGCAGGTCAGTGTCTACCACAAATGTTTCAATCCTCTGCAGTTCACTCAGAGGGAAAGTGCAAGCTTCAAGTGGACCATTAGGCCAGACCAGATTTCAGTGAGGGTTTTAAGACCGATGCCCCACAGCCTCCAGGCATATCAAATATGAATAGAAGAAGTCCTGGAAAGAGCCCAATCAATTTCAGTGGGCGAGTAATCAGAGCACTTCATTCTTTGGATAACACACACACACACACACACACACAAACACAAAACTCAACTAAATAAAAGCTGCAATAATCCTTCTCTGGTAATTAGACACAAATGTCCAGAGGTTTATACATGAAAATACAGTGTGGTGCATCAGAAAAGCAAATACATGGCTATTTAATGGCTAGGGTTATGTAAAATTAATGGAAGTTTCACATAAAATATGAAGGATATCTCACATTTTAGATAAAAGGCCCAGTTTTTAATTTAAATGGATTGTTTAGCAAAAAATTCAAATTTTGTATTTTTTTTCCACTAGTCACAAATCTTTTTAACCATCAGTAACCATTGACTTCCATATTTTTTGTTTTTCTATACGGACGTCAATATTTACAGGTTTTCAGCTTTCTTCAAAATAGCTTCTTCAGTATACAACAGAAGAAAGATCTCATAAAGGATTGGAACCATTAGTGGGAGAGTAAATACTGAGTAAGGTATCATTTTAGGGTAAACTATCCCTTTAAGAATAAGCCTCAACAGTAAAATTAAATTCTTTAATTGAAATCTTTAGTTTATTTGTAACAAAATAAAACAAAGTAATATATCACAAAAACTTTTCAAGTGAAAATGTAACCCAAACATTAAGATTTATCAGAAAGAAAAAAAAATGACTTGTGTGTAAATCCCAATGGATTTATGGCGACATAAAAAATGAATGAACAAATATACAAACAAACAAATTAATTTGAAAAAATAATAGACATGCTTTTTATACAATCTTTGCATCTGAGCGTAATATATTACCATATACTATTTTTAATGGCTAATAAAAATGTCAGATATAAAAATGTAAAACTGCCAGTCATCATCTGAAGGCTAAAATACTGTTTAATAAATCTACAAACATTTGAAATAAATGAGAGAGATGCTTGGATTGGTATTGGTGTACATGGTTTAAAAAAAATTGACTGAAGTTTCATGCAAGTGCTCAATCTCGGTATGTATTGATAGCCTGTGAAATTAGCAAAGCAATGCACCAAGAAAGTTGAACAGAGGTGAAAAGAAATGCAGGGAGTCTGGACCTCAGTGATGAGATAGCAGTGGAAGGTCTCACAGAGGCAGGGCTCAGATACTGTGTTCTTTTGTTGTGGCGCTTTATTCATTATTTACTTGATCTGAAAAATAGACTGCAAGACAACTGCACAGCTGTCATCAGGCAGTAGGGTTGAGATACAAATTATTTATGATTTTAGATAGAAAGGTAGATGGAATAGAGAGAGAGAGAGAGAGAGAGAGAGAGAGAGAGAGAGAGAGAGAGAGAGAGAGAGAGAGAGAGAGAGAGAGAGAGAGAGAGAGAGAGAGAGAGAGAGAAAACAGGCTTGTTTTGCACAGATGACCGACCCTCACACACTATCTGTGAGAAGAACAATTTGGACAGTGTTTTGTGAATTATACTTGATGGAAATAAGTAACCTGACTATAAATTTCAGCGGAATAAATAGCATTTTTATTTAATTCTGCATGTTAATTACATTAATTAAAATAAATAAATAAATAAATAAATAAGTTAACAAAAGTTTTTTAAAATGTTTGTGCTAAATAAACATTATATATTATATGATAATAAAGACACCCTGGAGTGGAAGAATCATCTACAAATAGGCCTTAGCATTAAAAGTATAAGGTTAAAATAATTATGCACTTGCAAAAAACTAAAATAATGAAGCTTTCCTGTTAATTAATTACCAAATGACTTATTTCTTCAGTAGAACAATAAAGAAGAAATTCTTCTGAAACCACCATGGTTTTTGGTGATTTTTATAATGTAAATAAATGGCAAAGTGCCAGCTCACACAGGAGTTTGCATCCGCACATGTCAAATGCTGCAAAAAGTTAACACTGCAGGTCATGGAAAGAGATCTGGACAGTTTTCCTTATATTAGATCATTTACTAAGAATAAAACCGAGCCACTGATTTGCCCTAAACTCTACATTAGGTTACAGTGTGTGTGAGGTCATGAGGGTGCATTGTCTGTCTGCTCTTATTTATTCTATTTCAGCTTGACATGACACCTTAGCATAGACTCTGGGGAAATAGGAAGCATTTTTCCAGTCTGTTCTGGGATGTCCCAGCTGAGCCTGAGTACCATGCTTTTACTGCCCAATGCCACACACTTTTGTTTAGAAGTCCTTGTTGTTTTCAGGACTGTTTAACAAGGTAAGTCTCCAGAGTCCCGGCACGCTCTGAAGTCGCTCACTCTGAAGAGTCCGTTGGGGTGTATGCGAGTGTGTGTGTAACAGTGAAAAGCGATGCATGGGGGGTTCTAGTAAAAATGGGTAAGACTAGTGGTGACTGACACAATTGGGAGACATTAGAGCTGGGTGAACGGCCAAATGTGAGCTGACGTTTTCCTTCAGGTTAAAGCCCTGAAAGCTTTTCCATTAGTTATCTCGCAGAGGGGCCCACCAACCCCTGCACAGCGAGCATTCGGGCTAGAGAGCCCCCACCATCTCCTGAAAGGTGGGTGCAGTAGTTTGCTGCTCATTTAAAGACATGTTTATCCGCTTCATTTAGCATTACATATCACTACCACTATTTGGATGCTAGCTGTCGCTCAAAAGGAGACGCAAAGGGATGTTTCATATTTGTTGCAGCTTTCACTGTACCAAAAAATATGACTTTATGTATCATTCATTACTGGGTCAGAAATCATTTTTTTCCATTAGGAAGCAATATTTGCCCCTGGGGTTGATTTTCAGACAAGTTGGTTTTCCTTAGAATTTTATTCAATCAATGTCATTTTTAATAATGTATTCATATTTTATTAAATGCGATTTCTAATAAATGTTTTTTTTACATTTTATTAAATGTGATTTATGTCAGGGCGACGCTGTGGCGCAGTAGGTAATGCTGTTGCCTCACAGCAAGAAGGTTGCTGGTTCGAGCCTTGGCTGGGTCAGTTGGCGTTTCTGTGTGGAGTTTGCATGTTCTCCCCATGTTCGTGTGGGTTTCCTCCGGGTTTCCCCCACAGTCCAAAGACGTGGTACAGGTGAATTGGGTAAGCTAAATTGTCTGTAGTGTATGAGAGTGTATGGATGTTTCCCAGAGATGGGTTGCAGCTGGAAGGGCATCCGCTGCATAGAACATGTGCTGGATAAGTTGGCGGTTCATTCTGCTGTGGCGACCCCAAATTAATAAAGTGACTAAGCTGAAAAGAAAATGAATGAATGAATGATTTATGTCAAATACCTACGATTACTGTGAAATACTCTTACCAATAAAAGCACATTGGCATACATGTATTTACACAATACAACATAGTGTAAATATCATACTGCATAAATTATTTACATTTTAAATCATTGTAGGGCTGGAATATTATAACAACATGAAAAAGTTTTGCCAGAAATTGTTCTATTGTAATAATTATTATTAACACTGTTCATAACTATTTTATGTTAATGGATAATTGTGTATGAATTAGAACATGAATCTTATTCATATACTCATGATTTTTGCCTGGGTATTAGCAAAGTCCCTTTAAGGCAAGTCATTTTACTCGGTGGCCATCAGTGTTTGGGTATTCTGTCTGAATGGGGACACATCAATTTCTTTAAAACTTACATATCTTCCAAATCTAAAATATTTGGAACCCCCAATAAAACTAAACAACAATTGTTTGATAGGTTTAGTTTTTAAACGTTCGAATCAAACAAAATCAGCCTATTTTCAGGTTGCCCAAGCTAATGCGCATTTGAAAGGACCGAGATCACAACACCAACCTCATTTAAGGCCGTTCTACATAGTATCATCCTCTGGATAATAATCGTCTGATCACGCTGGTCTTCTGAAGTAATCCACAACTTGGTCTTGATGGTGAATCTCCTCCAGAAATGACAGCGACTCTTTGTTTGCAAGTTTGTGGGGTTTGAGTTGCTGCCGTCATGTGACGTGCGTTTGACAGGACTGACTGTACCTCACATTTGTTTTATATGGATTACAAAACCAAAAAACATTTGTTTTCAAGTGCACTTGGTTCATTTAAAAGTACAGATTTTAAGCTTTATGTGGATATATTTCTTTTGTCTGTGAAGCAAGCATTCGCTGAGATTCCAGTGTGTTTGTTGACCACCAAACTGTCGTAAAAGCACACATCGGAGAAACGTCAGTCTATATCGATCATTGATATATATATATATATGATTGGCTCCTGTACTAGTAAGGAGGGCTTCACTCCCTCATTGACCGTTACACTTTTCCCCATTCGAAACTATACGAGTGACATGTCTTGTGTATTCTATCAAAGTCATTTCACTCGGCGGCCATCGTTGAAACACCTCTTGGGCAGTATGCTCGGGCATTCTGTCTGAATGGAGAAACATCAAATTCTCCAAAACTCCTTGCCAAGCTTACCATTGAATTTCATATTAGGAATCAACAATAAAGGGCTGCACAGTGGCACAGTGGGTAGCACGTTTGCCTTACAGCAAGTAAGTTGCTGGTTCGAGCCTCGGCTGGGTCAGTTGGCGTTTCTGTGTGGAGTTTGCATGTGCTCCCTGTGTTCACGTGGGTTTCCTCCGGGTGCTCCGGTTTCCCCCACAAGTCCAAAGACATGCGGTACAGGTGAACTGGGTAGGCTAAATTGTCTGTAGTGTATGAGTGTGAATAAGTGCGTATGGATGTTTCCCAGTGATGGGTTGCAACTGGAAGGGCATCTGCTGCGTAAAATATATGCTGGATAAGTTGGTGGTTCATTCTGCTGTGGTGACCTCAGATTAATTAAGGGACTAGCCATAAAGAAAATGAATGAATGAATCACTAATACAATTAAACAACAACTGTGTTTTTACTTTCATTTCTAAACATCTTAATCCCACATAATCTGCAGAAACTCACATCTGGTCCGAGCCCCTCCCCTAGAGAATCGTTAGCCTATAGCGATCAATGATTGGCTCCTGTACAAGAAGGTGGTCTTTATTTGCCATATAGTGATCAATGACTGGCTCCTGTATTAGTAGGGGGGCTTTATTCACCATATTGACGTTACATTTTTCCCCATTCAAAAAGATACGAGTGCCATGTCTTGTGTATTCTATAGTATTTGGTATTAGAATGTAACTGTTTTGGTTCTGTTCTAGTGTTTCCTTGTTTCTATGCTTGATTTGACTAATCTACTGTATAGCATGACAGCTTATTCATTAGACAGAGAGGGAGATGGGATTGGGGAAGATTAACGAGCCAGAACTCAAACTCGGGACACCGAAATGCAGTTGCGCTATACATACTGTAGCCCACAAGCTGACACCTCCAAGGTTTTCTATGGCTGTCCCTCATCCTTCTGAATCCCTCAACAAAGTTGATTCTCAGTCCCACCAGCTTCACTCCAGCCAACCAACTCCTGCTGCACCTTGGTCCCATGTGCTGTGGCTTCACCTCAGGCCACCATACATTCAGTGTCACTCCAGGTCTCCATCTTTTCAGCTCCAACTGGTCCTCATCATGTCCGTTTTTGGATTTGCCAGAATTCATCTACTGTATGTTTCCTGGCTGGATGCTGGGACCCTAGTGTATCTGGATCTCCTCTTTGTCCCTGGCTCTTCCCTTTATCTTCTCTACCCTGGTTTCTCTTGATGAAACCTTTATCTGTATCTCTGTACTTTTTCAATCACTCTTGAACCCATCAACCCAGTGCCTCCTATGATGGATTTTCTATCGTGCAAAGATGTATCTTCAGAACGACAGAAACAATATCAAGTGTATGTCCAGTTTTATCCACACTTGTCACCATGGCTTCTGACCCTTCATCCATTTATTTTTAAGAATCCACATGTATTGAAGCTCTGAGTTTTCCCAATTTCTCTGTCTGGAATTGTTTAATTGGTTAAAACATTTTAATTAGTTATACTATATTTTTTCTGTGTTCTCCTTCTTTCGGATGATACGTTAAATTGAGGTCCTAACTCTCTGTGGTCATTAAAAATCCTATGGCACTTCTTGTAAAGCGTAGGAGTGTAACCCCGGAGTCCTGGCCAAATTTCCTCCATCGGCCCTTATCGATTAGGGCCTACCAATCATCCCCATCCACCGAATTGGCTGTATCACAGTTTCTCCACTCCACCAATAGCTAGTGTGTGGTAAACGCACTGGCGCCGTTGTCCTGTGAATGCCGTCGCATCATCCAAGTGAGTGTTGCACACTGGTGGTGGTGTGGAGAGACCCCCTCATGATTGTGAAGCGCTTTGGGTGTATGGCCATACACAATAAATGCGCTATATAAATACACATTCCATTACATTCTATGTATTTTTTTTTCAATTTGCTATGAAAGACTGTTTTGTTCTCTACTCCTGTGTCAAACATTTTATACTCAACTCATCATAACAACAGGCAAAACAAGTTGGTCCATGACGTTAGACTAGTTCGAGTTATGCATCTCCCATTATAATCACTGAAAATGTCTACACTGCAAAATGACACCGGATCTGCACATTGTTTAAGATCAGCGAATTTGCAAGTGTGCAGAATTTGGTCTGTGTAATTTTGTCAGAGTTCCGTCAACCCTGCAAAACAAATGCTAACAAATAAATATGATACAATGTGCACGGACTTAGAAGTAATGCTGTGAAATAACACATTTCTTTTTCATATTTTAATCATTACTGCTGTAGATTGATTTTATTTCTGCAGCTGCATTTTGTCTTAAATTAATCTTGAATTTGAGAGAGATTCTTGCTGGAGGTTTTGTGTCATTTTTTTCACAACTCCCTCTTCATTTCCATCAGTGGTTACATTTTTTTTTTTTTTTTTAGTTTTCCAAACAACCAGTTTATTCACTTATGTGAATCAGGCTACATTAAGAACTAACAGAAAGTAAAGTGAAAATAAGACACTTCTCAGAAATCTATCCCCCATACTTATTAATAAGTAAAATTTCCATGACATTATATCTAATTCATCCTGCTAGGAAGTGATTTCTTTAGCCTGAGTACATCAGTATAGTTCTGTTTCATCCACATTTAAAGAGTAGTCTAATAGCATATGAATCCTGACAAAAGCCCTAAAAGGATTTATGTTGGTAAATGGTTGAACAAAAAGACGCTTTCTCTTCAGAAACAAATACAATGTGACAGACCGGCCCAGGCTACACAGATGGAGTAGAATTAAAAGCTCTAAAATCATTTATGTAACAGTCTACGCTTTTGTTCCTCTAAAACCAATGCCCTTGAACCCATTTCAAGAAAAAGAAGTCTGTTTTGTCGAGGAATGATTAAGTAAATTTAAAATATTAGTTGCTGCTGTCATCCATCAGTAATGATCATCTTAAATCCCTCAACCTGATTTTGAATCGAGTGCAGATGCAGCCCTAAAGGTTGTGAATTGATACGACCCTCCACTTAACCAGGCCTGACCAAAGCAATGAACCTCTCTGAAAAATTCATAAGATCCATTTCATAAAATACCAAGCCAAGCAAATAGATGTATCAAACGAGAAGAGAAGGAGAGAGAGATACAGGCAAGCTGATATGCAGAGACAGAGAGAGAGAAAAGACGGCGGTGGTGAGAAAAATGACAAAAGATTTATTCTCAGTTATAATAAAAAATTAATGTTGAGGCATTCAAGTAAAGTTCCTTTTGATGTTCTGATTTAATGAATGATTTGAGCCTCAGATGTAGGTTTGCTGAAGCCTGCGCTAATGTCTGTTCAGGGTCTGTGTAGTCATGTGTCACTCTGCAGCACCATCAAGCCAATGCACTGCTTCTCAACAGATCAAGCAGTCTGCAGTGAACTGGTAAGTTCTTCCAATGTCCCTGAGGTCCAGCACACACACACACACATGCGCGCGCTCACAAGGCCTTATCCACTGACGCATTCTGACACTAGACGCACAAATACACCAACACGTTTGCACATTAACTTAGACACATTGATATATTCCTGCACCAGAGATAAAAGGTTGTTTCATGTAGTGGTGTATGTGGGAACAGCTGCGATGTTTTTCTGCTGTTGTGTGAATGTGGTTGATGTTGACTCTATGATGGGCAGTGAAGTGTGGCAAGGAACAAAAGAGCGAGCTTCACCTAAACTAACACAACATGCATTTGAGTAAAGGCCACTTGATTTGAAAATAAATTATCTTCCTTTTGTCAAACATGATTTTCGCTGAATCTAACTGCATTGTTATTTCATTAAATAATAATGGTGTTGTGACTAACCGAAAAGGCAAAATAATACACAGTCAAAAATGAATGATTTAAATTTATGTGAAACAAATCCATGTTAGAACATTCAACAAGAATTAGTCATGATGAAAACAAAATTGACAATACTTATTTTGTTATATTTTGACAAAGCCAGCTAAAACATTTTAAGTGTATACAATAAAAGTTTTATCTTTATAAATACTGTACCTATGATTGTGAAATGTTCGTGATGGTCATGTTCAGACTTCAGACAATAAGAAAAATAGTTAACTTTGACTAAAAAGCAAAAATTTATACTTGAAAGAAATGTCTCAATATCAACTGATATTAAACAGTTTATCATGATATTTTGGCCATACCATCCAGCCCCAATTGGACATCATTATTATCAATTTAGTTTAGAATAACAAATAATCTTTAATCATAATAACCTCTGCCTTTCAGGGTTCACACACATTTTAACTACTAAAATTCCATGAATTTTCCATGATTTTTCCAAGACTTTCAAGTAAATTTTCATGACCTAATGTTTCATGCAATGTCTGAAATGTCGTGGTAAAAAAAACAATGCATGTTCAAATTTATTAAAGCATATCGTAAAACACGCAGCAATCTATTTAGTTTCACATATTTACATTTATATCTATGTAAGAGAGGTCCCGGGTTCAGATCCCGGACGAGCCCTCAATTGTTACATGCCTCCCCTATCTAGGGCCAGGGAAACATGCAACAAAATAATATAAAGGGGGGAAAAAAAATTAAATTTAGCCAAATAAAAATTAATTAGAGGCCGATTTTATAATAGAAAATAATATAACTAAATAATAAAAACTAAACTAAAGGCTAAGGCTGCTCTCACTTGGTTCTCCTGCCCCAGACTAGCTTTTGTGCTATTAAAATTGAGATACTTGTTGTAACGTTAAAAATCCTATCGTTAGTGAACAATATAGTCAAAATTTGACTTAAAATTCCCTTTATTATTTCTACTTTATATTTTTGGTTTTGATTCAAGTTTTTGGAGCAGTACGGAGGTGGATGTCACTTTTTGTTTAATACATTTATTTTTCTTCTGTTTCTGGTAGAGAGGGAGCAAGGTAAGATTTTAGTTTTTCCTTTTAATTTTATTTTGAGAGTTTAGAAAGTTGCTTCCTCAATCAGTTAGATCTTTTGGCATTATCCCCTCCTGAGTATTTTTTGAAACCTACCATTACCCTTGGTCATTTATTATTTGTTAATCTGTAAATAAATGTACTTCTTTTTTTGGACATTGTATTTGGTGTGAGTTATTGTTGGAGTGCTGGGACAGGAGATAGGTGATGATTGTTGGCTGCCTTACCCTTTAGTTTTTTTTATTATTTAGTTATACTATTTTCTATTATGAAATCGGCCTCTAATTAATTTTTATTTGGCTAAATTTATAATAATTTTTTCCCCTTTATGCTATTTTGTTGTGTGTTTACCTGGCCCTAGATAGGCGAGGCACGTAACAATTGTCTTTGTGGTAAAAAAAAAACAGTGCATGTTTAAATTTATTACAGCATATCGTAAAACACGCAGCAATCTATTTAGTTTCAATTTATATTTATATTTATGTAAAATTAATTTAGATAATGCTTACACTGCACTAATAATGCGAGAATGTGATTGGCCAAGGACAGAAAAGAAGTAAATAACCTATATTCAAGTATACATACAAGGGAGTGCAGAATTATTAGGCAAGTTGTATTTTTGAGGATTAATTTTATTATTGAACAACAACCATGTTCTCAATGAACCCAAAAAACTCATTAATATCAAAGCTGAATATTTTTGGAAGTAGTTTTTAGTTTGTTTTTAGTTTTAGCTATTTTAGGAGGATATCTGTGTGTGCAGGTGACTATTACTGTGCATAATTATTAGGCAACTTAACAAAAAACAAATATATACCCATCCATGGTGTACAGATCAAAACACTGACAGAATAAATCAACATTGCGTGCAGCAGCAACCACAGCCTCCCAGACACTGTTCAGAGAGGTGTACTGTTTTCCCTCCTTGTAAATCTCACATTTGATGATGGACCACCTCTATGGGGTTCAGACAGGTGAACAAGTAGGCCATGTCATTAGTTTTTCTTCTTTTAGACCCTTTCTTGCCAGCCACGCTGTGGAGTACTTGGACGCGTGTGATGGAGCATTGTCCTGCATGAAAATCATGTTTTTCTTGAAGGATGCAGACTTTTTCCTGTGCCACTGCTTGAAGAATGTGTCTTCCAGAAACTGGCAGTAGGACTGGGAGTTGAGCTTGACTTCATCCTCAACCCAAAAAGGCCCCACAAGCTCATCTTTGATGATACCAGCCCAAACCAGTACTCCACCTCCACCTTGCTGGCATCTGAGTCGGACTGGAGCTCTCTGCCCTTTACCGATCCAGCCACGGGCCCATCAAGACTCACTCTTATTTCATCAGTCCATAAAACCTTAGAAAAATCAGTCTTGAGATATTTCTTGGCCCAGTCTTGACGTTTCAGCTTGTGTGTCTTGTTCAGTGGTGGTCGTTTTTCAGCCTTTCTTACCTTGGCCATGTCTCTGAGTATTGCACACCTTGTGATTTTGGGCACTCCAGTGATGTTGCAGCTCTGAAATATGGCAAAACTGGTGGCAAGTTGTCTTGGCAGCTGCACGCTTGACTTTTCTCAGTTCATGGGCAGTTATTTTGCGCCTTGGTTTTTCCACACGCTTCTTGCGACCCTGTTGACTATTTTGAATGAAACGCTTGAATGTTTGATGATCACGCTTCAGAAGCTTGGCAATTTTAAGAGTGCTGCATCCCTCTGCAAGATATTTCACTATTTTTGACTTTTCGGAGCCTGTCAAGTCCTTCTTTTGACCCATTTTGCCAAAGGAAAGGAAGTTGCCTAATAATTATACACACCTGATATAGGGTGTTGAATACATTAGACCACATCCCTCCTCATTACAGAGATGCACATCACCTAATATGCTTAATTGGCAGTAGGCTTTCGAGCCTATACAGCTTGGAGTAAGACAACATGCATAAAGAGGATGATGTGGTCAAAATACTCATTTGCCTAATAATTCTGCTTTGCCTGTATATCTGTTTTCCATGACTTTTCCAAAACTTTGTGGGTTTTTCTGTTTTTCTAAAATTTTTCCAGGCATGGAAAATGCCATATCAAAATTCCATTTTCCAGGTTTTCCATGACTGTATGAACCCTGCCTCTTCAACAACATCCCTTCTTTTTTCTGATTTCTGATGTGAGCGTGGGACAACCCTTCTGTTACCCGAGATCAACTAATCGCTACACAAAATTCATGTATACAGTTTACACATTTTTTTCTAAAAATCTTTTATATGTAGAACAATGTGTAAAATCATTATTACTATCATCTTTAACACTTTCAAAGCATTAAAATAAAAAATAAAAAAACAAATAAAAATAATAGTCCAAAATAGACAATCATTTTGATTCTGATCACTGCAAAAAACTATGGTGATCTGACAGAGCAGCATTACAAGGACAAAGATCTGGGTTGCAGCGGTAGATGAGACTGGCCCTGCTCGTTTCCCCGCTGGTGTATGTTCAATTATTAACGATCACAACCAGTACCTGATCTGCTCAAATCTACTATGAGTTTTTCCAACCTGCTTTCTGCACAGTCCAGTTATAGATGTTTGCACAACAACAGTATGAGAAGGCAGGTGTGGTTCCTGACCTCCAAATCACATTTGCTCAATTCATCACATACACTTTGTTGCGCAAAAAAAAAAGCTTCAGATGGGCAAAGATAAGTTGACACACAAATCAATTGTGTGGAAACCAGCATTTTTTACAGTGCAGATGAAATTAATCTAAATTAAACTAAATATGAGGTACAAAAGAGCAAATGCAAATTGAATATTTGTAAAACGTCTAAAATCACACGTCAAAATTCAGAACAGCAGAATCAGTGCCTATAAAAATCATCAAACAGCTATGCTGTCAATAGTTAAGATTAAAAAAAAAAAAAAAAAAAAAACTACAACATATAATCTGTTGACCTGAATGAGAGGCAACCAAGGTGCCTGAGAGACATATTTGGCAGGAGGAATACAAATTAAAACACTTGTACATGTAGTAGTCGATAAAAGGAAAGAGGGAGGGGAGAGAGAGAGTTTACAACGCCTAAAAGGTTCCATCACCTCAATAAAATCATGGGAACCAGTACACAGAGTGTCAGCATCTCTAAACACCAGAGAATGAGCAGACTGACAAAATTGCTTTGACAGCCTGTTCACATGTAACATCCCAGCCTCTTCTGCCACTGGGGGCTGCCTACAGAGATGAAGGCACAAGCTACCCAAGCACACAAGCGGATTCTGTCGAGCTGGTGAGCGTTGTATTGATCAAAGCTAGACGGGGTGTCTCTCCTTCAGAAAAAGGGCCAGCGTTATCCTTGTCAATTAAAGTTCCCACACTGTACGTATTGATTTGGAACAACTCAACACAGGTAATTGCCATCAAAATGCCGATTTACAAAAGGGCAAGCAGACATCTGCGATAGAAGCACCTGTACAGTTATATGGATCAGTTGTTTTCCCCTCCCCATGGTCCAAGTCACTTTGACAACACTTTGATCCATTATTGTGATATTGCAGAAAGATTGTGTGTACACATACGCTACATTTGCATTTGTTAAATATAAGATGGAACTCAAAGCATTGGTTCAAATCAAAAATAAAATATCTGTGATCATTTAGGCACCTTCATGTTGTTATTTAGAAATGATATTAGAAATGTTGTTAATTTTATAATACAAATTAAGATATTTTCCAAACTTTTTGTAATTTCTCTCCACTATTAAAAGTTGAGTTTAAACACATTTACAAAGGCATAAATAAAGCATGAAACAAGGAAAAATGGCCACACAAGACATGTATTACCTACAAAAAGACGGCAATGGACGTAAAGAGAGAGGGGAAAAAACTTACAAATCTTCAGAAATTAAACAACATTATTAGTCTTTTATGGTGTTTTAGAAAAATAAAAATATAGGACCCAACATTTTATCAAATTTTGCAGAGTTCCCAGAACTGGTATATCTAATTCTTTCCAAATGTAAAGTGGAAGTCCAAGAAGCCAGTCAGAAAAAAGAGGCCTGACATTTTTCTTTCAGAAACAAAGAACTTTTTTTTTTAGCTATGATCATGCCATACTGAACAGGTAATCGTACATTTCGGTTGAGAGTCTCCAGAAAATCTGACCAGCCAAAAACTGCTATCATTGGTTCAGGGAGTAAAACACAATCGTAAACCTTAGCAAAGAACTGAAATATTTTTAACCAAAAAATCTAAATTTGAACTTTGAACACAGGACCAAAAAAGATGTGCTAAGATATCCTTAGTAATATCATTCATTCATTTTCTTGTCGGCTTTGTCCCTTGCGGGGTCGCCACAGCGGAATGAACCGCCAACTTATCCAGCACGATTTTACGCAGCGCATGCCCTTCCGGCCACAACCCATCTCTGGGATTTTCCACACACACATTCACACTCATACACTATGGACAATTTAGCTTACCCAATTCACCTGTACCGCATGTCTTTGGACTGTGGGGGAAACCGGAGCACCCGGAGGAAACCCACGCGAACGCAGGGAGAACATGCAAACTCCACACAGAAACGCCAACTGACCCAGCCCAGCCGAGGTTCGAACCTGCGACCCAGCGACGTTCTTGCTGTGAGGCAACAGCACTACCTACAGCGCCACTGCGTTGCCCATCCTTAGTAATATTTAAAATAAAAATAAAAAATGTGATCACATTTAGTTGAACAGGCTCAGTTTTTATTCAAATTAGGGCTGTGCAATGTTGAAGAAAAATGTGAAATGTGATTTGCAATAACATGCTAAATAACGCAATAATTAATATGCTATATTCTTATATATAATTTAATATAATTTTCTTATGTATAATTTTAAACATAAAGAACAATCAGAAAAGCAAAAACAGAAACTGAGTCAATTTGATTCTTTGCTGTCTTATTGGTTTTTCTTAACATGTTTTAATTGCCTGGTCATACAGTATTTCAGCATACTAAAATTTTTACAGCTTCATGGACAAGAAAACCAGCATGTCCACTCTGATTGGTTTTAAGATGTGTGTTGACATGTAATTACATTGCATGAGGGTATGCTAATGGCAGGCACACAATGATAATTTTGTATTAAATAACTTATATATTAAACATCATTGTGATATGCACATTTGTGACATTTCAATAAATCAAATATATTGTGAAGCCCTAATTAAAAATAACATTTTAATTGAGAGACATATTTTGGATTTTATGGTTTTGGAAGTGGGTGCACAAAATATTTTCATTTTGGGTGATCCTAGAAGGTTAAAACTGTAAACTGTTGTATAACGTATCTAATTATATGATATGCAGTACATGAAGGCCTAGTTCATTTAACCTGGCTTCTCTTTCAGAAGTAAAAGTTCAAGGAGGGGTTACAGTTTTCAGTTAGAGAAGTTTCCATGAATCACAATATTTACTGTTCTTCTTTTTTTTAATCTTCATACGTTTACCCAATCGTGAGGAAAGGAAAATCTGAGCCATGTTCATATAAAGTGCACTGTTTCAAATCAAATGCACAAATCCATCTGTAGGCAAGGCAGTGAATGCTAAGGCACAGACTCTAGGGATTGACCCCTAAACAGCACAGTTTTTCTTGACATGTTCGCTGGGATTTAGGGAGGGATTTTGGCAGACAGCATCAGCCCCAGACATGGCCTCTAGGGGCCTTCAGGGCCACTCTGTTGCCAAGAAATAAGCACAAGAGTGGCAGAATAAACAGTCCTGTCAGCATGCCATTATAAAGAATGGAAAGTTAAAGCATAGACTCTCACAATATGTGTCAAAAATGTAAGATTAAACCTTGATATTCTTTGTAGATGTGGTTGTTGTTTATATAAATGTACAGCTGATAATTATAAATACATTTAGAAGGAAATTATACTATTAAATACATTATAAATCCTCATTCTTCTTTGCTAAATTCCACTGAGACGAATAAGCCTGAAATGCTGATGTCTCCATCTGCTAGTCAGGTCACGCTTTAGCTGTCCTGTTGCTGTTCTCTTTATTAAAAATACAAGGATATATGATAGTAGTGACCCGAGAGAGGCCTACTGCACACATGCGCTCAAATAAATGCTGTATAAAAGAGGCGTTAACTTGAGTGAATCTTATTTAAGGAATAATTAATCACTGTTTCCTCTAGGATTTTTTCCAGCTGTGGTGGCAGGACTTTTACACAGATGTACCAACTACCTATGGGTGTTATTTCAATGACACATATGAGCGCAGTATTACATGTTGAGTTCGCATTTATGTAATACGAGGATGCGAATCTCTGCTTGCGCGCTGATTTCCTCTGTTCGTGCACAACTTCACACCCTGAAATATACGCTGCTCAAGTGCGATTTAGTGCATTTATGTGACGAGTACATCTCCAACATTTATTAGATTTGCTAGGAATATTTATGAATGTCTCCGATAGACCTACAGAGCGGCATTAATGCGTCCTGAAGTAAAGTGAAACAGCTGAAGTAGCTGAACAGTCCTGAAGTAAAGTGAAACCGCTATAAACTCCAGCCAGATAAAGCCATTGTATGCAGAACCATAGACCTTTATCTATTAAGTAGTTCATCTTAACTGAAATCAACGCCGTGTTTGCTGGTCTCACGTCTCACGCACTTGTCAGTCAGTTAGCATGTCACCGTAAGGGGTTAAACAAATAACGCACAGCACTACTACGGTTAAAGAAAAGTTTGCGCTGTTATAATTCACTTACCTTTTAATATGTTTTGGTGCGATTATAACCTGCTATTAAAAAAAACAACAACGACTGAATGTTTTGAATGGGAAGCTGTAATATAGCTGTGGCGGGATGAATTTTGGTGTGGCGGCCCGCCATGGAAGAATGAATGTAGCGGAAACCATGTTAATGATGTCTGTTAAATTATTCGATAATAAGGCACCATGAGCATACTATATTTATATTAATTTAAAAGACTGAAATCAATTATGGCGATGCAGTAGCACAGTAGGTAGTGCTGTCGCCTCACAGCAAGGTCGCTGGTTCGAGCCTCGGCTGGGTCAGTTGGCGTTTCTGTGTGTAGTTTGCATGTTCTCCCTGCGTTCCCGTGGGTTTCCTCCGGGTGCTCCGGTTTCCCCCACAGTCCAAAGACATGCGGTACAGGTGAATGGGTAGGTTAAATTGTCCATAGAGTATGAGTGTGTGGATGTTTCCCAGAGATGGGTTGCGGCTGGAAGGGCATGCGCTGCGTAAAAACGTGCTGGATAAGTTGGCGGTTCATTCCGCTGTGGCGACCCCAAATTAATAAAGGGACTAAGCTGAAAAGAAAATTAATGAATAAATGAATGAAATCAATTATTCTGCTTATCCGATATTACTAACCATAAAGAGTTTGTTTGGATGTTGCATTTTAAAAAATACGCCAGGTTTTATCTATCTAGTTAGGTACCTAGTTATTATCTGGTTTATGTAAAAACTATTTGTATTGATAGTAGAATAATGCAGTTACTACAGAGAGAGAGAGATCAAACATGAAAATGTCAGATCTGTGAATCTCTTAAAGTTGCAATATAAAGCAAATGTGGAACTGCATAGCCATAGCTGAATAATATGCGTTCAGTACAAGGAAATGTTGTACCACGAGCATCAAACATCACTGTTTCCCCATTATCATGTGAATCTATTGAGTGTAAAATTTAGATGAAATCCAGGCCAATGTTTATATTCAGACTGCTGATAATAAGTGTTTCTATGCATCATATCATTCTTACTGTGACCTTACTTAAATCCTAGCAGTACATTTCAAGAACAATCTGTTTATTCAGAGGTTGATATTAATACCTGCCTCTGTTTTATATACATTAAAACCACAAAATACAACTTTACATACATATCTGTCGTCCCTTTTGTTGAGTATAACTTTAATTTAGCCTATGTTTCATCCACAACATAACACAGGTATAGAATTCCTGTTCAACTCCCATGTTTCCATGTGCCACTCCCAGTCACCTTAGTTCACCCTCGTTTCCTGAGTTATCATTGTTAGTTACCTTTGTTTATTGTCTTCATTCCTCATAACCGTTTGCTTGTTAATCTCATTGTCTCTCTCACTATATGTCCTCCTGTGTATCTTTTTTTTTTTTTTTTTTCATCAAGTCTGTATGTCTCATTGTATGCATGTCTGTTTTTGAGACTGTTTAATAAACAATTTCTGGCTGCACCTGGATTTTCACCTCATCGTTCATCATTCTCAACAGCACAGATGTCAAAATTCCAGTTAAAATGAACCTCTCCTTTCAGTTGAAAAGGTTTAAAAAGATCTACTAATTTGTTGAAATATCATTTGATAACTGAAGTGTGATTATTTGTATTTCAGAGTGTTTGTGTGTGCGAATTGCAGGCACTGACATGAAAACCAGAGCATCAGTGCAGAGCTTATTAATATTCATGACCATTCCAAATATGGTCAAAACTGAGCTTTCAATTCTACAGGTAATCTCTGTGGTTATAAATGCACACTATAGCACAGGGCTATTCAATTAGTTTGTCATGCGGGGCAGTTCATGAAACGCATCCCAACCGAAGGGCCGGGGAGATATGACTTGCAATATAAGTGATAACACAACTGCATATAAGAGCCCATATGTTGTATTTTTCCTCCTTAAGACACCCACGTTGTATTTTTCTATACGTTAAAATGTTAATATATTGTATTTTGAAACTACATACTATCAGTGCATTGTACAATAGGCTTTTTTAACAAACATTCAAATGTTGTATTTTAGAGCACAACAAAAGCAGTGTATTGCTTAAGTAGGATTCTTCTACATTCAAACACATTTATATGTTAAGTTTTGAACTGCATAACAATTATGGATGTAACGATTATAGATTTTGGTTGTACGATTATATAGTCTGAAGAATAATCATAGTTTCACGGTTATCACATTTAATGTAAAGTTAAGCTTTATAATAGCCAAGTAGCTATTTAGATTAACTGTTGTTATCATCTGCGTTCATACATACATAATCATTATAATAATAATTCGTCTAACATATCTTTTGTTTACATTGCACTGAAAGCCACGCACAACTCTCACCACTACAGCATGCATGAGATGTTTTCTACTGCATGCGCCCGGAAAGCCGCGAGTGCGTTGCTCCGCTTGCGGCCGCATATTGGCATATATTCTTACATCAGAAATAACAAACTTGCATGCGGAAAAGACGTGATATGTGAACGGTGTACAAGCTCGGAACTTGAAACTAGCGCACAGTTGGCAACTTGGGATAACTTTGTTTAATTGCAGCAGTTTCGTATTGAAATGCGGCTTAGAAAAGCCTTTAGGATTAATTAACCATGACGAATTAAAGCGCAATTAATAGTGAAATCAGCTAATCGTTGCATTCCCAGTAACAATATCAGTGCATTGTACAAAAGGCCTTTTCTACAAACACATCCAAATGTTTTCAGTTGCTCGCGCCACTGGCTTCATGTCGGGTGACTCACGCTCTGCGCAGCTCGTGCTGTATTGAACAGATGCACATCACATCAGAACAATAGCGCCCATTTTTTTGACTGAACTAAATTTATTTTTGATGTCTTGGTCACACTATTTGGAGGGCCGGAACAAATTGCCTTGGGGGCCGGGTTCGGCCCGCGGGCCGCCAATTGAATAGCCCTGCTATAGCACCTTTAAAAGTGTTTAGCAACAGCATCTCAGCAAATAGCAAAGATGTCAGTATAATTGCTTCAAGAACAGGGCCAATTTTGCCTTGTTTTAAGTCAAACATACAGAAACATGGCATCATTTAAGGCAACATGGTAACATTAACAAAATATTAAGGGTCAGCACAGGTAGAATTAACTCCTAATATCATTTTCCTAAAAATATTGATTGTTATTAATTGTGTATTCAGTATATTTAGATTTACTGTGTCTTATAAACAGTGAAATTGTATATTATTGTAATGAAAATGACAAATGACATATTAAAGCAGCATATAATCTGTTTCACCGAAAAAAGATAATGAAAATGAAATAATTTACATAGAATTATCTATTATAACGTATGATAAACATACTTAATATATAATATTAATAATTCATATAATTCTATTAAACCTACATATAAAACACCTAGCGAACATACAATGAGCAAAAGGATATGGGCCTGACCATGCAAAACAACAATCCTGTTTGTCTGTCAACATACCGTGAGAGATCTTTTTTTTTTTACGCTCAACTTTCATTACACACAGTCTGTTCACTGTCAAAACACTAAATCAGCAGTCTTCAATTAGCCACGGGCAAATCTGAAGCTAGCATGCAACCAGCCTGTCCTTTCCTGTTATATTTACATTGTGCCTTTTGTTAAAGCCTTTCACCACACTGTAATAGACAGAGCAAACTTCGCAGCTGCTGCTTAAATCCTATTGCTCAAACCTGGTTTGTCTCCATACACCTGAAATCAGGGTCTACAATAGTTACCCATGAAGGGAGTCAAAGACATGGCTCATATCAGGTTACATGTCCATAGGAGCAATGCTGGACTTATTGGAGATTTATCTAGGGACAGTACACGCATGATTGCCAAAGATTAACTAAACAATTTCTGATGTGCTTATAGTATTTCCATGGCATGACATGTTTAAATAACATCAGGGCTCATTTAAGAGCAGTCTGTTGGTTATTGTGGGTCAGGATGGTCTTCTGTTTGATCTGACAGTGAAATGTTTAATTAATTATATATGGACCATGCCTCTAAAAGTCAACTGAACAAACAGAACCGGTTTGGGTAAATACTAATTGACTGTAAAACATAATGAGAGCTCTCATGACCAGGGCATTCGAGAGGGTTCTTTCTTGTCCCGTCTATTTTAGATTGCTCTGTCTTAATCCTATTAGCAGACACTCAGCAGCAGTGCTTAGTAAGAGGTTTACAAAGGGTTCCCCTTGCTCGATTCTTTTCAAACACCCTGATCTCCGTTATAAAGCTAGCTATATTCTTTTGTGCTGATTTGTTTTATATTGCGGATGTCATTCAGATCCTCAGCAGAAAAGCCTGGTTTATAATCCTGACCTTGAAGTGTCTTTTGCATGGATTACTTTTGAAAAGACCAGATCTGACAATGGCAGTGAATCAACTAGAAGATGTAATTCAAAGATGGGTGAGGAAAATTAACTATTTTTTTATTTGTGTTTGTATTTATATGTAGTTAGACTTGATTATAATAGACTTTGCTATAAATAATCATATATCTCATACCATTCATGTATATATTTTAATATGTATAACTTGTAATATTAGTGTAATATTCTCTGAACTTTCTGTATATTTGCTACTCATAATTCGTTTTTAGCCGACAAACATAACTGAAACCTAATTCAACATGTTTTTCTGTTTGTAAATCAATGACATTAAATCTATCCATATTTTCAGAGAACAATTGAAGAGTTTAAACCGGAAGACCATGAACTCTTTCTAAATGCTGGCCATACTTGCATTGCCCAAGGTGATGGCACTCTACTACTGAACTTCATAAAAGACGAGGCTAATAAGGTAAACTTTAAAGGAGTAACATTCACTTTTAAAATCACTTTTAAAACCAAAATGAAAATCCTGTCATCGTTTACTCACCCTCATGTCATTTTAAACCAGTAAGACCTCATCATCAGAACACAAATAATAAATCAAACGTGAAATTCTCTGTCTCAACTAAATGTTTTTCTCCCAAAACTGTGAAGCTTGAAAACATTAATAAAAATAAATCTGAAGATACATGATTGTTGTAAATGATGAACAATTTTACAACATTGGGCTTTTGCTGAAATGTAAAGATTGATCAATGAACATATACAAAAGCTCAACAATACCTGGTTGGCATGCAAGAATAAAACTTACTGGTTCTTATGAAAGTTAAACATGCTGGTGTAAAACAAAAGAATGAACCTCAGGTTTTTAAAATAAACAAAATTGACCTTCTGTGGACAAATCTGTTTAAACAAATGTTGTACAATTTTTTTTTACTGAGCATTCATATATTATTAAAATCCTACATTAAATTTGTTCATCATATAAAGTGATAATGTCTCTTCACAAGAACTGGATTAAAACTCTTAAAGTTCTGATTTGAAGTGATGAGAATTTTCAATGGAGGTCAAATGTGATTAAAATGATGTTAATTTGTGTTCTGAAAATGAAGAAATTTGCTGGGTTTGGAATGACATAAATGTGCATGATCACATAGAAAAGTACAATTCAACTTAGATCTTACTGTATTTCTCACTCATTTTACAATTGAATGCAATATGGTATATATAGCAGCTCCTTTCACAAGGTAATACTCAATTGCCATAAAATGATTGTAACAACTTTACGTTAAATTTATGTTAAAGAATTCTATCAATTAACCGTTAATTCTTATTCCATCAGTTCCATAAATTTACAGCGAACTTCCTATTCCTGGAAATTGCAGATATTATAAAAAAGGCTGGTTCACACATTATTCTTTAAAGGCAATTTTCCAGTTATTTTCTGGAAAACTCTATGGCTGTATTCAAAATCACCACTAATTGCAGCCATTTGGTGTCTGAAACCATAGTTGACGTTATGAAGTGCACTGAATCAACCCCACAATGCACAGCGATAACAAGTCTACAAACTATGCACACTCAACCGCTAAGAGAATCCCCATAATGCACTGTAAGAGTTCGCAAGCTGAATGATTTTACACATCTGACCACAAGAATGCATGTAAAGCACCATCCTATCGCTGTACGTTTCAGAGTAACATATTATTTAATTAAAGTAACGTTTGTATACAGTGGGTAGCGCTGTCGCCTCACAGCAAGATGGTCGCTGGGTCAGTTGGCATTTCTGTGTGTAGTTTGCATGTCCTCCCTGTGTTCATGTGGGTTTCCTCCAGGTGCTCCGGTTTCCCCCACAGTCCGTAGTTTATGTGTATATGTCCTGGTCCTCCAGGTTGGGGGTTGAGATACAGTAACAACCCACCTCATAAAAACTAGATGCTACAAAACACTAATATTGTGCAGCTAAATATCAACTTCGATTTAAATGGCCCTGGCAGTTAGTAAGTAAGTTGTATACATGGCTTTTGTTTCATTACTAATAGACAGTAGACAAAAATCTAATCCTTCTGAGGCACTTATCAAGCAGCAAAACAAAACGGCATTCCTTCAAGTGCACTGAGTGCTTGAATTCACTCACTCGTTTCATTCACTCCTTTACGGGAACTATATTAGTGGACTAATGTGGGGAATAGGGAATGAGGGTATAGGGGTGATTTCAGATACAGCATATGTGTTAAAGGGGTTGAGTATTAACTCAAAGTCAAATGACCTCATGTCCATACTGCAAATATGGTTAAATTTATGAGTCCCTTAGACAAAGAAATGTGCCACAAGTTCTGTACAGTATGTTACATCCTAGTCACATTTTTTATCATACCAATCCACTCAGAATAAGAGATGGTGATGGGTTATATTGCCACTTTGTCATTCTGCCAATATCTGACAGGCCCCCTGATCTCTTGTTGTGGGAATGCAGTTTAGCTGAGAACCAGTCAGATTTCCTGCTTTATTAAAAGCCCTCTTAGGAGCAACACTCCATTAAGTGCTGTTGATCTACCAGTTTTTTGAACTGCTTGACTTATCCATGCATGTAGCGCACACATATACCAAGAAACATGCCATAGATATTTTGAAATAGCGTAAATGCACTAAATGCACCATATTGTAATCTAACTGATCTGAAAGTACACAGTCAGTGTCTATAAAAAAGGGCAAACAGGGGACAATCACAGATTTTGTTGTCCTCACCTTGACTGGAGCAGTCTCAAAAAACACCCCAAACACACAGCAAAAAGCCTGACCAACATACTATCCGAATTACCAGAACACATATCTAGTGATCACCAGCAAAGGGCACTGCAAGCTACACAGATTAACTTGATTGCTTACTGCTGCTTTAGTTTAACTGTGAAGTATTAATATTATTATATTAAATTTTTATTTACCAATTACTAGTTTTTATTCATGTTAAAAAACATGAATGCAAAGCACAACTCAACATGGTTTATTTGAATCATGTTTATTTGTTTAAATGTATCTTTTCCATATTAGATTAAAATTCATATGCACTGTATTAATTAAAGCAATTACATCACACACTTATGAATATGTATTATATGTAATTTAAAACAAATAAGTAAACCTAGAAATGTTTTCCCAGCACATAGTGAGGTCTATGGGCGGTGGTCTAGTGCCTGCACTGGTGAGTGAAGTGCTGAGAAATGGCCGCAGTGCTGTTCACTGTCAGGCTATCCTCAGTCAACTTGTACAGGTAAGATGGAGCTTACTTAAATATGGTACTAAATACTTCTGTGAAATGATGCCAATATATAAGCATATATTTTATTGTAGATCTGCAGAGTGAAAGAAGTACTCAATACTTTACTTCAACAAGTGGATGACGCTGATCCAAATGCAATTGCGGACTCTATCATTGTTCTGTTGCCTCTTATTCAGTCAGGTAATTGAACAACCTCAGTAAGCCCAATGCTATAACCCTTTATACAACCTGCAAACAACAATAAAATGTTTTTGTTTCAACTTAAAATAAATGGCAAAACAAAAAGTCTCCCTCTACTTATACTGCAAGCTGCAATAAACACTTTTCTGTTTGTTTCTAATACAGTTCTGTTGAGCATGAGCGAGTTGAAGGCCCCTGGATTGTCTATGGCCCTTGATTTACTTCAAAAACAGATTTCAAAGTTGCCTGTACCATACTCTAACAAACAGGAACAGGAAGATGTGTATGGGCTCTGCCGATGCTGCACTGCAGTACTGACCTTTGTACAACCCTTCGTGCAGGAAGTCAAGAATCAAGACACAAACTCAGCGGCTAGTTTAAGAGCTACTCTTCTAAAGTTGTATGTTTCAAAACATTTTTTACTAATGTAATTGCTTTTTTGTGTATGTGACAATACACATTGTTTTAAAAATCTTACTGAGATAATCATACTGGTACATCTGTAAAGCAAGGTTTAAAGCTGAACGATATGACAGTATATAACCATGGTTAATGAATCATCTTTCCAATTTAGCTAAACTGTATTTATAATGTTGTATAGAACATAAATTATTAATAGATTATGTCTATATTTTCACATGAAACTTAAAATGTCTGATGCCCAGCTATCAATATGCTCAAGTGATCAAAACAGGACTTGGAGTGTATTCACACTTGTTGTTTGGATCGGTTCTCTTGGTTGACCTAGTTTAGACTCTATAATAATACATTTAGTAATACATTTAGTTTTGATCCACTTGGTATCCACACTGACATTCTTAAGACCCAACTTGAAGTAAAAAAAAAGTGGTAATGAGCATTCTGTCCACTGTAAGCTTGCATCTTAATAACTCACGACCTGTCTCTGGTTCACGTAGATTATGAGTTCCTAAACTTGTTTCCGGGGGGCCGGTGTCCTGCAAAGTTTAGCTCCAACCCTATACAAGCCACCTGAACAAGCTAATCAAGGTCTTACTATGTATGGACCCTTTACACATGAGTGTTAGGATGTCTTTAACGGTCATCTGTATCTTTAATCCTTGAAAGTTTTTAATATTCCGATTTTTAAACAAAAAGGTATGTACATTTATATGTATTTACATATGTATTATATCGTCTTTGCATCAAAGAACCTACTGGAAATGAGAAACCTGGAAATGTGAAAAGGGTCCATACTTAAAACTTCCAGGAAGGTGTGTTGATGAAATTTGGAGTTAAACTTTGCAGGGACACCAGCCCCCAGGCCCAAGATCGGTGACCTTTGGCTTAGAAGTTTTTGGTCTGTTTTGCATTCTTATTCAATTTAATATGCACAATTTGCAATCAGAAAATGATCCACCCAATCATAAAACCAGTGAGGTGACAGACACGCTATTTCATCAGTTTCAGTTTGCGTATTTTTTGTGGACCAGAGTTCAGATGACTGCATACGCTCAGTCAAAGGAACAATGATAGAAGAGCAATCACACCAGAGTTTTTTTTTTTTTTTAACTAAACCAAACTTGCCAAGTGTGAACACACACATACATAATGTTCAGAATCAGCTTTGTTCACAATGGGTATCTTCATGAAGATATAGTGAAATGTAAATCAGTAGTCAGCTGTCACAGAGTCTGATGTACAGCAATAGTTTTCTAACCCCTAACTTTTTTTCACCCCTTTGTAGATTATGAGCATGTGATCTCAACCAGTATTGTTCCAAATTCTTCTAAATGTTCTTTCTTTTTCTAATGGCTCAGTTGCATGAACAGTCTAAGGGAACCTCTCCTCCAAGCTCAACTGGACAGAGAAGAAAACACAACAGAAATTTTGCCACTGTGGAATTTTGCAGCAGAAATAATGGTAATATCTCTCACATCTTGTTCACCACAAGGCTTAGACGATGCATTTTGGGGAAAAAAAGACTTCTAAGTGCTTTTGTGCCTCTAATACAGGCAATCCTAGTAGTGATCCAAGAATCTCTACCAAAAATCCTGTTCTACCATCCTATGAGGAGACAAGAGGACGGCATGCTAGAGAAACAAGCCTGCCATCCAAATGAATCAAAAGCTTGCATTGCTTACTTGCTGTTTGTCCAACTTATTGCCATAGATGTTTTCCCTGCAGTTTTTAGGTAAGTTGCAGTTAAACCTCAAGTCTCTAAAACGTGTTTTTCTTTCCTCTCACCATGTGTTTACCCGACTCAAAGACAGTGTGAACAGTTAAGGCCACAAATCTCTTGGGTTTTCAAAAACAGTTCAAAATCCCCATCACCGTTGTACAGTTGAGAATCTTGTTTTGCGCTCAAAGGCTTTTAGATATACCAAAAGGATTTAGAGCCTTCTGACAACTTATTATTTTACTTTAATTTTTTGAGGCACTGTATTTATTCATGCAGTTTACACAATTAATATATTTGTAATAAAGCAAATATCTAATTATTTAATTTGACATTTTATTCCAGCCCTGTTTTTGTACTACAGTGTAATATGGAATACATCAATCTTCTGTTAAGTAGGTGTGTAAACAATGCAGTTTGTATAATTATTTAGAAAATATTTATGAACATAGTGTGCACTTTTTTGTATGACTTCTCATCCTGATTTTTATCTCTATACAGAAAAGATGAATCATGGATTTTGAAAGGACTGGTAGAGTGAACATCAATCAACATGTTGAATATTACTTTTATTATATTACAATTGTTTAAGTACTAATTTGTTTTTTTAAAGGACCTACATGTTAAAAGTTTGGAAAGATTAACAGCCTGCAGTCTCCCAGTGGAGCTCTTAGACCTGAAACCATTCCATGAGGTTCCACAGGTATGCAACACTTGTTTTATGCAACAAAAAAATACTTTGGTGTTTTAAAAAAAGCTGATAAAACAATCACACTCTAATTTCTTCTTGTTCCTGAATGGGGTTAATTCTGCAATATTGTTCTCTTGTTTGCATAGCTATATTTGCCACATCATTAAATAATCAAACATAACTTGCACAACTCAGAATACTGTGACAAACCAAATTAAAATTCTTGTTCTTTTGTTCACAGAGCTTAATTAAAATTATGATTGAATGTCCTATCCAGCATTTGGTAAGTACATGGTTTCTTTACATATGAAACATGGTTTGCTTTGACTAGTAAATCTGATCTTTGTGAATAAGAGCGAGTGTTACGTTTTTATTCAGAGAGGAAGAAGCCTTGTGGTGTTCCAGCTCTTTATAGAGAAGCTTAATGGTGAAGCAAAACACAAATTTTTCAGGTATGGCATTTGAAAAGTATATGTTTATGTAGAACATCCCTAAGTAGGTATTAACTGTTTTTTTTTTTTTTTGGTCTCTTTCCTTTTTGAATGCTCTAAGGCGCATAATAAAAACTAGCCATCATGCAGGTGTAGAAAGTACCATCCTCAAAAACATAAAGAATCAAGTGGAACAAACCAGAAAGGTAGTGCACAGTTAAATCATGTTGAACTGTCGACTTGTTCATGTAACTGATGCCAAAAATGTTTCTTTTTGCTATTAAAGTCAGTCTACCAAGATGGCTGGTTTGAGGGGACTCGGCTCATCTCACTGCTCAGAGACACGATCTCTCTCCCACAGGGCCACGAAACTGACTTGCTACATGGAATGGACAGGTAAACACAACCAGTATTTTCACAAAGAACTTTTAGTAAATGAAAACAATTGCCTGACAAATGCAAATAACTACATCTTGATGGATCTAATCAACTTTCATATCAACAAATCATTGACATGAATCGTAACCCAAGTACAGACTCCACATATGGCAGCTGTCTCTGTTTTAAATGTTAGATCTCCTACCAACTAGATACAATCCATCCCTATCCATCATTTATTTATGAGTGTAGTCCAGGTTTACTGCCATGATCCCACAATACAGAACAGATGGTGAGCACTGCCATATTTTGAGCCAGATCCTGTGTCATTCCTAAAATGATACTACAACCTGAGTGATTGACATACCTCGTCTGGATAATCTGTCCCTGATAAATTACCTATGCCTTGGTTCACCCTGCTGATGTGCAAATGATAAAACACAATACGCACCTGTTATGTGCAACTCTTTCTCTGTCAAGCATTGACAACAAGCTATACAGATATGTTTAACACAAAATAAGTTTCTTTTTCTTATTTGCTTTTAAAGGGTCATGGAGTCTCTAAATCTTCTGCGGTATTTACTGATACAGAAAAGAGGAATTTCTGTAAGGCTTTTACAAACTGTTTCCAAAACAATCTTATTTTTTTTAGTTATACCTTCATTAAGTTCTTTTAATAAGAGTGTCCCTGTTCATTTCAGACTGGAGAGTGGACAGACCTGTGCCGTATTGCTGAGACGTACACAAAATTACTACGTGTTTGTCTAAACATGTCAAAATCATACTATGGAACGGAGTTAAAAAGACTTCGAGAAAACAAAAAGATTAAGGCTAAAGGTAACACATATGTTTTGCTTGTTCATTTAAAATGGCAATTGTTAGTTTTAAAAATGGAATTTGATCTGTAGTAACATTTTTGCTTTCTACAGAATTCAAGGAGGCATCTGGAAAGAGATCAGTTCAGAGCTTGATTGTGAAAACGGAGACGCTTGGTAGCATGCCACCTGAGGCACAGGATAAGGTTAGATCATCATCAGTAGGTCTACCACTGATCTAATTTCAGTTTTAAAACAATATGTCATATATAACAGTAAATATATTATTTGCAGGTCTTGCAGTGCGCCCTGGTCACATGTGACTTAATGGAAAGTCTTGTGGTCCGGATAGAAGAAATCATTGAGGAGAGTAAAAAATGAAGTACTGCGCACAGTCATGTTTACTGCAGTCCTAACTTTCTTTCTTTCTTTCCCCTATATCATGTAGTCTTTTGCAATGATAAAAAACAAAGTTACCATAGCAGTATTTTCAATATTTTGAAGCCATTTCTACAAAAAAAAAAAAAACTTCTCATTTGAAATAAAAGGTGGACAATTTTTCCTGACAAATTTTATGCTTTGCTCTTTGAGGTTTATGAATTATTTTTAAAGAAAATATTTATGCAAGAAACTGAATAAAGAATCAACAATTGACGCTGCATAGTATGAAACAATACTGACATCTGCTGTTACATTTAAGTGTAGCAAGCAATAAGAATATACATTGAGGTGAATCTCACTTGAACTGCATATCCTGAAGCATTCCCAACACTGGGCTATGATCGGCGATGAGAGTACAAGCCACAGACATCTGATCTCTGAAATTTTCCACAGTAGGTTTACTCGTGGCCTGAAATAAAAAGGCCATTAAATCTTTTGTGGGTACTATCCTAATATACTTCTTACATGTGCTTTTACTTCTGTGGGCACCATGTTCTTTACTTCTTATATGTGGTATGCTTCCACTGTGCTTCTATAATAAGCACAGCCCTTGATGTAAAATTTGAGTTAACCCTAAAAACTCATACCTTTCAATTTTTATAAACTTAGAAATTCTAATTAAAACACTACAGAAGAAGTATAACAGTTAACAAAAAAACAACAACAAATCCTTTACTCAAACTAAAGTGTACTACAATATCACAACAAACCTTAGCGATGATCAGCATTCCATTCACTACTTCAGCAGTACTATGCACAGGTATGACTCTGAGGTTACAGCCAAGAAATCTGTTGCAAAAAAAATTAAATATCAGAACATTATTGTTTGTACAGCTAAGAAGACTTTCAAATGAAAATGTTTTTTGGAAAACTGTGAGTGAATCTCCAGACACCCTGTCTAGAGCACTGCCTATTTAGTACAGCTTGCTTACAAAATAAAGTTTTGCATTTGTGTTTTTCATATCATGTACCTGTTCTGCACCAGTGATAAAATCTCCCACTCTTTTTTTCCATAAACTGGGGCTTGAAGCAGAAGAAAACTGTTTCTGTGGATCTGCACAAACCTTTCCATTCTCTCAAACTGTTCTACATTCTCAAGCTTAGCTGGAAACTCTTCCGGTGTCACAAGCAAGAAAGCTGTACCTGCGCAATAAAAAAGTAAAGAAAATGTGATGAAGGTCCACTGTATTTTAAACCTCTGTCCTACTTTCCATTTTGCCAATCAACTTTTATTTTCTAACAAACTCAAAAGACCCTTTGATGCAATGTTTCTGTTCTCAGTACTGTTGCCCACCAGAAACCACCTGAAGTTCTCAGTGGATCCCTAGACTGTCCAAATAGAGTGCTGTAGGCAATAGACATTTGGCCAACACAGTCTGCATTTTTGTCAAACAGCAAAATATACTTAAATGTACATTTGACTGCAGTTAGGTAAAACTAGGGCAGTTTGATGTCAATAACTACACAGACTTCTCACGGTTTAGTTCGGTTTTAGGGTGACGGTTTTTGATATAAGATATGTTCAGTACATATATATCTATAAATATAATCAATAACACTGATGTATATAATTTTCACTTTATAAATTAAACAAAGATTATTGAGCTATATAGCTATTCAGTCAAGAGCAGAGTACTTTAATGGTCTTTAAAAAAACTGCCCTAGCAATGCCCAAGTCCCCATGAGTATGTGGGAGTTACTTCACTGACCAAAGAAAGTTTTGAGAACATGAATTGACAGCCTGTTTCAGTCATAACCCGTACATAGCAGTAGTGTTATTTTATTTTATCATAAGTAATTGGTGATATACTACTTTAAAATACGGGTAACGCTTTTTTTGATGATGATGTTCTCTGCTTCAGGTTCAGTTTTTCTTTAAACAGAGCAGTCGCGGCGCAGTTCGTTGCGCCCTCTGCTGATATAAGAGAAGGCAAGCACTAGATGATAATCGGGAGATAAATGGCGGTCAGGCGGTTTTGACGTACTTTGAAACGCGATTAAAAACTGTAACTGAAATGGACAGCTTTTATAAGCGTGATGATAATCCAGAAAACACCGTCTTAAAAGCGACAAAGAGTTGAAAAAGTATAACGCCTTTCATTATACCTGACAAGGGGAAAACGAAGGAAGAGTCCAGAATGCTGTCTGATCGGCGAATCCTGTGCTGCTGTGCTAAAAGCATCCGTGAAGCCTCATCACACTGTAAATACATTACGGAATAAAATAAAAACATTTAAATACACCAATGATAATTTTTTTTGAAAAAAAAAAAAAAAAAATTAAAGTTTTTCCCCCGAAATAGCTAACTTCAAATTTGTGTAAATCCCTTAAATGGGATGTACGGCAAGCCATAAATTCAGTCAAGATTAACAATATTATTGAAAATAAACCTGCGAAGAGGAGCTGATTATAACTGTTGTTTTCCAAGATGTGTTATCGCTGGCCATTTCCGATTATTTGGGCTGATTTTTAGCTATTGCGCTAACTGTCAACTGAAGCAAACGCTGGAAAGGGCAGTTATTGTGGGATCGAAATCTGACTCCCCGGACAAATCTAGGGGGAGTCGACTCCAAAAGAGTCGATTCCTCGACTCTCTTTTTTGAATTATTATTAATTATTATTATTACAGTTACATACATATTGACCTTATTCTTCAACGCGGAAGTGCGCTCGTTTTTGCGATCGTTTTAGAACTTCCGATTCAGTTGCCTTTGGGAGAAATGACTAGGAATAATAAACGGCTGAAAACGGTCAAACTACTCGCTCTACAAACAAGTGTTTGCATGATTATTCAGACAAAATAGAATAATATAATGGGAAAACCTCAGTTTGCAACATCAAGCAGCAGAACGGGCTGTTTTTAACATCTAAAAATGAATGGAAGTGAATGAGACCGGAAGTCTCGAGCCAAAATGACTCAAATGGCTGGGCCCGCTCGTACGCGTAGAATAAAGTGAATAGACAAATAATACAAATAAATGAAAAAGTGCACAGAAATATACAAAAAGACAAACAGACGCCTAACAAACAAAACTAATGAAATAAATTGCACCTTAAAGAGACACAAAGGAAGAATAACGATACAGTTTTTGTTGCTTTTTAATTACATTAGAGTGCTAGATAGTTTCCAAATATTGGTCTTGGTCGATTTTGAACAGATCAAAAAAGGTTTGAGCCATGTGAACCATAGATATATACTCTAGATATCGCATAGGGACCCTGAGCATGCGTCAATAGCGCCGCCACATTGGTACAGTGCTCCTAGGACAAACGTCATTCAACCGCACTAGTCAAGACAGTGTGACCTATTATATACAGTCATTGAGTGTGACAATGTGAAGATGCTGGACTTTAGCGCTGTGTACGGGTGTAGTAAGGAGCAAACAAAGAAAACAAAGCACAAAGTCATCACATTTCATAGGCAAGATTTAGTTTTTTATGTTTTTGTATGTTATGAACTTTTGTGCTTAACAAGTAATGTTAATGATGATAATACAGTCTCTTACTGCAGTGACCATAAGGTAAAGTAGCATCAACTCGCACTAAATTCTAGGCTTATGGTAGTTTTGTTGAATAAAATAAGCAAACAATGTTATGAAATATGACAAGAAGACGCTGCGGTGCCAGAAACTTGTGTTATTGTTAGCTAAGTGAACGAGTCGTTCATAACAGAGATTCATTCACAAACGAATCGCTCCCTCCGTCAGAATGAGAAGTGAAAGCAGGTGAGGGGCTGTGTTTCAGGACACGGATTAGATCAAATTAAACAGGGAAGGAGGGTAATGCATTTCCATGCACACAAACACACACTCTTTGTCAGGAATGCTCATGCGGTCACATACACCAATGTAGAAAAGTGATGTAAAATTATAATATTTCGTAATTTAAAAAAAATATTTGCATACTGACCACCGGGGAAAACTCCCGATCATAGATATATGTGTATATGTGCATTTCTCTGGCTTTGGATGGCCACAGTCCTCCACTTCACCTTGGTCCTGCATTCATTTCAAAGGAGCGCTACCCTGTACTAAAATGGCGGCTCTATTGACGCGTTCCTTCTAATAGACAACAGTAGGGTAGGCGACATCTAGTGTATATATCTATGCATGTGAACATGAAACTTGGCTATAGAATACACAAATTAATTATATACACTTTTTCCAAGTTTTCTTTAGAATCGTCAAACAATTCAAATAATATAACTTTAAAAGAAAAGGAAAAGTCACTCTGTGTAGGAGCACTGCCAGAACAAATGAATAAATTAACAGTCTTCTTCTTTCCTCGACTCTCAATGGACCCAGTACCGAAATCGACTCCAGGACAGGAATCGACTCGCAGAGTCGAGTCTGTTTTTTCAAATCCTCCTGAATGAAGCAGTTACATTCTACAGTTATAATAGGTGCGTTCACATGAAGCACAGCTGCAGCCGGTGATCAACGAGATTAGCCGTGCGCAGGCGGGGGCGGAGTTGAAAACGGAGCCGTCAAGCCGGACACTTCAGGGCCTATATTTTACAGTCTATGTTCAGGGCTCAAAGTTGCTGCGGTCATGATGACAATCACATGGCGTGATCATTTATTTATTTGTTTATTTATTGCAAAAACAACAAAAGATTTACAGTACACATAAAACAGAATACAGTCTCTACAAACTATAGTTCATTTTAAACAAGGGAATTATGAATTAAATTATGGGTAGCCAACATAACAAACGCATGAGAAATAAGGGGAAACGAGAGAGCACATAAAAAGGAAATAAATATCCACAAATAGGCCTATTAAACAAAACAATAAGCACAAATTCTTGGAGTGTAAACATCAGTTTTTGGGCTACTAGATGTTGAATGGTATGTCAATACTGTTCCAGTGCTTGTTTGAATATGCTAAAAAGGGGTTTACATTTATTTACGTTTATAAATATAAAACTTTCCAATATATATTAGTGTAAAACCCAAAACAAGGTGTTTTGATTAAGTCTTAAACAATAATTACGATTATTTTGGATAATAAAAACATTTTTAAAAAGCACTTTAATCCATAGAGATTGAACAAAAGGAGGAAAATAAATGAGCTACACTAAATAAAAAATACACAGAAAGAGCAGGTACAATGTCATTTTTAACATTTCTGCATAAACGGCTTAACAGGAAATAAAATATTTTATAATCATGTATTTTTATATTTAATATAATATGTTTTACTTAATTTGTTAAGAAATCTTCATATAGGGGTGTCAGGATCAATGATGATAATTATTTAATTATAAGTCTGTAAGACTTATTTGAGAATACAGTAGTCTGTATAAAAAAGCCAGAATAAACCTGTTCAAACTATCTATGAACAAATTATTTAACAAGATGATACTGCAGTAAAATATTTGTAGTCTTTTAATAGGCATGATGTGTACAAGATAGAGAGGGTATGAACAGTTAATTGTTTGTTTTAAAATTTGTGAATCGGAATTTGTCCAATAATAAACCCGCAACACACGTGGTTGTTGTCATGCTGTGAACTCGGCCAATCGTGTAACATCAGTGTCGTCATCACAGTTCCAGCAGTCGTTCTTCAGGTGCTGCGCGGGCTGACTCAGTCGTCTGATCTCAGAGCGTTGTCGCGGTACTTTGATGCCACATGTGACAGTCACATGGCGTCAGCGCAGCATCAATCCGGCCAAAATTTCTAACCGGCATGCACCGCTTTAAGACAGATTTCGATCGGTCTGTGCAGCGCTGCATGAAGTCGAACGCACCTATTGCTCATTCTCGAGCATGATGAACAATGAAGGCGCCCGCTTTGAATGCATGTTCAGAAGTTTTACGTTTTTGCTTTTGAATTTCGCGACGACGAGCCTTCTATTATAAATAGTGCTGCGGGCCGAAGTTTGCTTTCACTTTCAAATTCCTATTAGGCAAACCTTTTTGCATTTTGGTTTTAAAGACGATCTGCCTGCGATGTCAAGTGTGTTAAATCCAATATAGTATATGCGGGTGAATTTGGAGCGGATCGGATGCTCAATATTACATTAGCACTGCAGGTAAAATTACGATGTTATGATATTGGCTGCTGAAGTAAAGTAAAGTTTTTATTTAACCCATGCCGATTTCACGGATAAATAAATAAACACTAATCATAATGGCAAAAGTAGCCAAAATCTGACAATACATGTGGTCACTATCGAACGCATACACCTTTTCACCTCTATTCATTCTTCTTTATTTTGTAGATATAACTACAAAAAAAAATCCTAAATGAAATTCGTTTCAAAAAGAGGAATTTTAAACAAAATAAGGCTATAAGTGTTCAAAAACAGGTCTGACTCCTTTTCTTCTGGCGTATGAGGTCCCATTAACATAACAAATCAATGAACAAATTGCACAAAACAAACTGATATTTTAAGTAATAGGCTATTTAAAATACACTTAAAAAAATCACATTTACGAGAGAGAACATTATGATATATTTTGAGGCACAGTCTGTCACGCTGCTTTTATTTTTTTTATTTTAGGTTTGTTAACAGGGGGTTTAATATTTACTGGTCATTAAATCAAATTGAAAATCTAGCTATTTTGTTTATTGATCGGTTATAGCGTCTGTTGCTGTTAAAATTTTAAAGACATGAGCAACCGTGCCCGTCCACTACTGATTATTTAGTTCACTCTGTAGGCCTATTGAAGTATCAAACATTTATATTAAGATATTTAGACTATTTTCTGATTTTTTTTTTTTTTAAATGTTGTTTGTAGGCTCAATTGTTTTTTTTTCTTTTTTAATGAACTGCTGATGTTTTAACTTTTAAAATATGATAATTATATACAATAATCTAAAATAGCCTAATAGACAATTAAAATACGCTGTTAACAAATGTAGGCTGATAACTATTTTATTTTGATTGCAGATAAATTAAACTGCTGGTTTGTCTGACCAGAGGAGAACTGCCCAATGTAAAGATGCAATTGAAGCAGTAACATTGTGTAAAGCGCGATATGATACAGCATGTTCAATCTTTGCGCTATTTTAAGTGAATGTAAATGGAGTCAATTCCACCGACTCCAAAATTAGAAGTCGAGAATCAGAGTTGACTCCAAAAAAAACGGAACCGAACACCCCTAGACAAATCTGACTCCCCTTCGCGTGCACGCGCGTGACACAGTGCCCGCAGTTAAAGTCACAGCCGTTTATCATAAATCTTTTATCGATCTATTGACAGCAAGAACGAACATAGAAGCCTTGTCAAATTGACAAGCAGCATCTGAATGTGTTCAAAAGAATTTAAAACGCCAAATGGGACAAATTTATACCGCATTTTAAAAGTGAAACCACCTCATATTCACTGATTATACATTCAGTATTTATTACACTACTCTTATTTACAATTAAGTTATAACATATTTAGCTCTGCATTCTGGTCTGTTGTTGTATATTGACTTCAATTCCGTTTATATTCTCATTCTCATTCATTGTATTCATATATCTATTCTGTTTAATTGATGACAGAACAGGAAGACTGATTTGAAATGTGTGTGTGCCTATTGAATCAGAATCAGAAAGAGCTTTATTGCCAGGTATGTTCACACATACAAGGAATTTGTTTTCGTGACAGAGCTTCTACAGTGCAACAGAATGACAGAGACAGGACAAAAAAACATATAATAAAAATATTTTAAAAATAGTAGTGAAGTAGTGAATGCAAATATACAAATTGACAAGTGTATATACAGGTATATTACTATATACAACGTTGTATGTGCAGCTGTTATGTGCAAATTGGCATGTAAAGTGTGTTGTTAAATAAGTGTATATGCGTATAAAAGTGTATAGCAAGTAGTTATGTTGGTTCCACAATTACTATCAGAATCAGAATCAGTTTTATTGCCAAGTGTGCTTCACACACACAAGGAATTTGTTTTGGCAACAGAAGCTTCCAGTGTACATAAAGTGACAAGTGACAACACAAAATTAAATATGAGAAAAGAAAAAGGCGATAAACATTAGACATTAAACAGAGATGTAGTAAGTAAAAAAAATATCTGGATGTTGAATTGTATGTACAGATATGTTGTAAATATACAGGTTATAAGGTGCTGTGTACCAATGTGAATGGAGAAAGTACTGCATTGTGTGTTGTTATAAGGTGCTGTGTACCTAAGTTCGTATGAGAAAGTATTGCACGTTTATTGCCCAGTAGGGGAATATTTAACTGTTCATGAGGTAGATGGCCTGAGGAAAGAAATTTTTCCTGTGTCTGGCTGTTTTTGTGCTTGGTGCTCTGTAGCGCCGACCAGACGGTAACAGTTCGAACAGGTAATGTGCTGGGTGCGAGGCATCCAGAGGGATTTTGCGAGCCCTTTTACTCACTCTGGAAGAGTACAGTTCTTGAAGTGTAGGAAGGGTAGTGCCAGTGATTCGTTCAGCAGTCCGGACTATTCGCTGTAGTCTACGGAGGTCAGTTTTGGCAGCTGAGCTGAACCTGACGGTGATTGAAGTGCAGAGGATGGTTTGGATGACAGCTGAGTAGAATTGTACGAGCAGCTCCTGTGGCAGGTTGAACTTCCTCAGCTGACGAAGGAAGTACAGTCTCTGCTGGGCTTTCTTCACAATAGAGTCTATGTGAATGTCCCACTTCAGATCCTGAGAGATGATGGTGCCCAGGAACCTGAATGACTCTACTGCCGCTACAGTGCTGTTCATGATGGTGAGTGGGGGGAGTGCAGGGGGGTTTCTCCTAAAGTCCACTATCATCTCCACTGTTTTAAGCGTATTCAGCTCAAGGTTGTTGTATCTGCACCATAAAGCCAGCCGCTCCACCTCCTGTCTGTATGCAGACTCGTCACCGTTACGGATGAAGCAGGATGGAACTTTGCGCTGTTCCAGTGATCTGTTGAAGATCTGTGTGAAAATAGGAGCCAGCTGGTCAGCGCAGGTTCTCAGACAGGCTGGTGAAACACCGTCTTGACCTGGAGCTTTTCCTCTCTTCTGTTTACTGAAGATCTGACGCACATTATCCTCACTGATCTGAAGTGCAGGGGGGGAGAGGGAGATGGCTGGAGGTGTTGATGGCTGTTTAGGGAGATGGTCCGGGCGGGTGTGGGGTGTCTGGTCCGAGGTGTTAAATCTACAGTAGAACGTATTCAGCTCGTTTGCCAGATGTTTGTTGCTGTCGATGCTGGGGGGTGGTGTTTTGAAGTTGGTAAGGTCTTTCAGGCCTTTGCACACTGTTGCAGGGTCGTTGGCAGAAAACTGGTTTTGCAGCTTTTTGGCATAGCTCTTCTTAGCCACACCAATCTCCTTTGTCAGTGTGTTCCTGGCTTGATTGTACAAAAACCTGTCCCCACTCCTGTAGGCATCCTCTTTTGCGTGACGAAGCTGTCTAAGTTTTGGTGTGAACCATGGTTTATCATTGTTAAATGATAAGTAGGTCCTGGTAGGGATGCATAACTCCTCACAGAAACTGATGTATGATGTTACAGTGTCTGTGAGCTCGTCCATGTCGGTGGCTGCAGCTTCAAAAACACTCCAGTCCGTGCATTCAAAACAGGCTTGTAAGACCTGCTCTGTGTCATTGGTCAATCTCTTATGAAGGTAATTCAGTAGCTAAACTCGAGAGCTTGCAAATCTAAATGTGAGGATTTGTAATAATAATATTTGTATGTGTAGGTTGAAATGTACACTCACAGCTCTGATGTGAACAGCTGAATCTCTCGATTTGCACACACACACAATAATCCACACACTTGTGTTTTGAATTCGAAGTTGCAGAATAATAGTTGTGCATTTGTAAAATGTCATTCACAAATACAAAATGACAGACACAGATGTGCAAGTCAAATTTGATTGCAGCTTCGCTGTACAACCACAGGTCGGCGCTCACAACCTCTCAGATTTACCAGTTCAACTACAAATCTCCTGTGCTCTGACTTTTGCTACACATCTTCCGCAATCTCTGTAGCAGAACTCATCTGTGTACTTGTAGATGCAGAGGCGCGAGCAGCGCAGGGTGGGGGAGGGGCGGGGCAGGGGTAAAGCTGTTTTATTGGCCGATGCCTGACCAATGAACAATGCCAGAAGCCAACGGGACTCGGCTGCAGATGAATAATTTCTATGATTATTATATTATTTCGTTTTTTTTTTTTACTAATTTCTCAAAAGATGTTTGATAAATATCATTAACTTTACGGAAATGTATATACCAATAAAAGAGCAGCAAAGTCAGTATTGGCTAGAGCCAGCCAATGAGATGGGACGTTTCTGTACATCAGCAGCACGCATGACAAAGGGCAGCTCGCTCCGTTGGAGGCATCTAACAATCCAAGGGTAAGTTATTGTTTTTAATAATTATCTATATGTTCAATACTGTTAGCTAAGCTAAGGACTGTGCTATGTGGTTCTGTAGTTTTTATAAGTAACAGTGGACGGCGATCATTATACACGGATGGCGAAGGAGAGGATGATAGATTACACTCTCGCTGTTTTTAAGTGTTTCCTCAGATTACTATGAAGACTGACTTTAATCGAGTCATGAGACAGAGAGCTGTCACAACAAACAGCAAAGAGAAGAGGTTCAAACTACATTTCGAATTACATCGATCATTTTGGGATTTTGGGGGTGCATATTATGCTATATATAAGAATAGCAATTAAACGCTTGTCTTGTCTGGTTCATACACACTCTAAAAAACGTGTTTTTGCGTTATAAAGTCTCTAACGCAGTAAGTTAATGTATTTTTTGTAATCAAATTGCCTCTCCGTGTCGTGTTTTTTATATCCATGTCACCTGGACTCTGAATTATTGACGATACAAGCGCGCGCTTCATATCCGATGTATATGCGGATAAAAAAACGCTTTCTCTACCTCCGTGTTCATCTCTACAGCTGTTTTGGAGGAAATATTACACACATTTGAGATATTCTGCTGTCATTAATGCCTTTAGGACCCAGCAGAGACATCAACCCGGAGTCGCGTCCAGTCTTGGTTAAGGTATGTTGTCTTAAAAAACCCTGTTCTTTCGCTAAGAAACTATATCATCAAAATGTTAATATAGACACATATATATGCTACATTTTATTTAGGAAGTTGCTGGTGTTCCCAAGAAGTACGGAATCGGAGCATTATATTATTATTGGTTATTATTCGCCGCTAGAGGGCGCTGTGGAACGCAACCATAGATCGCAACATTTCATGAAGAAGTTATACTGGACAAGAGCAGAGCAAAAGCTTGCTAAATCATCTTTTATCAGAAGAGGATTCATGATCCATTTCAAGGTACTTGATTATTAACTGTTGAAAGTTAAATGTTATTATTATTGTTTGTGTGTACTATATTAAAGGCCCTGTAAATTGCATTTTCCCTACATCTTATACAAACCTACAGGGATGAAACCACACCCTGATAATGTTAGATGCTAATAGAAATGTTTAATCAGTTATATATGTCATACAACAATTAAATATAAGCGCATATATATATGTGTCTTTACGTCACCATATTTCTTAAAATCAAATGATACATGTCTAGTTCTTCTGTAAATGCATTTATACATCTCTGAACAGCACTGGTAGTGTGTAAAGACACAAATGCCTCTTTCAAAGTGTTTCTATGCCTTATTTGAGTGTGAATTTGGTATTAGACTCTGTTTCAGGCATGAGGATTTCTGATTTCAGAACTCCACTCCTGGAACTCCAAATAAATTGAGATATTACAGACATTAAACTGTTTATATTATTTATTGCGTTATGACAATTTACTGAAATGTTCCAGTTATTTCAGTAGAAATCGGTGATCAAGAGTTTGACTCTTTTGCTAGCTTCTGGGCATGAGAATTAAGCACACTGATGAACATCAGTGCACAATTGACCATCTAAAATGGACCTTATTTGCCCAACAAATTTGCAAATGTGATACACCTTAAGAACTCGCATTAAAGACCTGCAGCTAAAAGTGCACATTTTCATAGTTTTTTGTTCTCTCTCTATCTGTTTAAGGTACCCCTGGAGATGACCACTTGCAGCCTTACAGTTATATTTTCTCCATTGCTAAACTGGGTAAGTACATGATTTTTGTTGTTATTTAGTCCTGCATACATGTGCAAATTTACAATTTAAAATGTCTGTTTTAAGGTTGGAGCAAACATCATTTGGTATATGGAGAGGTAGGAGCAGCAGAGGCGAATCTATCATGTCCTGGAGCTGGGTCAGTTGGCATTGCTGTGTGGAGTTTGCAAGTCCCCCACAGTCCAAACACATGCAGTATAGGTAAATTTAATAAACTAAATTGGCCGTAGTGTATGAGTGTGAATGAGTGTATGGGTGTTTTACCGATTTTTGTATTTTTATTATTATTATTATATTTATTTTTTTGTGTAAAATATCCCTTTAATTAGGGCTGGACAATAATTTGATATCAATATATATCGCCATAGATTTTTTTCAATAACGGTGATATGATTTTTAAACCCATTTCAGGTATTTCGATATAATTATGCATATGTATATATACAGGCAGTGCAGAATTATTAGGCAAATGAATATTTTGAGCACATCATCCTCTTTATGCATGTTGTCTTACTCCAAGCTGTATAGGCTCGAAAGCCTACTACCAATTAAGCATATTAGGTGATGTGCATCTCTGTAATGAGGAGGGGTGTGGTCTAATGACATCAACACCCTATATCAGGTGTGCATAATTATTAGGCAACTTCCTTTCCTTTGGCAAAATGGGTCAAAAGAAGGACTTGACAGGTTCCGAAAAGTCAAAAATAGTGTGATATCTTGCAGAGGGATGCAGCACTCTTAAAATGGCCAAGCTTCTGAAGCGTGATCAACAAACAATCAAGCGTTTCATTCAAAATAGTCAACAGGGTCGCAAGAAGCGTGTGGAAATAACTGCCCATGAACTGAGAAAAGTCAAGCGTGCAGCTGCCAAGATGCCACTTGCCACCAGTTTTGCCATATTTCAGAGCTGCAACATCACTGGAGTGCCCAAAAGCACAAGGTGTGCAATACTCAGAGACATGGCCAAGGTAAGAAAGGCTGAAAAACGACCACCACTGAACAAGACACACAAGCTGAAACGTCAAGACTGGGCCATGAAATATCTCAAGACTGATTTTTCTAAGGTTTTATGGACTGATGAAATGAGAGTGAGTCTTGATGGGCCCGTGGCTGGATCGGTAAAGGGCAGAGAGCTCCAGTCCGACTCAGACGCTAGCAAGGTGGAGGTGGAGTACTGGTTTGGGCTGGTATCATCAAAGATGAGCTTGTGGGGCCTTTTTGGGTTGAGGATGGAGTCAAGCTCAACTCCCAGTCCTACTGCCAGTTTCTGGAAGACACCTTCTTCAAGCAGTGGTACAGGAAGAAGTCTGCATCCTTCAAGAAAAACATGATTTTCATGCAGGACAATGCTCCATCACACGCGTCCAACTACTCCACAGCGTGGCTGGCAAGAAAGGGTCTAAAAGAAGAAAAACTAATGACATGGCCTCCTTGTTCACCTGTCTGAACCCCATAGAGAACCTGTGGTCCATCATCAAATGTGAGATTTACAAGGAGGGAAAACAGTACACCTCTCTGAACAGTGTCTGGGAGGCTGTGGTTGCTGCTGCATGCAATGTTGATGGATTCTGTCAGTGTTTTGATCTGTTGGATGGCAAGCTTTTGAGTGTCCTTGCAAAGAAAGGTGGCTATATTGGTCACTGATTTGTTTTTGTTTTGTTTTTGAATGTCAGAAATGTATATTTGTGAATGTTGAGATGTTCTATTGGTTTCACTGGTGAAAATAAATAATTGAAATGGGTATACATTTGTTTTTTGTTAAGTTGCCTAATAATTATGCACAGTAATAGTCACCTGCACACACAGATATCCTCCTAAAATAGCTCAAACTAAAAACAATATTCATTCAAAATACAACTTGCCTAATAATTCTGCACTCCCTGTGTGTGTATATATATATATATATATATATATATATATATATATATATATATATATATATATATATATATATATATATATATATATATATACACATGTATCACTTGTCACTGAAGGACGTTCAGTGTTCAGCCATCAGAAAGAGCATGATGTCACTTGCGTGATGACGAATACCACAGACACGCTTCCAGCGCTCAGCACAGTTGCCGTCACAGAAAGTTTTAGCTACAAAATGAGTGCTCTGAATACAGATGCAAATGAACAAGCTTCCCCAAGTAAGAATACAGATGAAATAGTTGATAAGAAAGGAAATACTAATGCAGTGGTGTGGAAGTAGTTCAGCTTTTTAAGTTCCGATAAACTTAGTTTCGGTGCTCTGCAAAGTGTGTCAGAGAGTGTAGCTGACTAGCGACGGGAACACATCAAATCTGTTTCACCATTTGAAGCAGTTCCACCCGATAAAACATACTGAGAGTCAGAAGATGAGGCAACATAAAAGTTTAAGCCAACCTGTGGCCTCACCACCATCCAGCTCCCCGACACTAAAACCAGCAATGAAGCAAACACAGATGCTATGAGGCGCCGTGTAGGATTTAAATCAAACTATGCTTTTCATCATGTGCATATACACCTATAAATCACTCGAATATACACCTATACTATTGAATGTTCAAAACATGTTTATATACATATAAACTTGATGCATGCATACACACGCACATGCATATAAACTCGCCGATCCTTGTATATATTCCCACATTAACACACGTACATACAAACTTGATCCTTGCATAAACACCCAAATTAACTCATACATAAACTCGCTGCATGCTGGCATATAGCACTCGCGTAAACTTACAAAATAAAATTCACAAACATATCAGGAATCAGGTTATTGCAAAGCTGATAAAAATAGAAAGAATGTGATCGAGAGCTATTAAATCTGTTAAATAATGAAAACGTGTTATTCATTCATTCATTCATTTTCTTGTCGGCTTTGTCCCTTGCGGGGTCGCCACAGCGGAATGAACCGCCAACTTATCCAGCACGATTTTACGCAGCGGATGCCCTTCCAGCCGCAACCCATCTCTGGGAACATCCACACACTCATTCACACACATACACTACGGACAATTTAGCTTACCCAATTCACCTGTACTGCATGTCTTTGGATTGTGGGGGAAACCGGAGCACCCGGAGGAAACCCACGCGAACGCAGGGAGAACATGCAAACTCCACACAGAAACGCCAACTGACCCAGCCTAGCCGAGGTTTGAACCTGCGACCCAACGACGTTCTTGCTGTGAGGCAACAGCACTACCTACTGCGCCACTGCGTTGCCTGAAAACGTGTTATATAAAATAATAGTTGATATAAATAGACTATATAAAATATATTAGAGATATTTATGTTAAACCTTTTAATTTAACTAGGTAATTACATGCACAAATATAAATAGAAAGAAAGAACCTTTCAAGGACGTTCAAGATGAAAAGCAACCAGAACTATGAATATACACGAACAACTCTTCTATTGCAAATATTATTGTAGTCTATACTCTTTTTGATTTTTTTATTATTATAAATATTATTCTTTTTCTATGTTTTTTACAATGTGGATGTCATAATTGTAAGATTTTGATTGTTAAAAATTCAGCATATACAAAAAATAAAAAATAAATAAATATATATAAATAAAACTCTCAGACTCAGCTTATATATATATATATATATATATATATATATATATATATATATATATATATATATATATATATATATATATATATAAGCTGAGTCTGAGAGTTTTATTTATTTGGTAGTTTATTTCACATTTCTTGTTTGTAAAGGCTAAATACAAATAAAAAGTGAACATTAGTTTTTTTGTACTGTTTTTATTTTTATTTTTTAAAGTTATAAGAGCCTGGAGGTATTATAGACTTTGCAAATTCACTTTGCAGACATTTGTAGGTACAGACATCCATTATGTGCGTTCTTGGCAGTTTTTCCTGTCTTTTTAATATTGTCCATATCGATATCGGAATTATATCGCATCGACCGAAATTAAGAAATATATCGTGATATCAATTTTTGCCATATCGTCCAGCCCTACCTTTAATAAATCCAGTGTACTGTTTTTATGACATGGATTTAAGTGCTGTTTTTGTTTATTTATTTTTAGATTGCTCAGGACGGGTATTTTATACCCACACACCAAAGATAAACTTTTTGAGGTTTGGGGAGATGCATCACTGCGGATTCTCTTGTATTGCAAAAAAGAGAAGAGAGCCTTGAATCTACCAGTTCAAGCAAACATTTCATCTGGTGAGAAAATCCTGTATAACAGTTCTGTTTTAATCTCAACTTGTAGCATTTCACCTTTGATATAAGAGCATTGTTTTGAGTTTAATTATTGTGTTTTTTTTCTGTTTGATGTAAAGTCAGCCTTGGAGATCCCGCTTTGGAGATGGTGCTTTAACAACTCTGCCAGCTTTTCTCCAATGCCATACAGATTGTGCAGCAAGATGGTTCGGCCCTCATACCAGGAGGCAAAACAAGAATTTGTTGATTTGCAACCTCTAGGTGCATTATTTATGACAATAAATTTTGGACATTATTTAATTCATGTGTGTATACTTGTATTTCGTTCAGTACTTAGAGGAGGAGGAGCATCAGAGACAGAACCCTCTTGTCCTGATGCTTGGGGATGAACTAATCTGCTTTCAGGCGTTTGTTATTGTGTGAGGAGTTGCACTAAATTCATGGATTTAAATAAAGCATTGCCAATGTATTAAAAGCTGTGTTTTTTTATTTACATATAAAGATGATGACTACTACAATAAAAATAATAACAATAATAATAAATTATTATTACATAGCGGTTAAGCCACTTTTTTCAAAAAACCCAACAGAAGGTCGGTGACAAATTGACCCATCTTTGTGTTACCTGTTGGGTTATTATTAACACAACTATTTTAAGTGAGCAGGGTTTTTGTTATATTTTAATTACCTGCATCGTTTCTCTATTCATCTATCTGTCTATTTACATGTTTGTGTACTTTGTGTCTTTAAAGGAGAGATCAGCGTGTTTCTGGTCGATGAGGAACTCAGAGAAGGTGCATAGCTTGAAAAGGAAGTTATTTATGCTCAAGATGACATGATGATCCAGCTCATCTACAAAGACATCAAAATGTTTCAGACCATTCGAGAGAAAGCTGATCATTTCTTTTTTACCTGTCAAGATGACTACAGATTTGAACAAACACACACTCACTCAACTTTTAATTTGATAATTGTTTAATATTGTATTTTTACACATTACTGTAAGGGAAATGCTTAACATTAATGTCAAATAATTTATATTTACATAACTGCGGTGCAAATGTCTAAAGTTATTTACTTTTTTACAATACTACAGTGCAAATGTATAGTTACTTATATGTACATATTTCAGGGTTTTTCCATGTTGAAAATGAGTTGTAGGTGGCGTCATTCACTATATTTTTGCTACTTGAAACAGACGGAGGTGGTACACATTTGATGGTAGTAGCCACCTTATTATTCTCTATGCACAAAAACCCTGCACATTTACAGAGCAAGTATCTAAAGTTATTAATATTTACATTGCTGCAAATGTTATCTCAGATTGATCTTATTTATGTTTAAATGTTTGCATTAATGCATTGAACATTGTTTATTACATTAACAAATTTATATTCCTGCCGTGCAGGCAACACTGCATAAATTATGTACAGTATAAGTGTTATATTATTTTTTACAATAATAAATTGTTCACAATTAAGTTCACAATTATCCATCAAATGTTATCTCCTCTTTAATATTTTGCTCAAGCCTTTACTAAAGGCAGAAAGCAAGCTATTGTGTAAAGCTGGTTGATGGTCGCTGTAATAGAGAGAGATGATGACTGTCCAGCTTGTGTTGCCTCACGCTGCAGAAGAGATGCTCAATATGGACCCTGAGTCAAGTGATGGATGGTGTCTCCCTCACCCAGTTGCTTTTACTCTGGACACACGTATGTTGTAGGATGCAAGTTGTGAACCTAAATCAGATGTATGTAGATGTATAAATCAGGAAGAAATGAACCTGCTTTAAAAATTGTTTTAGGTTTTGCAGATAAATGCATTTTATTATTACATTTGTACACTGAATGTTTTGTCTTAAATAGCTATATATATATATATATATATATATATATATGTGTGTGTGTGTGTGTGTGTGTGTGTGTGTGTGTGTGTGTGTGTGTGTATGTATACTGCAATTTAGTGAAGTTCGTGATAGTTAATACTACAGTACTGTAGCATTCATTAACAGAAAGTTGTAAATACTGCAATATATACAGTATAATACAATTGACTATAGTATGGTTCAAAAACGTAACATTACTTACTATAAATACTATTACAACTGCTTACTTCTTTCATCTGGGTTAATTTTAGTACATATTATTTTTAAATCGTACCTTTTGAACCTTATATTATCACCAAAAGCAGCATTGAAAGCAGCTCTTATGTAACTCTGTTATATATATATCTGTTACTTGTAAAAACTACAGAACCACCTAACCTAGCACAGTCCTTAGCTTAGCTAACAGCATTGAACATCTAGATAAATATTAAAAACAATAACTTACCCTCTGATTGCTGAGTGCTGACGTACAGAAACGTCCCATCTCATTAGCTGGCTCTAGCCAATACTGACTTTGCTGCTCTTTTATTGGTATATACATTTCCGTAAAGTTAATGATATTTATCAAACATCTTTTGAGAAATTAGTAAAAAAAAACGAAATAATAAAATAATCAGAAATTATTCATCTGCAGCCGAGTCCCGTTGGCTTCTGGCATTGTTCATTGGTCAGGCATCGGCCAATAAAACAGCTTTACCCCTGCCCCGCCCCTCCCCCGCCTTGCGCTGCTCGCGCCTCTGCATCTACGAGTACACAGATGAGTTCTGCTACAGAGATTGCGGAAGATGTGTAGCAAAAGTCAGAGCACGGGAGATTTATAGTTGAACTGGCAAATCTGAGAGGTTGTGAGCGCCGACCTGTGGTTGTACAGCGAAGCTGCAATCTAATTTGACTTGCACATCTGTGTCTGTCATTTTGTATTTGTGAATGACATTTTACAAATGCACAACTATTATTCTGCAACTTCGAATTCAAAACACAAGTGTGTGGATTATTGTGTGTGTGTGCAAATCGAGAGATTCAGCTGTTCACATCAGAGCTGTGAGTGTACATTTCAACCTACACATACAAATATTATTATTACAAGTTCTCACATTTAGATTTGCAAGCTCTCGAGTTTAGCTACTGAATTACCTTCATAATCTCTTTACAGTCCTTAATACTGGCTTATAAGTTTTTGCCTGTAAGTTGGTATAAGATGAACCAAGCAGTGGTCAGAGAGTCCTAGAGCTGCTCTGGCGACGGAGCGATATGCATCCTTTATTGTGGTGTAGCAATGGTCCAAAATGTTATTGTCTCTGGTGGGGCATGTGATGTGCTGTTTGAATTTAGGCAGCTCATGTATGAGTTTTGCCTGATTAAAGTCACCGAGAACGATAAAAACAGAGTCTGGGTGTCGTTGTTCAGTCTCCGTGATCAGATCAGACAGCTGTTGTAACGCAGTACTCACGTGTGCTTGCAGTGGAATGTAAACACCGATGAGAATGAACGAGGAAAACTCCCTTGGTGCGTAAAACGGCTTGCAGTTAATGAAAAGTACTTCCACATCAGGACAGCACATCTTCTTTAACACAGTTACATCCGTACACCACCTCCTGTTGATGTAAAAGCATGTCCCACCACCGCGCGTTTTGCCCATTAACTCTGTATCGCGATCTGCTCTGTACAGCTGAAAGTCCGGTAGGTGTAATGCGCTGTCTGGAATGGCTTCGTTCAGCCAGGTTTCTGTGAAACACAGCGCAGCAGAGTTGTTAAAGTTCTTGTTTTTGCGTGTGAGCAGAAGTAGTTCGTCCATTTTGTTAGGAAGAGAGCGGAGATTTGTCAGATGGATGCTAGGCAGCGCCGTTCTGAAGCCGCACTGTCTCAGCCTGACGAGCGCGCTGGCTCGCTTCCCACGCCTGTGCGTCTTGTTGAGTTTCCACAAAGCAGCTGCTCCGCCGACGACAATTTTCCGCAAAACGCCAGAGAAATCAAAATCCAGTTGGTGATTAGTTGGTGTGCACTGCCGAATGTTCAGCAGCTCGTCCCTGGTATAACTGATCGTGTTAGATAAACATAAAACAGGCTAACAAAAACATAACAAAAACTGGAGAGCTCCACACCGAGGCGGCCATCCGGGGCGCCATCTTGAGAAGGTTCATGAGGTGATATCATCAAGTGTTCATGAGATGTATTGCCTGAGGGAAGAAACTGTTTCTGTGTCGGGCTGTTCTGGTGCGCAGTGCTCTGTAGCTTCAACCAGAAGGTAAAAGTTCAAAGAGGCAGTGTGGTGGGTGTGAGCGGTCCAGAGTGATTTTGGCAGCCCTTCTGCTCGCTCTGCATAAGAACAGTTCTTGGAGAGTAGGGAGGGTTGTACCAATGATTCGCTCAGCAGTCCGAACTATTCGTCGTAGTATTCGGAGGTCGGATTTGGTAGCTGAGCTAAACCAGACAGTTATTGATGTGCAGATGACTGATTCAATGATGAAGGTGTAGAACTGTTTCAGCAGCTACTTTGGGAGGTTGAACTTTCTCAGCTGACGAAGAAAGTACAGCCTCTGTTGAGCTTTTTTGACAAGATGGTGGTGCCCAGGAACCTGAATGACTCCACTGCTGCCACAATGATGTCCATGATGCTCAGTGGGGGGAGAGCAGGGGGGTTTCTTCTGAAGTCCACTTTCATCTCCACTGTTTTGAGCGTGCTGAGCTTCAGGTTGTTGTGACTGCACCAGGCAGCCAACTCCTTAACCTCCTGTCTGTAACAGGGCTCGAAATTGCGACCGTTTTGGTCGCATATGCGCCCGAAATTTTATCTCTGCGACCTGAAAATATATTTGGGAGCATTTGTGCAAGTGCATAAAATTGTTGCGTGCGATCGGTTTTCACTGCAAAATGTTCACCGCATGCGCGGATTTAGGACACATTCACGGAGAATGCATCTTTGCACTTGAAACACAGCGCTCAGGAACAGTTTAAAACTGTTGCCATGTCAACTTGCTGCAGTAAACAAAGCCCGCAATGCTTGCCCCGCCTTCGTGCTCTTTTTATTGGCCCACTGAGCTAGAACTGATCGAGAATGGATTGGTTAAATACAGCTGTCAGTCAACGCCTTCTGCCTTTAGATGACAGGAGAGCTACCACCACAAAAATGTAAAGCGCTGAAGATGAGAATGACAACAACACAGTCAGATTTTGTTTTAGAAACCACCTAAAGCAACAAATAATGGCACATCTGATTACTGATCGTGGTGAATGTTAATCCACAATCTACACTTTTAAAAGAGTGGATAAAAGACTTCCATTGGCTTCAAGTCCGCTATGAAAATAACTAAAGCATTCACTGTAAAATCTGTGGGACGGAATTTTCAGGTAACTGTTTGCCACATCTACACATTTTAAGCATGAGATGTTCATTTAATTATTTAGTTTAATCCTTCATTTAATCGCCAGATGCTGTCAGCCGTGCAGCTATAAGTAAAAGTTAACAGCACGTACACCATCACAAAAGGGCTTGCATTGACTAAGATTACACTAATATTGTAGCTCCTGAAAAGACCGGTATTGCTATGAAAATGACGTATAACGTTACAAATAATAAGGTATATTTCAAAAGCATCTGTGCAATATCAGACATCACACATGAGAACACAGCACGTTAACAGATTCATTCATGTCAAGTAGTGCGTGCAGGGCCGGTGAGCAGTCCGTCCGTGTATTTTTTGGTCACTCAATTATGTTATCAAAATGTATTTTCCTGTAATAACGGGATTTCGTTAAGACATTTTTTCCACACGCAAGCATATATATGTTTTGCTTGTTAGTTTTGATTAGTGTTGATTTCAAATGCAATAAACCTGTTTATAAAACTTAGCAACAGTGCTCATAATTGGTGAGTGCGACTAAATTTTGACTGGTGAACCTAAATTTTTAAAGTTAGGAGCACCAATGCTACCAAGCAAAAAGGTTCATTTCAAGCCCTGCTGTAAGCAGACTCGTCGCCGTCCTGAATGAGGCCGATAAGTGTGGTGTCGTCTGCAAACTTTAGGAGCTTGACAGAGGAGTACTTTGAAGTGCAGTCATTCGTGTACAGGGAGAAGAGCAGTGGGGGGAGGGCACACCCCTGGGTGGCGCCAGTGCTGATTGTGCGGGTACTGGATGAGAATTTTCCCAGCTTCACCAGCTGCTGCCTGTCCGTTAGGAAGCTGTTGGTCCACTGATAGACAGAGGTGGGCACGGAGAGCTGAGTTAATTTGGGCAGGAGAAGTTTTGGGATGATAGTGTTAAAAGCCGAGCTGAAGTCAACAAACAAGATCCTCACATAGGTCTCTGGTCTGTCTAGGTGTTGCAGAACATAATGCAGTCCCATATTGACTGTATCATCCACAGACCTGTTTGCTCTGTAGGCAAACTGAAGAGAGTCCAGTGAGGGTTCAGCGATGTCCTTCAGGTGGGCCAGCACCAGTTTTTCAAAAGACTTCATGACCACAGATGTTAGCGCCACCGTTCTGTAGTCATTTAGTCCTGTAAGGTTGGGTTTCTTTGGGATGGAGCGTTTGAGGTAGGAGGGCACCTCACACAGCTCCAGTGATCTGTTGAAGATCAGGGTGAAGATGGGGGCCAGTTGGTCAGCACAGGATTTTAAACAAGCTGGTGTTATAAATTCTGGGCCTGGTGTTTTTTCCTCTTCTGTTTACGGAAGACCTGGCGCACATCATCTTCACTGAACTAAAGTGCAGGTATGGGGGAGGCAGGGGTGGTGTAGGTGTTAATGGTGGCGTGAAGAGCAGTTCAGAGTGGGTGTGGGGGGTTTTCTCAAACCGGCAGTAAAACTCATTCAGGTCGTTTGCAAGTCGTTGGTTGTCTACAGTGCTGGGGGATGGTGTCTTGTAGTTTGTGATGTTTTCAAACTTTTCCACATGGATGCTGAGTCGCTGGAAGAGAACTGACTACTTAGTTTCTCAGAATAGTTCCTTTTTGCAACTCTGATCTCCTTTTCCAGTGTGTATTTTGCCTGTTTATACAAGGCCGTCTCCCCATTCCTGTCTACCATCTTCTGTCTATTCCCATTTGTCTACCAAATATTTATTTTTCTATTTTAATATCACCCTGCTAGCTATCTCTTTCATTCATTCATTTTCTTGTCGGCTTTGTCCCTTGCGGGGTCGCCACAGCGGAATGAACCGCCAACTTATCCAGCACGATTTTACACAGCGGATGCCCTTCCAGCCGCAACCCATCTCTGGGAACCTATCTCTTTCAACAAATAATAATATAACAATATAATAATACTAACTAGAATTGTACATTTCCTAAAGAAAATGTGAATGGGGTTTGCGTGGCAAATCGATGGGGTACAATGGTGCTAACATGATTAGCATGTAGGTAGCATGATGCTAATCATGTTAGCATAATGGTAATAACATGCAAATCGAGTTGCTAGCATGATGTTAGCATGATTAGCATGTTGTTAGCTTGGATACCAAGTAGCTAGCATGATATGAGCGATAAAAACGGTTGCTAGGGTACTCTACTGTGTTGCTATGGGTGTGGTTACAAAGTGTACATGAATATGGCTGGTTGCCTAAGTGAAATGAGCCCACCCCCATGTCTGTATGACACTGCTATGCAAAGATATGCATCTAAACCTATTATAATGGCAGTCTATGGGATCAGTTTGGGGGCGTGGCTAGAGTGCCTCATTATCATATTGAGACCCTAATTGGTTGGCCAAGTCAAATGAACCAACCCCTATGTCTCTATGACACTGCTATGCAAAGATATGCATGTAGGCCTATTGTAATGGAAGTCTATGGAATCAGTTTGGGGGCGTGGCTTGTGAGCCGTATTATCATATTGAGGTGCTCATTGGTTGTCTGAGTAAAATGAGCCAACCCCCAAGTCAATAGGACACTGCTATGCAAAGATATGCATGTAGGCCAGTTATAATGGCAGTCTATGGGATCAGTTTGGGGGCGTGGCTTGTGAGCCTCATTATCATATTGAGATGCTCATTGGTAGTCTGAGTCAAATGAGCCAACCCCCATGCCTGTATGACACTCCTATGCAAAGATATGCATGTGAGTCAGTTATAATGGCAGTCTATGGGATCAGTTTGGGGGCGTGGCCAGTGAGCTTCATTATTATATTGAGATGCCTAATGGTTGTCTGAGTCAAATGAGCCAACCCCCAAGTCTATAGGACACTGCTATGCAAAGATATGCATGTAGGCAAGTTACAATGGCAGTCTATGGGAACAGTTTGGGGGCGTGGCTAGTGAGCTTCATTATCATATTGAGATGCTTATTGGTTGTCAGAGTCAAATGAGCCAACCCCTATGTCTGTATGGCACTGCTATGCAAAGATATGCATCTAGACCAGTTATAATGGCAGTCTATGGAACACTTATTAAGGGTATTTAAAAGGACTGGGGGCGTGGCTTATGAGCGTCATTATCATATTGAAAGCTGATTGGTTGTCTGAGTCAAATGAGCCAAGCCCCAAGTCTCTATGACACTGCTTTGCAAAGATATGCATCTAGCCCTATTATAATAGAAGTCTATGGGATTAGTTTGTGGGCGTGGTTTCTGAGCTTCATTATCATATTGAGACCCTGATTGGCTGCCTGAGTCAAATGAGCCCACCCCCATGTCTGTATGACACTCCTATGTAATGTTATTGATGTGTGACATTTATAATGGGAGTCAATGGGCTTGTAGGAAATGAATGGGAGTCAATGGGCCATGTTAAGTCAATGGGACCACTTTGGAACGTCCTAGCACCCCAGGTTCAAGTTCAAGTTCAAGTTCAATTTATTTGTATAGCACATTTCCAACTGCCACAAGGCTGCACAAAGTGCTTTACAGAGAGAGACTAAGATAAAATAAGATAAATAGACAAACGGTTAGAGCATAAAAACAGTAAACAGCAATAGGCAGTTAATAGAAGAAAGCATAAACATATGACATAAAAGAGCAAACATATATATATATATACACATATATAACCCCCCCCCCCCTCTGTCTAATTAAAAAAAAAGGAAAAGATGCTATCACAGTTGACCGTAGTGACAAGGTTAAAAGAACAAGACCGTTTTGACCCCCCACCCCCGGAAAGAAGGGACTTATGCTTCAAAAGCTCTAGAGAATAAGTGAGTCTTTAATTTAGACTTAAAGTTAGGCAGTGACGAAGCCTTTTTTAGTTCTAACGGCAGCGCATTCCAAAGGCGAGGACCAGCAATGGCAAAAGCACGTTCGCCCCTACTTTTGAGGTGGGCCTTTGGAATTTTTAATAAAAGCTGATCAGTGGAACGCAGGTGTCTGGGTGGAGTGTAGACAGCAATCAGTTGGGATAGGTAATGGGGGCCCAGACCATGTAGGGCTTTGTACACAAAGAGCAGGATTTTAAATTCGATTCTTTGTGTCACCGGTAACCAGTGGAGAGACCTCAAAATAGGAGTAACATGTGAAAATTTCGGGGTTTTTGTTAAAAATCTAGCTGCTGCGTTTTGCACTAACTGTAGACGAGCAATCTGAGACTTAGGCAGCCCAAAATAGAGAGAGTTACAATAATCCAACCGGGAGGTTATAAGCGCGTGTATAGCAATTTCTAGAGAGTGTGAAGGAAGAGAGGATTTCATTTTGGAAAGAAGGCGAAGTTGGTAGAAACTATTTCCAACCACATTTGAGATATGTTTATCAAATTTTAAGTTCTGGTCTAATGTTATGCCCAGGTTACGTACCTGGGGTGATCTAAACTCCTCCAGGTTGCCCAACCTGGGACGTTTGCAATCTGATATATCATTTGGCCCAAATAAAATAACCTCAGTCTTCTCCTCATTTAAAAATAAAAAGTTCTCAGAGAGCCAAGCTTTCACTTCCTCCAGGCACAGAGACAGGGAGTTCACAGCAGAGGACTCGTTTTCCTTTCTGAGTGACAAGTAGATTTGCGTGTCATCTGCATAAAGATGAAAGTGCATGCCATATTTCCTAAAGATAGAACCCAATGGGAGCATATATAGAGAGAAGAGTGAAGGTGCTAAAATCGAGCCTTGGGGAAGACCACACATTAACGGTGCCGTGGAGGAGGAAAAGTTACCAATTTTGACCGAAAACTTCCTGTCTGAGATGTATGATTTAAACCATTTCAGCACTGTGCCCCTCAGCCCAACCCAAGACTCTAGCCGAGATACTAACACAGAGTGGTCAATGGTATCAAAGGCTGCAGATAAATCTAGCAGAATTAAGGCCACATGATTACCAGCATCAGTGAGGAGATAGATGTTGTTCAGAACTCTTAATAGAGCGGATTCAGTGCCATGAGCCGGCCTAAAGCCAGATTGAAAAGGCTCAGCGATACCATTCTGGGATAGAAAACATTGTAACTGATTAAGTACAATTTTTTCTACAATTTTTGAGATGAAAGGTAAGGAGGAAATGGGTCTAAAGTTTTTGAGATCAGATGGATTTAGTGAGGCCTTCTTGAGCAAAGGTGTGACAGTAGCGGTCTTTAAACTGGCCGGCAAAGTACCGGTCGTAAGGCATTTGTTAATAACAGTGAGCAAGACCGGGCCCATAGATACAAAGAGCGAGGTATAAAATCGAGGGTGGAAAATTTCGCCAGGGCCAGAAGTGGGTTTTAATTTTGAAATAACAGACTCCAGATTCGCTAAAGTAACAGGAGAAAAAGTAGTAAAAACAGATACAGGAAGATTGCAGTTTGAGAGATCCACTGAATCCCCAGATAAGCTCAATTTTGACCTTAAAACTGTAATTTTGTCACTGAAGTAGTTCAAGAAGCTTTCACATAGAGAAGAAGAAGCGTCAGATAGCACATTCACTGGAGGATTTACAACAGACTGAATAACAGCAAAAAGTGCTTTAGGTTTGGAGTGATTTGACTCAATTAAATTGGCAAAATAAGCAGCTTTTGCTTGTTTCATAGATAACTGATAAGAAGACAAAGCAGATCTGAAAAGTTGAAGGGAGATAGTAAGTCTGTCCTTTTTCCATTTACGTTCGGCTTGTCTATATTTTTGTTTTAAGGTGCGCGTCTCTGACGTTTTCCATGGTTCAGCTTTTGTTTTTCGTCTGCACAGTTTCAGGGGTGCAGATTTGTTAGCAGCCATTTGACAGACAGAGTACAACAGATCAAGATGTTGTTCAGCATCCAGATCTGATGAGGAGAGATCTAGGCGCGATTTGACGCAAAAATAGGTGAAACAGTGGTTAAAATCAGAGCTAAAATTGGGAGAGTAGAATCTTGACAGCATGGTGGGCGTATTAGGGCAATAAACGATCTTCGGGAGGGACGGCGTGAATAAAATGGGCATGTGATCGGACATCAAAAAATCGGAGAGTACAATGTCAGACAGCTCAATGCCAAAAGATAGAAGGAGATCCAGTGTGTGGCCCAGAGTGTGGGTGGGTTCATGTATCCATTGTGTGATACCAAAGGCATCCAACAGATTGATGAAATCTTGATCAAAAGAGTTAGATTGACAGCAAATGTGGATATTAAAATCGCCTACTAGTATGAAACGGTCATAGGAAATAGTCAGGTTGCCGATCAGTTCAATAAAATGCTTAGTAAAATCTTTTGTGGAGCGAGGTGGGCGATAGATCACACCTATACATAACGGGCCGTTCCAGTCTAAATGAAGTAGTTGGACTTCGAAGCTATTGAAGCTTAAATCTGGAAGCAGCCGACAGCGAGATGATAAAGAGTTTTTAAAAACAGTAACTAATCCACCCCCCCGGCCGTTTAGGCGCGGCGAATTAAAAAAGGAGCAGTCAATCGGGAGTAAGTCAGAGAAAGGAGTGAGGTCTCCTACCTTAGCCCAGGATTCTGTGATGAACATACAATCCAAATTTTGATCAGAGAAAAAGTTATTGAGCAAAAAAGTCTTATTCACCAATGAGCGTGCGTTTAGCAAAGCCATCCGCGGCGGTGTTAATAACGATACCGATGGCGGTGGAGATGTTTTAGCCAGCGGACGCAGATTGTCAAGGTTAATTCCATGGTGACGGGGGCGATAGCCCGAGCTGCCGCGGCCCATAGTAGACTCCAAACCGTCTGTGAGCGAAGGAAGGAGAGGACGGAGCCAGCGAAAGGCTAGGCGAGCAGGATCCACTGAGCACCAGGGGGGCGAACCACCAGGAAGTGAAGCGCCAAAGCGGTCCCTGCAACGGCCATCCCGTAAAGATGTTTTTAGCTTTCGGGAAAAGCCTCCACGAGTGCCCCGTTTCCTCCTTCGTTTGCGACGTTTGGGACAAATCGGCCGCCGACACAAAAACTCCGGGATGTAGTTTAAGACATCGTCACAGTTGTTGTTGGGATTGTTTGAGCATGTCTCGCTAAAACTCACAGAGTGCGCCGTAGTAGCCATAACTACCTCTTTTATGGCGAGAAGGGCACCGCGGTCACATAAGTAAAAACGGTACAACTAATGATAGGCGATAAAAACAATAAAAACAATAGTAAACTATATGAATAACAGAGCGGCAGACGGCATGCCAAACAGCCTGGCGCCATCTTGTCCACTGTCATGAAGTCCCCCCAGGGGTACAACTTATACCCCTTTTCGGGGTATGTTCCCACTTAGGCTGCAACCCCCTACAGATGTGGTGAATCCTATATTTCTATGAAATTCACACTCTGCCCAGTGATTCGTCAAAATTCGGCTCAATGTTAAGTGAATAGGAGATTTGGGATGATTTGGGACCCCCTAGCTCCCCAGGGGTACAACATTTACCCCCTTTCGGGGTATGTACTTATGCGTGCTGTAACCCTTTCGAGATGTGGTGAATCCCATATTTGTACGAAATTCAGTCTTGGCGCTATGACAATTTCCGGGAATAGTTGTTACTGTGCAGGGCTGTGTTCTAGAAAATGAATGGGAGTCAATGGGGCCATGTTAAGTCAATGGGAAACTTTGGGACGTCCTAGAGCCCCAGGGGTGCAACATTTACCCCCTTGTGTGGTATGTTCTTACTCAGGCAGCAACCCTCTCGAGATGTCGTGAATCCCATATTTGTAGGAAATTCACTCTTGGCGCTATGATGTGTCAAAGTTTGTCCCCATGTTATGTCAATGGGATTTTTGGGGGGGTTTTTTTGGCCCCTGCGGGGCCAAAAAAACCTCGACCCCTTATAAAAGTCATAGCACGCCATTCCCGATAAGACCGGACGATTTGACGCCACTTTCAAGGGTCTGGGGTAAAAACTGCGGGACTAGTTACGCGCCGAAAAAACGCACGGAAGAAGAAAAAAATAAGAATAATAAGATTGGTGCATAGTAAGAATGGACTTTGCCTATGGCAAACCTCATTAATAACAGCTAGCGTGTAAGGATTTGGAACATGGCCTAAAGATAAAGAAGAGTTGATAACATTAAGGAGAGGTTCTCCTATAATAGGTATCAATTCTTTCAGTAATTTTGTTGGAATTGGGTCTAACATACATGTAACTGATTTAGAACTATTTATAACTTTATCTAGCTTTTCCTGTTCTATGGTTTTGAAGCATTGTAGGTTATTTTGATTCAGTGGAATGTTTACTGGATCTGGAGTATAAGGTGGTGCAGAAAGTTTAGCGTCTTCTATTTTCTGTCTAAAGCCTTCTATTTTATCACTAAAAAAATTCATGAAGTCATCACTACTAATTTGCGGTGAGACATTTTGTTCCAAAGATTGTTATGATTATTTTCAATCAGTTTGCGGAGGTGCTCGGCCCTGGCAGATTTAAGAGCCCTCCTATAGCTGGACATACTGTCTTTGTACGCAATTCTAAAAACCTCTAAATTAGTTTTTTTCCATTTACGTTCCAGAGCACAGGTTGCTGTTTTGAGAGCGCGAGTATGATTATTGTACCATGGTGCAGTTTTATTCTCTCTAGCCTTTTTTAATTTGATGGGTGCCACTGTATTAAGTGTGCCAGTAAAGATGGCATCCATACTGCTGGTTACTACATCAAGGTAATTTGCGTTTGCGGGTGTATTTCGAAATAAAGAAAGATCAGGTAAGTTATTTATGAATTCATCCTTGGTGGATGGAACGATAGTCCTACCAGGGCGGTATATTGGTGCAGATCTGCTAATTTCAGGTAAACGCAGCTTATATAGCAAGAGATAGTGGTCCGTAACATCATCACTTTGTGGTATAATGTCTACATCAAAGACCTCAATTCCATAAGACAATATTAGATCTAATGTATGCTTTAAGCAATGGGTTGGACCAACAGCATTTTGTTTTATCCCAAGTGAATGTAGTAGATCCATAAAGGCAAGCCCTAGTGTATCATTGGAGTCATCTACGTGGATGTTAAAGTCTCCTACAATTAGTATTTTATCAGTTTTAACTAGTAAGTCAGAAATAAAATCAGAAAACTCTTTTAGAAAATTGACATAGGGTCCTGGGGGTCTATATATGGTGATTATAGCGAGAAATAACATAGGTTTTTGCCTAATATCCGGTAGCATAACATTAAGAGCTAATACCTCGAAGGAGTTAAACATAAGTCCATTTCTCTGATTAACATTAAGAATATCACTAAAGATTGCTGCAACTCCACCACCACGACCGGTTTGACGAGCCTTATGCTTATATGCAAATCCTGGAGGAGTTGCTTCATTTAAGCTAATATAGTCATTTTTTTTCAGCCATGTTTCAGTGAGACAGAGTGCATTTAGATTGTTATCTGTTATTATTTTATTTATGATAAGCGTTTTAGGTGCCAGTGACCTTATGTTTAGGAGACCAAGCTTTACGAAGTTTGTATTATCATGTTTTATTGGATTTTCAGCTTTTATTCTTAATAGATTTTTTCTAGAGCGCACAGTACATTTAATTGTTGATCTAATAACACGAGGAACAGACACAGTCTCTATGGGGTAAGCTAGACATGTGTTACTGTAATTTAAGTGGGACGAACAAGAGTCTGTATGGATAAAATGTGAATTTTTACTTACTAGTCAGACAGAACGAAGCATCTTAGAGATGTTGTCCGACAGCAGTTCAGCTCCAACTCGCCTAGGGTGCAGGCCGTCCGGACGGAAAAGCCTAGGACGCTCCCAGAAAAGATTCCAGTTATTGGCAAAGAGCAGTTATTGGCATTCAGTTGAGATGATCTTTTCATGCAGATTAAATGAGATATCAAGTTTTTGTTTAAAGATTGAAGCACACTGTGAAAACGTAGGCCTACATAGGGCCCTATCATACAAGGCGTGACGCAATTGTTTGCTAGTTCAGCTCGACGCAAGTGTCATTTTGACGTTTTGCACCACGCTGTTTAAATAGCAAATGCATTTGCGCTCATATATGCGCCCATAGGCATTCTGGTCTAAAAAGGAGGTGTGTTGAGGTGCATTGCTGGCGCGTTGCTATTTTGAGGAAGTAAAAATGGATTGATAAGGTGGGTCTTTCTTGCTATCTGCAAAAACTCTCACTTGGGAGATGGGTGGTCTGGCTTTGGGGGGGTCTCTGAAACTAAGTCCGTTTGGGGGATGGTGGGTCTTTCTTGCTATCTGCACCAACTCTCACTTGGGAGATGGTTGGTCTGGCTTTGGGGGGGTCTCTGAAACTAAGTCCGTTTGGGGGATGGTGGGTCTTTCTAGCGAGCGCCTAAAACGACCAAGGTCCGGTAGGGAGATGGCCGGTCTGACCGGTGGGCAGGAGCGACGACTTGACGACCCTCACCGGTGCACTGGCTAAGACCCAGACCCAAGCCCCGCCAGGCCATGCCCGACGGGAGACCACCTTTTCCGGCTTACGTGCCGTGACGTCCCGCGCCCAACTCCCATTGCCTCTGACCCGCCATCGAGGTTTCGATGAAGGCGACAAACAGTGGACTTAGGTTTTGAAGGGTTTGCGGTAAAACGAACCAGGGTGGTCTGGCCAGCTCAGCTGCCCGGCCGAGAGCGACCGTTTCCCCGCATGCCATCCGTACCCTAGACCCCCAACCCCGAAGGGGGTCTGGCCAGCTCAGCTGCCCGGCCGAGAGCGACCGTTTCCCCGCATGCCATCCGTACCCTAGACCCCCAACCCAGAAGGGGGTCTGGCCAGCTCAGCTGCCCGGCCGAGAGCGACCGTTTCCCCGCATGCCATCCGTACCCTAGACCCCCAACCCCGAAGGGGGTCTGGCCAGCTCAGCTGCCCGGCCGAGAGCGACCGTTTCCCCGCATGCCATCCGTACCCTAGACCCCCAACCCCGAAGGGGGTCTGGCCAGCTCAGCTGCCCGCGAACGAGTGCTTGTGTGGGAACAGGCAAAAGCTCGTTTGGGGGAGATGGTGGGTCTTCCTAGCTCACGTCTCTGGAAGTGACCCAAAGGACCAGGGGGGTGACCAGTGGGTCTGACCGGCGGGAACGACATGCAGACCCTCACCGGTGCACTGGCTTAGAGCCAGGCGCAAGCCCGCAGGCCATGCCCGACGGGAGACCACCTTTTCCGGCTTACGTGCCGTGACGTCCCGCGCCCAACTCCCATTGCCTCTGACCTGCCATCAAGGTTTCGGTGAAGGCGACAAACAGTGGACTTAGGTTTTGGCGGTTTAACGAACCAGGGGGGGGGGGTCTCCGATCAGGTCTGCTGCCCAGGTTAGAGGCCTCGTTTCCCGCGAGCATTTGGCTGCGTTTGGCACGGAAAAGACCCAAGCCCAGAGGGGTCTTCGATCAGGTCTGCTGCCCGGGTTAAGGAGCGTTGTTTCCCGCGAGCCTTTGGCACCAAAAGCCCCCCAAACCCCCAGGGGGTCTCCGATCAGGTCTGCTGCCCGGGTAAGAAGCCTCGTTTCCCGCGAGCCTTTGGCACCAAAAGCCCCCAAACCCCCAGGGGGGTCTCCGATCAGGTCTGCTGCCCAGGTTAGAGGCCTCGTTTCCTGCGAGCATTTGGCTGCGTTTGGCACGGAAAAGACCCAAGCCCAGAGGGGTCTTCGATCAGGTCTGCTGCCCGGGTTAAGGAGTGTTGTTTCCCGCGAGCCTTTGGCACCAAAAGCCCCCCAAACCCCCAGGGGGTCTCTGATCAGGTCTGCTGCCCGGGTAAGAAGCCTCGTTTCCCGCGAGCCTTTGGCACCAAAAGCCCCCAAACCCCCAGGGGGGGGTCTCCGATCAGGTCTGCTGCCCAGGTTAGAGGCCTCGTTTCCCGCGAGCATTTGGCTGCGTTTGGCACGGAAAAGACCCAAGCCCAGAGGGGTCTTCGATCAGGTCTGCTGCCCGGGTTAAGGAGCGTTGTTTCCCGCGAGCCTTTGGCACCAAAAGCCCCCAAACCCCCAGGGGGGTCTCCGATCAGGTCTGCTGCCCAGGTTAGAGGCCTCATTTCCCGCAAGCATTTGGCTGCGTTTGGCACGGAAAAGACCCAAGCCCAGAGGGGTCTTCGATCATGTCTGCTGCCCGGGTTAAGGAGCGTTGTTTCCCGCGAGCCTTTGGCACCAAAAGCCCCCCAAACCCCCAGGGGGTCTCCGATCAGGTCTGCTGCCCAGGTTAGAGGCCTCGTTTCCCGCGAGCCTTTGCTGCGTTTGGCACCAAAAGACCCCCAAACCCAGGGGGTTTCCGATAAAGTCTGCTGCCCCCAGCAAACGCGTCCAACTCCTGCCCCAAGAGCAGGAGAGTTATGGAAGTTTTATACCAACTTGCTGTGGAAGTACGTGCTGTTGGTGCACCCCAGACATCTCTGGGAAAAAAAGCATGGTGCCAGACGCTGGAACTGTGAGAGGCTGGTGCCCCCAAGCCATCTTTGAACTCGAATCCTTCCGGAGTGTGCAGTCGGCAAAGTTCAAGTTAGGGGATGGTGGCACACTAGAGTCAGATGGGTCACCAACGGTACGTCTGTCTAGCGCGTGCTATTGGCTAAGTCCAAGTTGCTGGGCTTAAGTGTGGGGTGCCCGGGCACTGCTGGAGATCAGGTGTCAATCCAGGGCTCCGCCAGGGCCGGAGCTTGCCCCGGAAGGAGTGAGGGTCGGCGGGCAGAGGGGGTCTGGCTCGGGGGGGTTGGGGGCGGTGGAAGTCTAGGGCCTCGTGAGCCTTGCGTTCGTCCCCGGAAGGAGTGAGGGTCGGTGGGCAGAGGGGGTCTGGCTCGGGGGGGTTGGGGGCGGTGGAAGTCTAGGGCCTCGTGAGCCTTGCGTTCGTCCCCGGAAGGAGTGAGGGTCGGTGGGCAGAGGGGGTCTGGCTCGGGGGGGGGGGGGGGGGGGGGGTTGGGGGCGGTGGAAGTCTAGGGCCTCGTGAGCCTTGCGTTCGTCCCCGGAAGGAGTGAGGGTCGGTGGGCAGAGGGGGTCTGGCTCGGGGGGGGTGGGGGCGGTGGAAGTCTAGGGCCTCGTGAGCCTTGCGTTCGTCCCCGGAAGGAGTGAGGGTCGGTGGGCAGAGGGGGTCTGGCTCGGGGGGGGTTGGGGGCGGTGGAAGTCTAGGGCCTCGTGAGCCTTGCGTTCGTCCCCGGAAGGAGTGAGGGTCGGTGGGCAGAGGGGGTCTGGCTCGGGGGGGTTGGGGGCGGTGGAAGTCTAGGGCCTCGTGAGCCTTGCGTTCGTCCCCGGAAGGAGTGAGGGTCGGTGGGCAGAGGGGGTCTGGCTCGGGGGGGTTGGGGGCGGTGGAAGTCTAGGGCCTCGTGAGCCTTGCGTTCGTCCCCGGAAGGAGTGAGGGTCGGTGGGCAGAGGGGGTCTGGCTCGGGGGGGGTTGGGGGCGGTGGAAGTCTAGGGCCTCGTGAGCCTTGCGTTCGTCCCCGGAAGGAGTGAGGGTCGGTGGGCAGAGGGGGTCTGGCTCGGGGGGGTTGGGGGCGGTGGAAGTCTAGGGCTCCAGGGCCTTGTGAGCCTTGCGTTCGTCCCCGGAAGGAGTGAGGGTCGGCGGGCAGAGGGGGTCTGGCTCGGGGGGGTTGGGGGCGGTGGAGTCGGTTTGGGGGGGATGGTGGGTCTTTCTAGCGAGCGCCTAAAACGACCGAGGTCCGGTAGGGAGATGGCCGGTCTGACCGGTGGGCAGGAGCGACGACTTGACGACCCTCACCGGTGCACTGGCTAAGACCCAGACCCAAGCCCCGCCAGGCCATGCCCGACGGGAGACCACCTTTTCCGGCTTACGTGCCGTGACGTCCCGCGCCCAACTCCCATTGCCTCTGACCCGCCATCGAGGTTTCGATGAAGGCGACAAACCGTCTGGACTTAGTCTCTGGCGATGTTACGCTCAGACCATTCTACTGGCCGATAGGAGCTCGTTGTCGCCCCAAGGGTAGGTCCCCACCCGGCCCCCACCCTTGGCCCTTAAGGTGTTCGAGGTTGGGTCAGCCTCTATGGGTGTGGATGATTCCTTCCCTGCTTTGGGCGTGCTTTCAGGGGAGGCCAGGGTGGGGTGTCCCCCCGCGCACAACCCCCACCCCCTCCCGCCTCTATGTGTGGGAGAAAAGAACTCAGTTGACCCATCTGGTTCTGACCTAGAGCAGCAATGCCCGCCGCTAAGCCCGTCTGCCCGCCCGCCCGATCCCCTGGCTTATACCCCCCCACTGATTCTCGGCCCGCAATGCTTGTTGGGCTCGGTAAGAGTCTTCTGGCGTGGAGGAATCAAGCCCCAGGGGCAGTGTGAAGTTGCGGTCTGGCGCAGGCCCCATCCCCAAACCCTGTGTGTGCGCGCCTACTGCTGCCCTGTCTGTCTGTCTGTCTGTCTGTCCGTCCGTCCGCCCGCCCGCCCGCCCCCCCCCCCGGGTTTATCCTCGCTGCTTCTCGGGCCCCCCACTCCCCTGCTCTCTGCCCCCGGTGGGTGGGTCGGTGGGGGTTGATCGGTGGGGCTTAGTCTCCGGCGGGGTGAAACATGCTACGGGGCCCAGTGGTGTTCAGGGCTAAGGGTCTGCCAGGGTACCCAGCCCCTGTGTGCCGGTCGTCCATCCGCCTGCAAGCCCGCCCACCCCCCGGGTTTATCCTCGCTGCTTCTCGGGCCCCCCACTCCCCTGCCCTCTGCCCCCGGTGGGTGGGTCGGTGGGGGTTGATCGGTGGGGCTTAGTCTCCGGCGGGGTGAAACATGCTACGGGGCCCAGTGGTGTTCAGGGCTAAGGGTCTGCCAGGGTACCCAGCCCCTGTGTGCCGGTCGTCCATCCGCCTGCAAGCCCGCCCACCCCCCGGGTTTATCCTCGCTGCCTCTCGGGGCCCCCCGCTCCCCTGCCCCCGGTGGGTGGAGGGGTTGGTCGGTGGGTGCTTAGAGTCTCCGGCGGGGTGAAACAAGCCGGGGTCAGTGGTGTGCAGGGCCGCGGGTCTAGGTTGGCTCCAGCCCCCCTCCTCCTCTCTTGTCTGTGTGGTACCCGGTTCGATGGTCAATAATGGTTGTGGTTCCCTTGTGGTAAGGAAAAGCCGTGCAAAAGCTCCCACGGCTAGGCGCAGTTGAAGCTGCCCGAAACGGTGCGTGTCTGATGGGGACAGACTTATTTTATAACTCCCTTCAAAAGTCGTAACAAGCCTCTAAAATGGGCATTTGAAAACCCCGGTTGGCTAAAAGGATCTGAAGGCATGGGCTTACACCCCCCGGCGCCGGCGGTGGTGTCGGCCCCTTTAAGAGTAGGGTCTACCAGCGTCGTGACGCCGGAAGTGGGCGCCTCCGCCGCCTCCTTTTGAACCGCTCCACGCGGCGTGTGGGTCTCTTTCTCCCACAGTGTTGCTCTTGGACGGTCATGTCCGAATGCGCGCTCTGCCTCAATGTCTAAAGCCGGCTCTCGCCTCACCTGTCGGCGGTGCACAAGGTTGCCAACTCGGAGGAAAAGAGGCTCTTGCTTTCGCTGGCCGCTGGCCGCGTGGACACGCGGAAGATGCCGTGTCCGGTGCCGGGCTGTCGGCGGACGCCGGCCCGGCTCGACAGACACCTGAAGCAGCACGCGGAGCTCTCGGCCTCGGCCCGAAAGGAGGCCATGGGCAGGGCGAAGCGGCGCAAAGTAGCTCAGGACCTGCGGTGGTTGCAGTCAACCCGCCCGGCGGTTCCCGTGGTGTCTCGGCTTGCGTCCTCGGACGAAGAGGACCAGGAGGTCCCCGACGCCGAACGTCCGTGCGCCGACCCCCGCTGCAGGCTCGCTACGGAGCGCATTCAGGCCCAGCTGTCAGACCTCCGCAAGCAGATGGACAAGGTCAGGTCAACCCTGGGCGAATTCACACGCCGTTATCGGGAGTTGCGGAGGGTGGGGAGGAGGAGGACGACGACGAGGAGAGGGTCGCCTCCTGCACGGTCATCCCCCGACCCGGCCCCCAGGCGAGGGGCGGCCGGAGGCCCTACGCCCCCCGGCCCTCTGGAAGCCTACGGCCCGGACAGGTATCCGTTCCCAGACCACGTTCCCGCCCTCAGTTGAGTATGGTTTTGGCAGTGTTCGGTTGGGCTGGTGGTGGGGGGCGTGTATGGTCACGACTGAATTTTAACTTTGGTTCCCGTTCTGCAGACTTGCTCCTCGAAGAGTTTGAGGGTTTTCAGCTAGGCAGCGAGCCCACCGCTCGCCTGAGAAACAACGTTGCGTCCAAGCTAACGAGGATAAAGGCCTTTCTTGGCTTTATGGTGGATGGGTGTGGGCATCCAGAGCACTTCCTTTTCCTCCACCAGCCAGCGCGCATTCGAGCGTGGGCTGCTATGCTAGGCCGGACGCGCATGGCCGAGCCGACCCGACAGCACTACCTTAAGAATGTGGCCCAGTTTATCGATTACATGTCGGAAACCCCGCCGGCTTCATGCCGCCTCTCCGCCACGGCTCTCGTGCTAATTCGCAGAGAGATTAGAGCGCTCGTCCGCGGCATACGACGCCGGGTGGTGGTTCACGAGGTCCGAACGAAGCAAGCGAAGGAGGGTAAGCTGGTCTCCAAGGCTAGCCTGGTACGCTGCCACCGGACCGCCGGGAGAAAGATCCCTGCACTTCTAGGTAAGTGTTCCACACCACCCCCGCTTCCTTTCCGCTCTGGGCCACCAACGGCTCTTGGTTAAGCCAGCGATGTCAGTGTGCCCGCCTCCCCCCGGGTAGAGTACTCTACCTCGGGGGGAGGCGGGCACACTGTCTTGTCTGCCTTAACCAAGCGCCGTTGGTGGCCCAGAGCGGAAATAAATTTTTCCGCTCCGGGGCCACCAACGGCTCTTGCTAAGTTAAATCATTCACGGTGTGGTGTTTGTTCTGGCCGGTCTAACTCTCTGTTCCCAGATAGCCTGGAGTCAAAGCCGGACACCAGGGATCAGTGGCGCTTCTATGGATTTCTAACAGGTTACCTGACCTCCATCTCAGGCCACCGATGCGGCGTCTTCCAGAATCTGACAATCCAGGAGGTGGAAGAGGCCGCCAGAAGCCCAGACGAGTCTGCCTTTGTCATTAATGTGAGTGTGTGTGACCCCGTAGCTCTGCGGGTGTGGGGGGGGGGGGGGGGGCACCAGTTGTATGCACTCACTCACCTTCTCTCTGCTTTGTTCTATGGCCAGATTACCACTCATAAAACAAATAGAGCATTCGGTGCCGCGCAGTTGTCCCTCAGTAAGGAAGAATACAGCTGGTTCCGAAGGTTCTTGGAGCTGCGGGCCGGTCTCCCGGGTGGGCGGCAGGCTACCTATTTCTTTTTCACTTCCACAGCCTCTCCCTGCCGGACCTTAAATAAATATTTCCAATCTGCGTGGACCAGCATGGGCCTACCCGGCAAACCCACCTTCACGGACGTCCGCACAGCCATCGCAACGCACGTGAGTATTTATGTAATGCCCCTGTAGCCACATGACTGCCAGCGGCTTTGACCGTAAAAATGGTCCTGTCTGTCTCTCTCTGATGCAGGCAAAGAACGCACATTCTTCCGAGGATCGGAGGAAGGTGGCGCAGTTCATGTGTCATGACACGTCAACCTCCGACAAGTTCTACGCACTTCACCTCGGCCCTCTGCAAGCACGTGAGCACCGCAGACTCTTTGAGAGGGCCCTGCTGGAGGAGGAGGAGGAGGAGGAGGAGGAGGCGGCGGCGGGCAGAGACAGCCACTCAAGGAAGGGGCGCAAGAGGGCAGAGAGTCCTGGGTCACCCCTGGTAAGTCAGTTCCTCTATGGCTAGCCAAAGCATAATTGTGAACAGCAGGGCATGTGGTGATGGTTAACTGGCCTTACCGTGTCCCCTCTCACAGGAAGGAACCAGCAGGAGGACGCTGCCATGGCAGGGCAAAAGCCAGGGGACACGCCCGCTCGAACCAACAGAAGACGCTGAATCGTCCTGAATAAATAATCTAGTTTTCTAAAACAATAAAATATCATATGGTCTTCCACATGCAGTGTCTTTATTATTACTCTATCTGTGTGTTGAAAATGCCTTCAATCGGGACGAATGATCCCTGTTTTGTGTAGAAAAAGTGTCGCGTGGGACACTCGTGTCCCGGTTCAGCCCGGATTAATAACCCATCGGGAGTAATTATCCCTTTTGCAGCACTAGTAGGTGCAAGGCTGGACGTGGCCGTCCAGGTCTGCACCTAGTTTGAACGGCCATATGGCCTGTGGTCCAACTCTGGGTATTAGCAAGCGTCTCCCGGGACAGCTCTGTCCTTTGAGCTGCATGAAGAAGCCCGCCGAGGGCTGCCCCCGAGTGGGGCTTGACTTCTGTGAGAAACTAGAATAGACTATTTAATAGACCAGCTAAGTGGTCTAAAGTCCATCGCAGAGCGCGATAGATGTGCGCCTCGCTTAAACATTGCTTAATACACACAGGATGTAAAGCAAAACGCAAATATCTTTACAAATAAAAAATAATTAAAGGATTAAAATATTACAAAAATTTTTACTTTCTAGCCTTCATAAATATAAAAATTACTGCCTCCATGCCTACTTCATCTCGAGGGGCTTTTTCAGTTTATTCATGACAAATTGCTTTTGTATAATGTTATTATTAGTAGTATTATTATTTATTATATGGATATTTATATTTGTTTTATTAAAAACAAGCTGGGCAACGCAGTGGCACAGTAGGTAGTGCTGTTGCCTCACAGCAAGAACGTCGCTGGGTCGCAGGTTCGAACCTCGGCTAGGCTGGGTCAGTTGGCGTTTCTGTGTGGAGTTTGCATGTTCTCCCTGCGTTCGCGTGGGTTTCCTCCGGGTGCTCCGGTTTCCCCCACAGTCCAAAGACATGCAGTACAGGTGAATTGGGTAGGCTAAATTGTCCGTAGTGTATGAGTGTGAATGAGTGTGTGGATGTTCCCAGAGATGGGTTGCGGCTGGAAGGGCATCCGCTGCGTAAAATCGTGCTGGATAAGTTGGCGGTTCATTCCGCTGTGGCGACCCCGCAAGGGACAAAGCCGACAAGAAAATGAATGAATAAAAACAAGCTAGGTGATGCAGTGGTGCAGTAGGTAGAGCTGTTGCCTCACAGCAAGAAGGTTGCTGGTTTGAACCTTGGCTGGGTCAGTTGGCATTTCTGTGTGGAGTTTTGCGTGGGTTTTCTCTGGGTTTCCCCCACAATCCAAAGACATGTGGTACAGGTGAGTTGGGTAGGCTAAATTGTCCGTAGTGAATGAGTGTGTGTGGATGTTTCCCAGGGATGGGTTGAATGTTACATGTATATTTATGCATTTGACAAGTATTTGTAGCCAAGTCAAATTTGTAGTTTTCAAACAGCTTAACATTTATGAACTTCAATTCAGTTGTCACTGTTCAGTTCAGTTCAATTCAGTGTAATGTTTATGTCACTGCTGAAAGACGAAACACTGAGGAGGTACCATAATAAAAAAAACACAAATACCAAAATACAAAAACTATTTACCAAAATAAAAACACCCAAAAAAAAAAAAAAAAAAAAATATATATATATATATATATATATATATATATTTATTTTTTTTAAGGGTGTAACGATACACGTACGAGACTTTCGGTTCGGTACGCATTACAAACCAAACAATTCAGACAAATTTCTAAAAAGATAAAAGAGAATAAGTGTACAGAATATAATGTTTTCAGTGCAACAACGCTCAACAAGGCATCCCAAATGACGTGACCCTGGACGTGACAGGCAAATGCTGCCTTCCCCGTCCACCTCCAAACACTACTCCAGTCAGGGACATGCTGCACTAGCTCGCTAAATGGCTAGTAACATCAATGTAATCCTCCTATAACCAACACCGGGTCTGGTGTTTGGGAGCACTTAGGTTTCCCTGTAAGTTATGAGAGTGATGGCAAGAGAGTGGTGGATAAAAAAAAAAATGAAATCTGCTATGACAGTAAGCTATTTTAGTGGTAATATTTGAACATGTCAACTCATTTACACTAGCTATGTTTTAATCCAAAAATGCGAATGAACTTTATGCGCAAATCTGTATTATCGCATAAAAGACGTGCGAATAAAGCTGCGTTTCCATCCAACTAGTCAAATCGAACAAAACCGTCACTTCCTGATTAACTGGCGCCAAATATCAACAGTTAAAACTGAATTTGCTGCAGTAGGAGAAGCTGCGTCAATCTTTTCTTCATCTAGTAAATGACTTGCGCCTCGGAAGGCAATCCTGACACAGTGAACGCACGGTAGTGTTTGAAGGTGTCAGACGCGGAGCACAGACGCTCTTGATTCTGGATGTCATTAATAATATAATAACACTAATACTTAATCGGTAAGGCATTTTAGAATAACAAAAACAACATTTCAGATGGTTTATAATGTGCAGCCTTGTGGTTTGTCCATTTACACACATAAAAATAGGTGGATGGAAACATAGATACTGACATCACGGAATCATCACTAACTGGAATTAGACGAAACTAGACATGTACACTACATGCAACTATCCCCGCAGCATTCAGACAGGCAATTTCTACAGATTCGAACAAATTAAATCACAGAGGCGATCGGTACATTTATAGCTGTGGATATGAGACCTTAATCGGTAGTGGAAATTTCAGGTTTTAAGAAAATGTTAAATGTAATAGAGCCCTGTTACATTATTCCTTCATAAGCCCATTTCAGTCAGATAATAATTCCTGCTTTCAGATCCACTGTAATGGCAGGTGACAGTCAAATCAAGCAGATCTGTGCTGTCTGAAGAAAAGTTGGACACTTTCTGAAAAGAAAAAAATACTTAAAAATTGATTGAAACTGAGTTCCATAAAAAACTAAATTGTTCTTTTCTTTTAATTTGTTTAACTACTAAAATATTACATTTATTTTTATAAGCAGCTTTTTTGGTTTTGAATATAAAGAAGGATTTGTTTTATTTTCTGGCAGAAGTCCTAGAAGTATAGCTTTATATCACTGTTCAAAGTTAAAAAAAAAAAAGAAAAAAAGGAGAGAGATCATGCTTTTATGATGTTAATTTTAATACATTAAAAATATTTTAATCAGAGAAATCCTTTGGCTTTTTTCTTTTTCTGCTGTTTCGAAAACATACCGAACCGTGACACCACTGTGTCGAATAGAACCGAACCATGATTTTTGTGAACCGTTACACCCCTAATATATATATATATATATATATACACACATATATATATATATATATATATGTGTGTATACAGGGCTTAACATTAACTTTTTTGATCACCAGCCACTGTGGCTAGTAGATTTCCAACATTACTAGCCACTCGCCATTTTCACTAGCCACAATTTTCTTGTTGGGAAATATATTTTATATGCATAAATTTGACTTTGACATGCTAAAATTACTTGATTTAGATGTTGTGTTATGTCCACATGCCTTCTCATTCATTTCACTTCTTGTGTGTATATTGTGTATTAGCTTGCTCAGTGTGCATGAGCAAATGGGTTGTGTCGCAATACAATCAGTTTTTATTTCACATGACTTTTCAGGGCTCAAAATTAAGGATTTACCAAATTTATCTCTGACCACACCAAATAAGCAATTCTTATCCACAATTTTTTATTGTGTCAAAACAAGGTAAATATAGCTGTATATGTGCACTTTTTAATTCAACAAAACTTTTCTTTAAAAAAACATTACATTTAAAAAAATAATTATTGTCATGTATCTAAAATATGCACATTAATCTGTCCTGGCTAAAAGTCCCAGATCACCAGTTAACATAAGCGGGGAGTTAATCTCCCATTAAAGCAATGTTATTATAAAGAAATATATTAAACCATATTAACAAAAATAACTGTAAGCAAAAAAAAAGCAGGTGAAACATATCGTGTTTGATAATGAAAGGATGATCACGCGCACGGTTAATATAGGCCTGTAAATGAAAGCAGTGACCGCTGCTGCTTACAAAAGAATATGTGTATTTTTGTTTTAATCTTGAGCTCTTGAAAGCAGCAGGGCTGTGGGTGCAAGATCATCGCTCTTTGTCCAGTCTATTTCAAAGGGAACCAATCGCACCAGTTGCGCTTCCTGTAGGCACGGTGAGGGTTGCTTCGCGCAAGTAATCGGGAGCGCGCGCGCCTATTAACAGTCACGGGCATCACATCATCTGTGCATGCGAGTGAGTGATCATCATCTCTTTCGGTATTTACCTGCTTTCTACTCGCGCGTACAGTTATTTTTGTCAGTCGTGCTGCTTCTCGATTCTAAGATCACATTTGCACGAATATTGGGCCATGTTTATTTTTAAACCCTGCTTTTAAGAAAACTACAATTAAAAAATGATTTCCAACCAGCCAAAGTGGCTAGTGGAGGTGTCTGTCTAACCCGCCAGAGCTGAAATCTACCCGCATTTGGCGGGTTGGCGGGTGTTAATGTAAAGCCCTGTATATATATATATATATATGAGATCATTGCAAAAGACAATCCCTTAACAAACTCTAAAATCATTTTTCAATTATAAGAAGGTCTGCCAAATCATGGCAATCCTCCTTGTCCACTCAGCTGCCTAGCTTTGTCTTCAGGCCAAGGCTAACCTGTGTCTTCGATTATTTCACATGACTGTGCAAATAACAGCTACTTTCTGCATTACAGGTGAGACTCCAGTCTCTGTCCAGGCATCTGTTGTAGATACATTTACATATTTAGCATTTTTAACTGTTTAAATAAATAAAAAATTACAATTGTATGTAAATTTGTATCTAACTGTGAACGTTTTTGTTTGAACATTAAAGGGAATTTTAAACACATTAACACCTCAAAAAAGATAATAAGGCATAACACTATGGGCCCTATTTTAACGATCTAGGTGCAAAGTCTAAAGCGCATGGCGCAAAAGCATTAAGGGCGTGTCAGAATCCACTTTTGTTATTTTAAAGAAGGAAAATTACGATTTGCGCTTTGGCGCATGGTCTAACAGGGTTGAGCTTATTCTCTTAATAAGTTATAGGTGTGGTTTGAGAATAAACCAATCAGAGTCTCATCTCCCATTCCCTTTAAGAGTCAGTTGCGTCGCACCATAGCGCATTTGCTATTTAAATGGCTTTGCATGCAATTCCCAGCATCTCCAAGAGTCTTTTGAGGTTCTATCCACTAACAATAAAATGTGAAAAGAAAGAAAACACAGGTGTGCATGTGCCTTTGGCCATGTAAATGTGTAAGGTCCTGGCTTCAGTCCCCAGCATCTCCAAATGATTTGAAACATTTCAAAAAGAGTGAAAGTAAAGAGAACACTGCTTGCTAATTTGGAGATGTAGTTTGATGAGGTCCTTTGTTCAATTGTTCTACAGAAGTCTTGAAGAATTTACTGAAAACTTTAAATATGCCTTTAAGGTTCTGTCCAAACAATAGAGAGAAGAATGGGAAAAAAAACTTATTTGGCATGAATGGGGATGTAGCTCAGTGGTAGAGTGCATGTATGAGGTCCTGGGTTCAATCCCCAGTCTCTCCAAGAGTCTTATGAGGTTCTATCCACTAACAATAAACCGAGTGAAAGGAAAGAAAACACTGCTTGTGCATTTGGACATTAGCTGTGTAAGGTCCTAGATTCAGACCCCGGCATCTCCAAATGACTTGAATAATTTCAAAAAGGGTGAAAGTAAAGAGAACACTGCTTGCAGGTTTGAAGGTGTAGTTGTGTGAGGTTCTTGCTTCAATCGGAAGCATCTACAGTTGTCTTGAAGAATTTACTGAAAATTTTCAAGTTGTTTGTGCACAATCAGCATTGACTTTAAATATCACTTCAAGGTCCTGTCCAAATGATAAAAAAGTACAATGGCAAAAAAAAAAAAAAAAAAAAAAATCTTTTAGGCATGAAAGGACATGTAGCTCAGTGGTAGAGCACATTCTTTGCATGTATGAGGTCCTGGGTTCAATTCCCAGCATCTCCAAGAACCTTTTGAGTTTCTATCCACTAACAATAAACAGGGAAAAGAAAGAAAACACTGCTTGTGCAATCATAAATGTAGCTGTGTAAGGTCCTGGCTTTAGTTCCCAGCATCTCCAAATGTCTTGAATCTTTCACTAAAAATGTATACATTTTCTGCACAATCAGAATTGGTATCAATTATCCTTTTGAGGTTCTGTCCACAACAGCAAGAAGGCGGAAAAGAAAGAAAAATACATCTTTCTCAAATGGTAATGTAGCTCAGTGGTAGAGCGCATGCTTTGCAAGTATGAGATCCAGGGTTCAATCCCCTGTGATTACCCCAGTATTCCAGTTTGGATGTGGCAGATCCTGATTGGGTGCCTTGTTGCTCTCTAATTGGTTTAAATTATATTAATACGAGTGATGTGCTAGCTTCTGGAGAACGGTGTGGCTACTTGGACGTCCTTGTGTCAAGACCATCTCTTTCTTTCTGCAGCCTTATGGATTTGTTTGGCATTATTTATATGTGTAGTTAAAGTTAGTTATTTTCTTTATTATTCCCTAGACATTTGTTTGTTCCTTGATTTGTTGTTCTATTAGTTTTATGTATAATAAATAAGCTGCATATATATTATTTTGTTGTTTGAGCCCTTTTAAGTTGCGACTCTAACGAAAGGGTCGTAACACCCCAGCATCTCCAAGTATATTTTGAGGTTCTATCCACTAACAATAAAAAGAGTAAAAGGAAAGAAAACACTGCTTGTGCATTTGGACAATAGCTGTGTAAGTTCCTAGATTTAGGGCGTACTCACACTATGCTATCCGAACCGTGCCCAGGCCCGTTTCCCGGATTGTTTAAGAAGTGTGAGTGCTCCGAATCGGGCTCGGGCACGGTACACTTGGCCGGCCCTGGCCCGGTTGGAAGAGGTGTGCCAGAGCGCGGTTCACTTGGGCTCAGGCGCGGTACGCTTACAGTGTGAGTGCAAGCGTGCCTAAGCCCGAAACTGAAAGTGAGAAATGAGGCTGTGATATGCCCTAAATGACCCATCTGCGCTTAAATTACCCATCTAAAGTCCTCGTAAATAAAAAAAAGTCTTCGCCTACACAAATCTGTTTGATATGGATTAATTAATTATTCGTACTGTTCAATGAACGCAAACTGTCGAAGTTTATTAAAGATGCAAACCCCTCACTGCACTACAGCTGCACCTTCAGCAAACCTCCTAATTCCTGCAGCACAAGGACTTTATGATTGTTTATGAGCGTCAAAAGGGGCTGATCTGTTCGGCGAAATATTTGACTGCGTGTCACATCATATGAAACTACTTAAACGATATAACTATAACTTACTGAAGAAATCACCACTGTGCTGAGCGAAAGCGCTTACTGAACTGCGCGTCATAAATGATGTAACCGTGCCCAGGCCCGAATGTAATGTGAGTGCGGGCCGTCGGGGGAGAGGGGAGGGGGCGCAATCGTGCTTCGGCCCGGTTCAAGGCAACTGTACATAGTGTGAGTACGGCCTTAGTCACCAGCATCTCCAAATTCACTGCTTTGGTGTGAATGGGAATGTATCTCAGTGGTAGAGCACGTTCTTTGCATGTATGAGGTCCTGGATTCAATCCCTACCATCTCCAAGACCCTTTTGAGGTTCTATCCATTAACAATAAACAGGGAAAAGAAAGAAAACACTGCTTGTGCAGTCGCAAATGTAGCTGTGTAAGGTCCGGCTTTAGTCCCCAGAATCTCCAAATGTCTTGAATCTTTCACTAAAAATGTATGGCTTTTCTGCACAATCAGAATTGGCATCAATTATCCTTTTGAGGTTCTGTCCACAACAGTAAGAGGGCGGAAAAGAAAGAAAAATACCTTTTCTTCAACTGGGGATGTAGCTCAGTGGTAGAGTGCATGCTTTACATGTATGAGGTCTTGGGTTCAATCCCCAGCATCTCCAATAGGTTATATGTAAGCCCGCCAGGCAACTTCTGCCAATCGTACAGTACTGTGTTACAACAGGAGTGCTTCTGATCAAAACAACTAACGTTTTATAGATTTGTTTTAATGTTTTATGCCATTATAGCCCGCTTATATATGCTTATGTCAGCTACATAAATATGACATCTAAACGTTTGAAAGTGTCATTTCAAAGACGTGAGAACAGTACTTCTAGCTACCACTGCTGTGTTCAGCAATGCACAGCGTTAGAAATTGAACTCTTACCTTAGTTTCCACACGTTTCCAAAAGACAAAGTCGTGCAGAAGAGGTGGGTTGTTAATACTCGACGTGAGAATTTAACAGTAACAGAAAAAGACAAGAGGGTAGCTGACATTTCCATTATAGCAACCTGATCGAGGCTCGAGTGCCAACTGCATGCAGACAATTAAAGAAGGGAGCTTTAATGGCAAATAATAGATTATTTTTATTGCCTTTAAAGTGAAAAAAAAACTGAACATTAATATACATAAACATTTCTTAAGCTACTTTATAATTGCATTTTTTTATTCAGAATAAAGACCTTTATTCACTGTACATATTAAATATTATTCACTGTATATAATTTGAGATTAAATTGTCAAAAAATGTAACATTTTGAAAAAATATTTTATACTGATGAACAGAAACAATAACATTGAATCAGTTGTTTTCTCAGCACAGTGCCTCTTCTGTAACGTGCATAGAGAGGTATTTGGGCAGATATGCATTTAAAAATAAATAAATAAATCACCCCTCTGTTTCATAGAATTTAACACATAATCGATCCATTCCAAACCATTGTTCATGGTTTATGCAACTTCTTTTCCGTTTGGGTGCAGGAGGGACAACAGACATTACACATTTTAGAGTAATGGGCTGTGTGGAAAAGCAAGGCAACCAAATGTTTGCATATCCCACTCTCAGCCACACAAGAGCAGGATCTAATAACTAGCAGATAATGGCATGGATTTTCTGATGTATGTCCGCTCCAGGATGGAGTAACAGGTATAATTGTCTAGCTCTGTATCTCATAATGTTACCTAGAAAACAGAAACAAGAATATTAATGGGTTTTAAAGAGTCATTAAAGGCAGTTCACCCAAAACTAAAAATTCTATTTACTCATCCTTCACTTGTTCCAAACCTGTTTGAGCTTCTTTCTGCTGTTTAACACAAAAAAAGATATTTTGAAGAATGCTGGAAACTTGCAACCACTGTGTCATGCTGGTAGACAAGGAAGACAGAGATGGTTATCTTTTCACAAGGTTTATTCAAAGTAAGCAACAAAGAAATATCACACAGGCTGTATGAAAGGCAGATCTTAGGTGCCGGTGATATCGCTCACAGCACTGCTGGAGTAGAGCTGATCTTAGAGCTAGTCAGTACTGTTCGCTGTAGTACAGCGGGGAATCACAGTCACACAGTTCAGGGGGAATTGGAGATCGTGGAGGACCACCACACAAGTCTTCGCCTTGTAAGTACGATAAGAGTTAAGCATGGGTTAGCATCCTAAACCTCCGTAGATGGTAATAGGCATATAGAGCATGAGGGTGAGTACAGATCTTCAGACAAAGTCAGATAGTAAAGTCACTTCCCTTTATCAGTGCGATGGATACGAAGACTCAGAAGGAACATCCATGAAAGAGGAGAAGACGAGGGAGCTTGGGTGAAGACAACCATACGACTTCAATACCTGTCAGTGAATGAACGGAGGAGGTGAGTATATATAGTGTCCGGGCTAATGAGGAACAGGTGCAGATGGTTAATACTCAGAGGAAGGTTCACGTGATTGGATGGGACTGGTATGAGGTGGTGAAATGGGATTGGGTGAGCAGGAACGAGCCGGGGATGTTACAGTACCCCCCCCTCCACGGGTGACTCCTGGCACCCTAGATCGGCGGCGGGGACGGCCACGTCCTCGTGGAGCTGGGCGATCGGGATGTCTCTGATGGAATTCTTCGAGGAGAGTTGGATCTAAGATGTCATCACGAGGTATCCAGGATCTCTCGTCGGGGCCAAAGCCCTCCCAATCTACGAGGTACTGGAGCCGGCCGTCCCGCCGCCGGGAGTTGAGGATTTCCTTGACCTGATAGATGTTGTCGCTGATGACTTCCGTTTGGTCGGGAGGGGGGTGGGGGGGGGGTGTTCTGGTTCTGCAGAAGGAGGAGAAACAGGATTAGAGTAGGGTTTGAGGAGGGAGACGTGAAAGGATGATGAAATGCGGTATTATGGTGGAAGGTTGAGACGGTAAGTTACAGGATTGATCTGAGAGTGGATGGCGAATGGTCCCAGGTAGCGGGGACTCAGCTTTCTGCAGGGCAGCCGGAGGCGGATGTCTCGGGTAGAGAGCCATACCTTATCTCCTGGTTGGTATATGGGATTAGGTAGCCGGTGACGGTTGGCTTGGTCAGTATACCTCCGGACTGCCCGCTGGAGATGGACGTGAGCTGAGTCCCAGACCCTCTCGCTCTCCTGGAACCAGTGATCAACCGCGGGCACTTCTGATGCTTCCCCATTCCAGGGAAACAAGGATGGTTGGTAGCCTAGGACACATTGAAAAGGGGTTAGACCGGTTGAGGATTGACGAAGAGAATTTTGTGCATACTCTGCCCACGGAAGATACTGGCTCCACGTGTTTTGGTGGCTGTTGCAGTATGATTGTAGGAACCGGGAAATCTCTAGGATTTTACGCTCGGTCTGACCGTTGTTTTGCGGATGGTAACCGGAAGATAGACCGATAGTGGTTTCCACCCAGAAGGTGGAAAAACGCCCGCCAGACCCTGGAAATGAATTGTGGGCCCCTGTCCGACACGATGTCTTCGGGGAGACCATAGTTCCTGTAGACGTGATGGAACAGGGCATCAGCTGTTTCAAGGGCTGTGGGAAAACCTTTGAGAGGTATTATTTTGCAGGATTTGGAAAACCGATCTACAACCACTAGAATAGTGGTGTATCCTTGAGAGAGGGGTAGATCTGTAGCAAAATCAACACCAAGCTGTGTCCAGGGTCGGCGGGGAATGGGTAACGGCAGCAACTTTCCCTCAGGCAGATGACGTGGAGTGGTAGTGATGGCACAGACCGAGCAACCCATAACGTACTGGGTGACATCGTGGGCTATTTTAGACCACCAATACCTTTCTCGGAGGAGCGAGAGGGTTTGCCTGCTGCCCGGGTGTCCAGAGCCCAGGGAGGTGTGCGTGCTATCCAGGAGTGGTATGCGATATCTCGTGGGTACATAGCACAGGCCTGGAGGAAGGCCGGGGGGAGCTGGTTCCTCTAAGGTGGCTAAACGAATGTCTTCATCTATTTGCCACAGAATAGGAGCTACGAAGATCGAAGGAGGAAGAATGGATTCCGGGGAATCGTCACGAGGATCAGGTGAGTGCATTCTTGATAGAGCATCTGCTTTGACGTTTTTGTGACCAGGTTGATAGGTGATGTGGAAACAGAACTGGGCGAAGAAAAGAGACCAGCGAGCTTGACGAGCGTTCAAGCGTTTGGCATCTCGTATGTACTGGAGATTTTTGTGGTCAGTAATGACAGTGAAGGGATGTTGGGCTCCTTCAAGCCAGTGATGCCATTCTTCAAGTGCTAATTTGATAGCTAACAACTCACGGTCACCAATTCCGTAGTTCTGTTCCGCTGATGTTTACTTCCTGGAATAGTACGCACAAGGATGGAGGGTCTTGGGTTCACCCGACCATTGGGAAAGTATAGGGCCTACTCCAGTATCCACGGCATCTACCTCAACGATGAACGGGAGATTAGGATTAGGATGACGTAAGATGGGTGCTGTGGTGAACTTAGACTTAAGCTGGTCAAAGGCACGGTGCGTCTCAGGGGTCCAGGTTAGTACTCGCTTACCTCCCTTGAGCATTGAAGTGAGAGGAGATGAGAGGATACTGTAATTTTTAATGAACCGCCGATAGAAGTTGGTGAATCCCAGAAAACGTTGAAGTTCTTTAATGGTCTTCGGGTATTCCCACTTTGATACAGCATCCACTTTACAGGGCTCCATACTCACTCATTGTGGGGTGATGACATATCCCAGGAAGGATATAGTGGTCAGATGGAATTCACACTTTTCTGGCTTGAGGAATAGATGATGATCTCTTAGGCGTTGGAGTACCAGTTTCACATGGCCCTGATGCTCTTCTAGATTGCGGGAGTAAATGAGGATATCATCAATATAGACAATGGGGAAACGGTGAAGAAGGTCTCTGAAGATCTCTTTCATAAAGTTTTGAAAGATGGAAGGACTATTTGCCAGTCCGTAGGGCATAACGAGGTACTCATAGTGGCCGGAGGGTGTAACAAAGGCCGTTTTCCACTCGTCCCCCTGGCGGATACGGATGAGATTGTAAGCGCTACGAAGATCCAGTTTGCTGAACACTTTGGCTTCTCTCAGTTCTTCCAGGGCAGCTGGGACTAGAGGTAAAGGGTAAGCAAACTTGACAGTGGCAGCATTCAGTACTCGGTAATCGATGCATGGCCGTAGTCCTCCATCCTTTTTTGAAACAAAGAAGAAACTTGACGCTGCAGGAGATGTGGATGGTCTGATGAACCCTTGCTGGAGAGCTTCACTGATGTAGTCGGACATCGCCTCGTGCTCAGGACGGGATAAGGGATAGATTCTTCCGTGTGGTAATTTGGCGTCGGGCAGCAGGTCAATGCAGCAATCCCAGGACCAATGAGGGGGTAATTGGCTGGCTCGTTTCTTGCTGAAGACGTCGGAGAATTCCTGATACACAGATGGAATGGGAGGACTGGAAGGATGAGTGACTTGTACGGCTGTGTTCTGAAGAGGTAATGAGCAGGAGTGCTTAGTAGAGGGGGTAATATGACCATTGGCCTTGCATTTAGATCCCCATTTGAGGATTACTCCTGTCTCCCAGTCAATGCGAGGTTGGTGTTGGATTAGCCATGGTCGTCCCAAGATAACATCAACATTAGCACGAGGAAGGATAAGAAGAGTGAGTTTTTCCTGATAGATCCGATCTAGACGAAGAACGACAGGTCTGGTATGGCGATTAATTTTACCATCTCCTAATGGTGAACTCTTGATTGTCGTGATTTGATATTGAACTTCATTTCTTACTGATGGAATATTGTACTGGGAGATGAAGTTGGAAGATATGAAGTTTCCGGCAGCTCCAGAGTCCAGCAGAACATGTACGGGGGAATAAGTTTGAGACTGTATTACTAACTCTGCATTAATATGAGGTATGGTATAAACTGTGGGTGTGAGGATGACCTTACTCACCAAGAGCCGAGGTGGACGGATGGGACAAGTGGATATCAGGTGAGTAGATTCGCCACAGTAGAGGCAGAGCTGATGACGAATACGCCGTTGTCGTTCAGAAGTGTTTAGCCGGTAGGAATTAGTGATCATGGGCTCTTCAGGGTCCTGTGTAAGCGCAGGAGACTTGGACGGTAATGGAGGGTTATCAGATAGAGTAGAACAGGCAGATAAGTGTTGACACACACTAATGGACTTTTTGATGAAGGTTTCATGATTAGCATTGTCATCGTTAATGACCATCTGTTTACGTATGGAGGGTTTCAACCCTTTGCGGTATGCAGCCAGAAGCGCCACAAGAGTTCCACCCGCTGCTGGCTGCAAGTGTCCGAAACTGGAGAGTATTTTCATGAATGGACATCTTTCCTTGGGAAAGGTTAATGAGTTCGTCGTGCACTGATAAAGGGGTAAGTGGAACTGAAAACACCTCCTTGAAGTGGGCGACGAAGGAATGGGTGGTGGTTATCACAGGGCTGCGAGTACTCCACAATGCATCTGCCCATTGCAAGGCTCGACCTGAGAGATGGGAAATAATGAATGCAACTTTTGACAGTTCGTTAGGAAATTGCACAGCATTAGCTTCGATATACAATGAACATTGAAGCAGGAACCCATTACAAGTGCTCGGTTCACCAGAATAACTTGTTGGTCGAGCAAGTGGAGTACTCGGTGTCACCACCAGGTTGGAGCTAACGCTCATGGGTGCGGAAGGCAACGTCTGACGCATAGTATGGACCATACCAGCGAAGGGATCTGCATCACTTCCGAGTAATGCAGCGCTAGCTTCCATTTGTTGTTGTTGAAGGACCGGTATTCTGTCACACTGATAGACAAGGAAGACAGAGATGGTTATCTTTTCACAAGGTTTATTCAAAGTAAGCAACAAAGGAATATCACACAGGCTGTATGAAAGGCAGATCTTAGGTGCCGGTGATATCGCTCACAGCACTGCTGGAGTAGATTTTTTTTTTTTTTTAGATTAGATTCAACTTTATTGTCATTACACATGTACAAGTACAAGGAAACGAAATGCAGTTTAGGTCTAACCAGGAGTGCAATAGCAGCAAGTGCAGGATACAGGTATAAGTTATAAAGTGCAGTTATAGAAAAACTATGGTGATATTTACAAATGGATGTACTATGAACATTATATACAAGTTGTATTAGCTATGAACAGAGATTTACAATAGATGGATATATGTACAGGTTGCTATTAATAATCAGAAGTGTGCAGATAGATAAACAATTACAAATGTATATGTACAGTTGGTGTGTACATAATTACAAATGTGCAGTGGGTATGTACAGTTCAAATAAATGAATCAGTGCAATGTAGTGCAATGAATATGTGCAATTTTTAAATAGTGCAATGATTATGAGGAGTATAAGTTATGAGGAGAGTGGGGGGTGTATTAGGGGGGCAAAGAGTCAGTGGGGGGCAGAGTTCAAAAGGGAGACAGCTCTGGGGAAGAAGCTGTTCCTTAGTCTACTGGTTTTTGTCCGGGGGAGCCTGAAGCGCCTGCCAGAAGGCAGGAGAGAAAACAGTCTGTGAGCAGGGTGAGAGGAATCCTTAAGAATACTGCGTGCTCTGCGCAGACAGTGTTTCCTCTGGATGTCCTCTTTGGCTGGCAGTGTGGTCCCTGTGATGCGTTGGGCAGTTTTCACCACCCGCTGCAGTGCCTTACGCTCCGCAACAGAGCAGCTTCCATACCAGACTGTGACACAGTTCGTCAGGATGCTTTCTATTGTGCAGCGGTAGAAGTTCACCAAGACGGCTGATGACAGCTGGTTCTTCTTAAGTTGCCTTAAGAAAAATAGGCGCTGGTGAGCCTTCTTGACCAGGCTGGAGGTGTTGGTGGTCCAGGAAAGGTCCTTTGAGATGTGGGTCCCCAGGAACTTGAAGGATGAGACAGGCTCGACGGCCATCCCATTGATGTGGATGGGATCATGTGAGCCTGTTCGTCCCTTCCTGAAGTCCACAATGAGCTCCTTGGTCTTGTCGGTGTTAAGGAGCAGATTATTGTCAGTGCACCAAGTGGCCAGATGCTGTATCTCCTCCCTGTAGGCAGTCTCATCATTGTTGCTGATTAGACCAATCACTGTGGTGTCATCTGCAAATTTGATGATGGTGTTGGATCTGTTCACAGGCCTACAGTCGATGGTAAAAAGGGAGTAGAGAAAGGGGCTCAGCACACAGCCCTGTGGTACACCAGTGTTGAGTGTGACGGTGGTGGAGCAGATGTGGCCTGATCTAACATTCTGAGGTCTGTTAGTCAGAAAGTCTATAACCCAGTTGCAGAGAGACGTGTCGATATCCAGGTCTCGAAGTTTGATCATTAACTTAGAGGGTATGACAGTGTTGAATGCTGAGCTGAAGTCAACAAACAGCATTTGTGTATAAGTGTTTTTATTGTCCAGGTGTGTGAGTACAGAGTGCAGTGCTATGGAGACTGCATCTTCTGTGCTCCTGTTGCCACGGTAGGCAAACTGATGTGGGTCCACTGTGGATGGCAGAGAGTCTTTCAGATGTGCCAGGACCAACCGCTCGAAGCACTTCATGATGATGGGTGTGAGTGCTACAGGGCGGTAGTCATTCAGGCATGTTGGGCTGGAGTGTTTCGGCACCGGCACAATAGAGGTGGACAGGTTGAAAATGTCTGTGAATACCCCAGCGAGCTGTTCTGCACATGCTTTGAGGACGCGCCCAGGAATACCGTCTGGTCCAGCAGCCTTACGCACATTTATCCGACTCAGTGCAGTGTAGACTTCTGAGGAGGTGAGTGTGATGGGTGAGTGGTCGGTTGAGGAAGTGATCCTGGTGTAGGGTTCTTTATTGTCTCTTTCAAAGCGGGCATAAAAGTCATTTAGCTCGTTCAGGAAGGAGACATTTGTGGCTGTGGGTGTGGACTGGCTGGGTTTGTAGCTGCTGATGGCCTGGATGCCCTGCCACATGCGCCGAGGATCAGAGTTGGAAAAATGCTCCTCTAGCTTTAGCTTGTAACAGTGCTTGGCCTTTTTGATGCCCCTCTTCAAATTAGCCCTAGAAGTGCTGTAGGCCTGTGCATCTCCTGATCTGAAAGCAGTGTTGCGTGCCTTCAGCAGGAGGCACACCTCCTTGTTCATCCATGGCTTTTGATTTGGGTATGTGGTGATCTGTTTCTGGGTTGTAACACTGTCTATGGTGGTGTTGATGTATTCCAGAACAGAGGAAGTGTAACTGTCAATGTCTGTGTGAGAGCCACAGGTGGCTCTCACACAAGATCAGCACAGTAGAGCTGATCTTAGAGCTAGTCAGTACTGTTCGCTGTGGTACAGCGGGGAATCACAGTCACACAGTTTAGGGGGAATTGGAGATCGTGGAGGACCACCACACAAGTCTTCGCCTTGTAAGTACGATGAGAGTTAAGCATGGGTTAGCATCCTAAACCTCCCTAGATAGTAATAGGCATATAGAGCATGAGGGTGAGTACAGATCTTCAGACAAAGTCAGATAGTAAAGTCACTTCCCTTTATCAGTGCGATGGATACGAAGACTCAGAAGGAACATCCATGGAAGAGGAGAAGACGAGGGAGCTTGGGTGAAGACAACCATACGACTTCAATACCGGTCAATGAATGAACAGAAGAGGAGAGTATATATAGTGTCCGGGCTAATGAGGAACAGGTGCAGATGGTTAATACTCAGGGGAAGGTTCACATGATTGGATGGGACTGGTATGAGGTGGTGAAATGGGATTGGGTGAGCAGGAACGAGCCGGGGATGTTACACACTGATATTCATAGTAGTTCTTTTTCCTACTATGGAAGTCAATGGTTACAGGTTTTCAGCTTTCTTCAAAATATCTTCTTTTGTGTTCAACATGAGACGAACACTCATAAAGGTTTAAAACCACTTGAGGGAGAGTAAATATTAATATTGGATGAACTATCCCCCTAAGCAACACATTTAGAACCTTATCAGTCTATATTTGGAACAGGTAAAGACATGAACAGTTTGAAGTTGAACAAAAGCAGTTTGAAGGGGCCAGCTAAGTGAAATGCCTTCTGCATCTGCACCAATATCATAAGGTTAAACTACACTGTAAATCATTATTTTAAATAATTTAAAAGTAACTCCCATTAGTCACACTTTAAAATGAGGTTTCATTAGTTAATGTTCGTTAATGTATTTGCTCACATAAACTAATAATAAACAATAATTGTACAACACTTAATCATAGTTAAACTAATTTACTAATGAATTAAAATCCAAACTCATGCTTGTTAACATTAGCTAATACATTGTAAGTTAACAAGCACAAAGAATAAGCATTTGTTGACTAACGTAAAAAACTAATAAATATTGCAATAGACATATTGTTGATGTGAAATTACCTAATACCACCTTATTGTTTTGGGTCACCCTCCCATTTAACTACAATGTTATAGACTAAATAGAAAGCATGTCATCTACACTGTTACACTGCATCTGTACTGGCCACTGTTTCAGCAATAACACAGTGCTATTTGTCTGTCATGGATGGAACTGCATTGTATTATTTCATTCCTAATATATTTTGCTCAGTAATCATGCTTACAAGCTAAGATATCGTCTGTGTTTCTGTGATTATCCATGAACGGGACAGAACTTTACATTTAAGCTATCCTACACTCAGCTGGTGAGGAGACTCCGATTTCTTCATAGATCGGTAGTAATAAGCTCTCACTGAGATCTCATTCTTGCCCTGTTTAACCTGACATCTTGAGACAGAATTACGAACTCATATATTTTTTACTAACGTGATAAAGCTGCAGATGGACGGATCGTAAGAATAGTATTAACGTTAGCTTACAGGCTAGCTGAACTTACCTTCATAATTGCACAGGTTCGAAGACGCATAAAACTTGAAACCTTTCTCAAGTTTGCTCTGCTGTGTTGTAGTGCACATCCGAACAATCATTTGCACATCGTTGACCGTAATTCCCCCAAACAGTGAGTAAATTTTGACGACTCTGCCATAATAGTGTTTATCTCCGCTTAAAATCACCCAGGGGTGCGTTTCCCAAAACCATCGTTAGCCAACTAAGGTCGCAAGTTCCGTCGTTACAAACATAGTTCGTTGATTTGTTGTTTCCCGAATCCATCGCTCCAACGAACATTCGCAACCTGCGTCGCAAACTTGAGCACTTGAAACGACACCTCTGGAGCTGTAGTTAAAAGCTTAGTTCCTGGCTGTGTTCTATTCCCACTTATCCCCCCTATGCCCTATTCATTTAGAACTTTCTAACATTCAAAGTTGGAATTATTAAAAATAAAACAGCATTAATTTAATCTCTCTTAGGTGTAATTTGCTTTCAAAGTTTTTTTACAGTTCAGTTTTAGCGATCTTCATGTTTACAATTGTGCTCCCTTCGCAGT